>JASEVX010000001.1:118267752-118750252 GCA_031761405.1 Serripes groenlandicus | reverse complement strand
CGAACTTTCGATATCTCGATTTTTTTTCTCGATATCTCGAACTTTTCGATATCTTGATTTTTTTTTTCTCGATATCTCGAACTTTCCAATATCTCGAATTTTTCGGTATATCGAACTTTTCGATATCTCGATTATTATTTTTTCCTCGATATCTCGAACTTTTCGATATCTTGACTTTTTTTTTTTCTTGATATCTCGGAACTTTCGATTTCTCGAATTTTTCGGTATCTCGAACTTTTCGATATCTCGAACTTTCCGATAAAAAAAAAAAGAATCGAGATATCGAAAAGTTCGAAATATCGAAAGTTCGAGATATCTCTCTTTTTTTTTTTTATCGAGATATCGAAAAAAAATCAAGATAGCGAAAAGTTCGAGATTTCGAGGGGAAAAAAAAAATCGAGATATCAAAAAGTTCGAGATACCGAAAAATTCGAGATATCGAAATTTCGAAATATTGGAAAGTACGAGATATCGAGAAAAAAAAAAAATCAAGATATCGAAAAGTTCGAGATATCGAGAATTTTTTTTTCGAGATATCGAAAAGTTCGAGATATTGGAAAGTTCGAGATATCGAGAAAAAAATAATCAAGATATCGAAAAGTTCGAGATATCGAGGGAAAAAAATATCGAGATATCGAAAGTTCGAGATATTGGAAAGTTCGAGATATCTCGAACTTTTCGATATCTCGATTTTTTTTTTGCGTGTACAATGACCTCAGACAAATTTCGTACATAAACCTCTTAATTTGCGAATGTCTAATCGAATGTCTAATGTCTAACTGACCAATTAGACATTCGTTTTTTGATTGTACGTTGACCTACGACGAATTTGGAACCTAAATATCGTAATTCGCGAATGTCTAATCGAATGTCTAATGTCTAACTGACCAATTAGACATTCGTTTTTTGCATGTACAATGACCTCCGACGAATTTGGTACCTAAATCCCTTAATTTGCGAATGTCTAATCGAATGTCTAATGTCTAACTGACCAATTAGACATTCGTTTTTTGAATGTACAATGACCTTCGACGAATTTGGGTTATAGATCTTGTAATTTGCGAATGTCTAATCGAATGTCTAATGTCGAATTAGACATTCGATATTTAACATTTGCGATTTTTCTGAATGTCTAATCGAATGTCTAATGTCTAATTAGACATTCGATAATCAAAATTAGCGAATGTCTAATCGAATGTCTAACGTCTAATTAGACATTCGAATATTTTTTTTGAATGTCTAATGTCTAACGTCTAATGCTCTGCCAACTTCACACACTTAGAATAAGACAGTACACAGTTTCCTTAATGTTATCCACTGTTATTAAAATTCGTTACACATCTTACGGTATCATTTTGCCGACAATTTAATTTCGAGTCGGAACAAAATGTCGCCGAATGTTCATGTTTTTCCCCTAGCATTGGAAAGGACAATAAGTGCGCGATAAATCGTAAATGCTAATTTAACAAAACATTTCAGTACAACTGTTAATTTTCTAAATGCTAGAAGGGTTCAAAACACACAAAACGACACTTTTTAAGTAACCAATAGCAAATTACGTGCATTCGACGGACTCCACGGACGTTCAGATTGATCCGAATCTACGCTGTTTTAAAATCCCGTAGTGTTGGTAGCTCTTTCAGCGCCGAATTGTTTAAAGTAGACTCTTCCATGTTCAAAATAGGGCGTTTCCATTTCTCTTGTAATAAGACTTTTGGATTATTTTTATAACTAAAAGGCAAACAATGCTGATTTCAGGTGAGACAGCTCGTTACGAGCTGACTCGCCTGAATCTGCATTGTTTGCAAAAACCTCAACATTGCATTTAGCGCTGAAAGAGTTAATTGGTTTGATTTATTGGGGTTTTACACCGTTTGGAAAAATAGTTCAGATGTTTCACGGCAACAGAACACTCATTTATTATCAATGGGTTAAGAAGCTAGTACTAGGCTAGGTTTCAAATACCCGGCTAACCATATGGCCACAGCAGATTTCTAAAATTAATAATAATAAAATATGGAATGGTGCAAACTATGATTGAAAGTACAAAGAGTCTCTAAAATTAAACCTATTTAAGTAGTTATAACACCATAAATACGATTTCTCATACTTTAATCAAAATGACACATATTTTTAAAAATGTCATATAGTATCACTTTCAGACAAACAATTGCATGACATCAACTTTTCCATGTTTAGAGAAAACAATAAAAATGTTCTCTCTCAAAATGAAGAACAATAATCAAGTTTTCAAGGTGAATTGGTACCCTAATAAATAAAACAAGACTTGCTTTAAATCTATATGTCTGAAATCATACATATTTATACATTTCTGAAGTCTGGAAGAAATTTTAAAGTCGTATCTTAACCAGACCATGCAAAAGGCTTTGGACACTTAAGGTAAGTTTATCATTACTACCAATGCTACGAAATTCTTGCCAATTAGATTACATTCGATAGAGACACACTTATCTTCATGATATGACTTAAATATTGTGTTCGTCAATTCGTCAACCAAATTGACGAAACGACGAACTTGATGAAACTCTTGTGAATGACTGATGGTCATGACATTTGAAATAGGGCCTAATTTGCATTCAATACGTCCAGAGACATTATCTAAAGGATAGCAATAAAGTTAACAGAAAACTATTTTGAAAATTGATGCAGTTCGTCACTCGTCAATTCGTCGATCGTCAAGCTAACTTCAGAGCAGATCTTTAGTCGTCAATTCGTCGCTCGTCAAGCTATCTTCACAGCAGTTCGTCACTCGTCAATTAGTCGCTCGTCAGATTAACTTCACGGCAGTTCGTCACTCGTCAACTCGTCACCCTAACTTCACAAATAATGTTAAGTTCGTCACGCGTCAATTCGTCACTCGTCAACCTAACTTCACAAATAATGTTAAGTTCGTTACGCGTCGATTCGTCACTCGTCAACCAAACTTCACGGTCCTGATGTATTGACGAATTATCATAATATTGTTTTCACCAAATCTAATTTAAATTGTTTTTCTTCGACGATCTCTAAAGACATCTGTAGCTGTAGACGTCTAACACAGCTGATCTTAACCCTGTTTTACAAACAGAGGCTTTTTGACACCACTGTAGAAGACGACTTTTGAAAACATTCTGACAAATGGATAATTGCCACCTTGTTTGCAACTTTATTCTATAATTGTTCCTTCATTATACATATTTTTCAATAAATGTTTTCCGTGTCGTATGCTGCAGATGTGTCGTATGTTGGAAATGGCTTTGCATTAGATCGACGTTATACTTCAAATCTCGTTAAATCGGGCCCACTTGACTGCGTCCAGAAATAATTTCAGTCAACTGGTTAAATAACAATTTCCAAAATGCAAACTTACGAGGGTTGTTCGATAAGTTCGTAGACTTTCTCTATAGTTTTCTAATGAGGACATATAATTGGTTAATTTGCTATTTTATTTGAATAAAAATATGTTTCGAGTAAATAAATGAATGAAAACAAACATCTTTTTTATTAAGGTAAGCAATATTGGCTTCCATAGCAACGCATGTATCGCTACCCGGGACACGCCATTTAAATGAGTTGATTATATAACCTAACACATCGATCCAATTTAAATATTAAGCTCAAACGTCTTCAAAATTTGCCGCAATTTCGTCTGCCGCGTAAATGACGTTGTGACGACATTTCCTGAAAGTTTCACGTGATTACAAAAACAACAGGCGCGAAGATAAAGGAAAAAGTCGGAAGCTTGCTGAGATTGAAGTTTGTCGGAAATGACGTCAACTGGCAACGTCGAAACCCGAGCGGTTATCATATTTTGTGTTGGTTTAGGGAAGACTCCAAGACAGACAATAAAACTTATAGAAAACGCGGGAATGAAGCATAAATGCAGCCGAGCGTTAGTATTCAAATGGCATGATAGATTCAGGAATGGACGTGACTCAATTGATGATGACTCGAGATGCGGCAGAATCCCAACAGTTAGAGATGCTTTAGTGCAAAAAGTAAAATATATCATTTACGATGATCGGCGGTTAACAGTTCGAGACCTATCGGCCCACTTTGATGTATCCGTGTCAACTATACACAGTATATTGAAAGAAGATCTGCATATGAGCAAAGTTAGCGCTCGGTGGGTGCCAAGTTATGGAAAACACCTGGGACCCCTCCACCAAAAAAGGCCAGAGTTAACAAGATGGACTTTATGGTATTTATCGAGCTGAAAAGGCAACTGAGAGGAAAAAAGTTTGATTCTGTGACTTAACTAAAGCTGGAAAGTCAACAAATTGTATCATCATTTGACCAATCTTGGTATACGGACACTTTTAACAAACGGGTTTCACGTTACAGGAAGTGTATACGGGTGAACGGAGAAAGAGTAAGAAACAATGTCTTGCGGTGAAATGAGGAACGTCGTGCGCGACGTCGCAAAAAACAACGCCGTGCCCCGGGTACCCACACCTGACGTTGCTACATTTGGTATATCTTTTTTATTGTAAAATATTTTTAACTATAGTTTTTTTTTATTCTATAGAGAATTAAATACACATTCCAGAGATATATAATTGTGTTAGTTTTATTTTTCTAATATACTTTTATAAAAGAAGTCTACGAACTAATCGAACAACCCTCGTATGTTTACGCGTTTGAAGCAGACGACATATGAAAACATTACGACGGAAAAGGAGAGATATTCACACCTTTCCCATAATGCTGTCTATGCATCTGGTGCAGATACGTTGTAATATTGTCGAGGCGATCAATCGATCTCTTTGCAATGACAATGGTGCTTGAATTAACTAAACAGAACGAGGTGTTTACTGTATGTCGACTCCAATTTCCAGTGCTAAACGGTCATACAGTTTACAATGTAGCAGAGTGGTGCTCTGCGAAAACTAACCCGAACATAGTCATTTCATGTCACGTGGAAAACGACTTGCGCACACATTTATTTTAAAGATACAAATGGATTATACTTGACAGAAATTGCCTGAAACAGTATATGTCTAAGTTATCACGTTCACTCGACATTTTACGGGAAAGGACTGGAAAACAAACACAAAATTGATTACTTACAACAATCAAAGTACTGAAAGTACTAAAGGTAGAATTGCGATCGTTTAAGAAGAGATACAGAAGTGCAAATGGTGACATACAGTCCCCCTGTGGCGCTCCAATGAAACAACTGAAACTTTCACTTAAGTTATCATATTTTACCCTTGACTTGATGTTTAAAAAGAAAATTGAAATCCTGGACGCAACATGGTGCATTCTGGTGACTTCTGAGGGTGTTTTCAAAATGTTGAGGGAAGGCTTTCTTATGTCATATTTAACAAGAAACTGCTGAAGACTGTAACGCCGGATTGTCGGCAATTTGACCTTGAAAATTGACAAACCAAGGTCAAGGTCAAAGTAACCATATAAATCAATAGAACTTGTTACTGGTTACCTTCAGGCAAAGTTTCAAGTGTGTAACCCTTTCCAGTGCTGAGATTTTGCCTCAACCTGAAACTTTAACCAAAATGTTGATGAACAGACAGACGGAGAGACAGACATCGCCAATCTATAGATGTTAGCAGTAAAATCCTGCCAAGAAGTAATGAATTGAGAAAAAAATGTGCTGAGAGGTCCATAATTTCAAACTTGCTAAGATTTGGTCTGTGCAATGAATGTACAAATTGAAAAATGTATTGTTGACATGTATTTTCTACACCATCATTGTAATGTTGTTTATCATAAATAAAATTATTCCTTTTTTTAAATAAACTTTTAATCAAAATGTGTGTCTCAGTGTTGTCTTCTTCAGCAGTTTGACAGAAACAAAGCCTAAATCTGAAATTGTGTCAATGTATTATTTGTCAACTCTGTCCCATAAGTTTTGCTTGTGATTTGAACTCTCATAAAAAAAGCACGGAAAGGGACAACTTTCCCAACTTTGATTAAATATGTTTTCAATTAAATTGTAAAAAATCTTTTTCTTGGTTTTTGAAAGTTTTGTCATTATTATTTAAGACGGACATTATATACTAGAATAGCCAACTGACTATCATTTGAAAAAGTGTTTCTTATTTAAACCTTTCCCACTTGCATACGTAATTGCAGCCGACGACTTTTGAAAACATTGATGCAGAAGAAGAAATTGCTCATAACAAGCTTTCTCCTTTTGCAACAATGTTTTCAACTATATTCAATTATAACACTTCCAATAAATGTGATTTTCTGTATCTTTGCTCAGATTTTTTTTAATTCGTCTGCTGCAGAGTTTTTATATTGTGGGGTGGGTTGTGATTTGTTAAAGGGCAAGCAGGATTGGGAATTGAGTGTTGCACTTATCCTAATGAAACACTCGCCTGCCTGTGCATGTTTTAGCTTAACTTAACTTGTTAATGTTCTTTCCATCATCAACTTAGTCATCTGTTAGTAATCAACTCTATGAACGAAATAATCGCGTCAAAATCATAACGAACAAACTGTCAATATCTAATTTTGAACTGTGTAATACAAATTTAGAATAAAAGGATGAATCAGTTATGTTGTAACAACCAATATCCGCGGGTCATTTACCTGATTTTGGCCGAAAGAAATGATCGATTTCTTGCAAGATTTATTCGTTCTGCCTATTATAATCAAAGTATTCTAAACGCTTTATAAACAAGTGATTTAAAGCGCTCAAATCATTTGATGAAATTTGTTTCTTTAGACGCGGACCTTGTCGAAAGCACCTATCCAGAATGCAAAAGTCATCGTTAATCGTTGTCGAAGGAATAGATGGACTGAGAGAAAGAGAAACAAAAGGCTTAGCAATGCATACTATCTTTATGAATAAGGACATGAACGAATATGTATGGACTAGCGCCTAGAATTTCGTACTAGCCGATCCTTCATTCCACTCGCTTATGCTAGCGGGCGAGTGGATGTTTACATCTCTGCCGAGAGGTAAAAAAGGGTTACAATTTACAAAGGGTAATTGCGCGGTGCAGTGCTATATTGGCGTAGTGATATCTAAATAATTGTGTACACTTTAAATATGATATTTACACTTACAAGACTTGTTATTTTCTATTATAAGCTTGAATAATCGGATTTTTTTTCGTTACTCTATGTTTGCTTTTGTGAGCATGCGTAAATTAGTCAAACCAAAAATTGCACTTAATTGTTGGTGGTGAAGGGCATATACATCACGTGACTTCAAACTCACTATGACTATGGCAGCCTCTGCGCATGCGCAAGTCTACCAATAAAAATGACTAATTTAGGCCCAAACTACTGTTATTCACGCATTGAAATATAGGGACTGGACTCAGTTTGTTTGCCAGCAAGATAACCAGATATGACCGCGCCTCAAGAACACTGACCTAGAACTGTTCCTGGGCGCCATTGAACTACAGAACGTTTCAACATGTACCTATAAATCGGATTGCATGGAGGAAGTGTTAACAGATTGTTTCAAAACGTAATAGAATACCCGATGGTAATTTAACTGAAATGTATATGACAGTACTTACCATTTCCACTCCACTCCAAGTCGCTTGAATACAACGAGAGCGAATTCAAGAGCTAGAAATATACCACAAAACGGTGCAGCACCCCAAATCAGATGGTTATTCGTCACCGTAGCGGTTCGTGCCGCAATCAGTGTTGTTGTGACAAACAGTAGTACACGTACGATGGCCCCATACGTGTGTATACATGATGCACCTTTGGTGTCCTCATAGGTTACAAAAAACGGTTTATTGCCGTCTGAATCTGTGTCCGTGGAGAAACTGTCCGACTTGTTTGTGTTTCCATCGCCCTTCTTGTTTCCATAACCTGCAAACATTCCAATAACGCCAGTAGCACGGTTTGTCATAGTGTTTCCCTCCCGATTCGGGGTACCAGGAGATTGATTTTCTACATCTTGTCCCATCGAAAAAAATCCTAGACCTTTGGCCTTCAAGTCTCCCGCCTTTGCTTTAATATTTCCAAGAGCTTTTGTTGGTCCATTGGTAAATGCTCCTATTATAGGTTGACCATTCATAACAGTTGCGTTTTGTGATCCGCCATTGTTCACATTTGAGGTTGGCGCTTCACTCTTAGTTACAGCAGTTGATTGTGGTGCGTCTGTTTTCATCGACAAAAGTCCTAATCCCTTTGCCTTGAAGTCTCCGACCTTTGCTCCAAATTTTCCAATAGCCTGAGTTGGTCCATCGGTAAAAGCTCCAATTGCAGGCAAACCGTTCATGGAAGTTAAGTTTTGTGATCCACCATTGGTCACATTTGCAGTTGGCGCTGCTTTGTCAGGTACATCAGGTGACTGTGGTGCGTCTGTTTTCATCGACAAAAGACCTAGTCCTCTCGCTTTGAAGTCTCCGACTTTGGCTCCAATCTTTCCAATAGCCTGTGTTGGTCCATCGGTTAAAGCTCCAATTGTAGGTATACCAATTATAGCAGTTGCGTTTTTTGATCCACCATTATTCACAGGTGCAATTGGCGCTGCATTTTCAGTTACAGCAGTTGATTTTGGTGCATCTGTTTTCATCGACAAAAGTCCTAGTCCCCTCGCCTTGTAGTCTCCGACTTTGGATCCAATCTTGTCTTGTACCTGACCCTGCACACGTCCAACTTGACCCTGGAGCTTGTCTTGTACCTGACTCTGCACACGTCCAACTTGACCCTTGATCTTGTCTTGTACCTGACTCTGTACTTGTCCTACGTGACCCTGTATCTTGTCTTGTATCTGACTCTGCACACGTCCCACTTGACCCTGGAGCTTGTCTTGTACCTGACTCTGTACTTGTCCCACTTGACCTTGGAGCTTGTCTTGTACCTGACTTTGCACACGTCCAACTTGACCCTGGAGCTTGTCTTGTACCTGACTCTGCACACGTCCAACTTGACCCTGGATCTTGTCTTGTACCTGACTCCGTACTTGTCCTACGTGACCCTGGATCTTGTCTTGTACATGACTCTGTACTTGTCCTACGTGACCATGGAGCTTGTCTTGTACCTGACTCTGCACACGTCCAACTTGACCCTGGATCTTGTCTTGTACCTGACTCTGTACTTGTCCTACGTGACCCTGGATCTTGTCTTGTACCTGACTCTGTACTTGTCCTACGTGACCCTGGAGCTTGTCTTGTACCTGACTCTGCACACGTCCAACTTGACCCTGGATCTTGTCTTGTACCTGACTCTGCACACGTCCCACTTGACCCTGGATCTTGTCTTGTACCTGACTCTGTACTTGTCCCACGTGACCCTGGATCTTGTCTTGTACCTGACTCTGTACTTGTCCTACGTGACCCTGGATCTTGTCTTGTACCTGACTCTGCACACGTCCAACTTGACCCTGGAGCTTGTCTTGTACCTGACTTTGCACACGTCCCACTTGACCCTTGATATTGTCTTGTACCTGACTCTGCACACGTCCAACTTGACCCTGGAGCTTGTCTTGTACCTGACTTTGCACACGTCCCACTTGACCCTGGAGCTTGTCTTGTACCTGACTTTGCACACGTCCAACTTGACCCTGGAGCTTGTCTTGTACCTGACCTTGCACACGTCCAACTTGACCCTGGAGCTTGTCTTGTACCTGACTTTGCACACGTCCCACTTGACCCTTGATATTGTCTTGTACCTGACTCTGCACACGTCCAACTTGACCCTGGATCTTGTCTTGTACCTGACTCTGCACACGTCCAACTTGACCCTGGAGCTTGTCTTGTACCTGACTTTGCACACGTCCCACTTGACCCTTGATATTGTCTTGTACCTGACTCTGTACTTGTCCCACGTGACCCTGGATCTTGTCTTGCACTTGACTCTTTACTTGTCCCAATTGCCCCGAAATCTGGCCCTGCATATTGTCTTGTATCCGACCCGTCACTTGCCCAATCTCTCCCTGGACATTGCTTAAATTGGATGTAATCAAATGATTTCCTTTTCCAAACAAAGAATTCATCGCTAGTATTTTATATAGATCCTTTCACCAAGACGAAAACGTGACAAGTATCTTGAACCCATTCACTACAGCAATTTATAGTTATAGTATGCATCCTGTTGGGCCAGTCCACGGGAAACCAACCTTTAAATATGTCGCAACCAGTGGATAAACTGATCAGGGTAGTCTTATAAAGATTTTATTCGCAGATTCGTCACCATTAATTCTATTTGGATGCTTTATGAAGAAAGCTTGATCCATAATAATGATCAGCAACTACGGATTCTGATCTACATAAGGAATTAATTTAAAATGAAAAATGAATGTCGATTTTCCTTTGGCTTGGCCTAGATGTGGATCACCAGTGCGAAGAGAATTCGCAAAGTATTTACAGCTCGTCGAAACAAATTCTGACGTATCGCTTGCATTTTTTTAAATGTATAAAACCCGTGTATTATTGTCAACAGTCTCGACATCGAATTCAGATGAAGATTAAAAAGTATTAAAATAAAGTTTCTACTTTTTTACCTAGTTAAAGAATGTTATTTGTTTTATTGGGGTTTTACGCCGTTTCAAATATTATTTCGGTTATATCACGGCGAAAGTTCATTTATACACTATCCCTTTGTAAACCAACCAGTACTAAGCTTGGAAATATGCCTGTCAATGTCAAAAGACAATCCACCAAGACCGCCGTGTCGCGACTGGGGATCGAAGGGGGGTAGCGTCAAACTTGTTTTTCCACTAAATATATTAAACACGCTTTAGAATCAAGAAATAACTACATAAACAATTTAAAATATGATTAGACTAACCTTACTGATTTTTTTTTTTTTTTTTTTTTTTTTTTTTATATATATTTTCAATCTTTCTTCCATAAACGCTTTGCTTATTTTTTTTTAATTTAAAAGGTGACATGTCATGTAAGTATATGTTTAATTGTGTTATGACTAGAAGCTTTATTAGATTATGTCAATACAAACATGTGTCTTGTCTTGCCTTGTCTATAGTGTCCTTTGCCTAACTCAACCAAAGATTCACAGGTTAATACCTGATTTAGAAAGTTAGCTTGGGATTGTACAATGGCGCAGGCTTATCCGGGCCCACATATTCCGCCTCATGTGGATAGAGGTATAGAGTAATGATTCCTGAAACAGAAAATCCACAAGAGGCGAGAAGTGTCTGTCCGGGTTAGCCTGTGCGGCAGGCAGATCCGGCTCGATACTTTACGCAGAGTCCATAATGTTGGTTTTCTCGCGGAACGGCTAATATAGATAGATATTTGATACAGTCATTAGTGAAAACCTGTTTCGAACCTATGTCGTGTCTCTTGTTTTTTTCGGCGTTAGCTTGATAGCATGATTTTAACCTTTTGTTTTTACCCAAAGATATGCTGTAAAATTATGCACTGTTGATAAACGGAGTTGCCTAAAGTAGGTGCACATACACTACCTATTCTTTGTCTAAAATCAAATCCGACGGATTCAATATGAATAATAACTTGTTTACTTTATTTTACTTTACTTTACTCGTGTATATGCTTAAATTTGCATTTAAGTAAATACCATAACCTCTTTCTAACAATTTACATACATATCATAACACATACACAATGATACACTAGCATACAGAGAAGGGGAACAGTGGTATATTTGTTTTGAATATATTTTGTTTTCAAAAAGTTTTTTAATTTCGTCAAATAGTTCGTTAATTTTCCTACCTTCCAACGATGGGGGGATATCATCTTAATTATTCCGTACTCAAAAGTACGACATTCTTCATTACGACTTTAAAACAAATGTTAAAAGTCAAACTTATATTGCAAGGGACCACTGATGTATCACGACCAGATGGTTGCGGGGATATTAACCACTGATGTATCACGATAAGAGGGTTACGGGGATAGCATTACCACTGATGTATCACGATAAGAGGGTAACGGAGATATCATTACCACTGATGTATCACGATAAGAGGGTTACGGGGATATCATTGTCACTGATGCATCACAATACGAGGGTAACGGGGATAGCATTACCACTGATGCATCACGATAAGAGGGTTACAGAGATAGCATTACCACTGATGTATGACGATAAGAGGGTTACAGAGATATCATTACCACTGATGTATCACGATAAGGGGGTTACGGAGATAGCATTACCACTGATGTATCACGATAAGAGGGTTACGGAGATAGCATTACCACTGATGTATCACGATAAGAGAGTTACAGAGATATCATTACCACTGATGTATCACGATAAGGGGGTTACGGAGATAGCATTACCACTGATGCATCACGATAAGGGGGTTACGGAGATAGCATTACCACTGATGTATCACGATAAGAGGGAACGGAGATAGCATTACCACTGATGTATCACGATAAGAGGGAACGGAGATAGCATTACCACTGATGTATCACGATAAGAGGGTTACGGAGATAGCATTACCACTGATGTATCACGATAAGAGGGTTACAGAGATATCATTACCACTGATGTATCACGATTAGGGGGTTACGGAGATAGCATTACCACTGATGTATCACGATAACAGGGTTACGGGGATAGCATTACCACTGATGTATCACGATACAAGGGTTACGGGGATATCATCACCACTGATGCATCACGATAAGAGGGTTACGGAGATAGCATTACCACTGATGTATCACGATAAGAGGGTTACGGGGATATCATCACCACTGATGCATCACGATAAGAGAGTTACGGGATATCATTACCACTGATGTATCACGATAAGAGGGTTACGGAGATAGCATCACCACTGATGCATCACGATAAGAGGGTTACGGAGATAGCATTACCACTGATGTATCACGATAAGAGGGTTACAGAGATATCATTACCACTGATGCATCACGATAAGGGGGTTACGGAGATAGCATTACCACTGATGTATCACGATAAGAGGGTTACGGGATATCATTACCACTGATGTATCACGATAAGAGGGTTACGGGGATAGCATTACCACTGATGTATCACGATAAGAGGGTTACAGAGATATCATTACCACTGATGTATCACGATAAGTGGGTTACGGAGATAGCATTACCACTGATGCATCACGATAAGAGGGTTACGGAGATAGCATTACCACTGATGCATCACGATAAGAGGGTTACGGAGATAGCATTAGCACTGATGCATCACGATAAGGGGGTTACGGAGATAGCATTAGCACTGATGCATCACGATAAGGGGGTTACGGAGATAGCATTAGCACTGATGCATCACGATAAGGGGGTTACGGAGATAGCATTAGCACTGATGCATCACGATAAGAGGGTTACGGAGATATCATTACCACTGATGCATCACGATAAGAAGGTTACGGAGATATCATCACCACTGATGCATCACGATAAGAGGGTTACGGGGATAGCATTACCACTGATGCATCACGATAAGAGGGTTACGGGGATATCATTACCACTGATACATCACGATAAGAAGGTTACGGGGATAGCATTACCACTGATGTATCACGATAAGAGGGTTACGGGGATATCATTACCACTGATGTATCACGATAAGAGGGTTACGGGGATATCATTACCACTGATGTATCACGATAAGAGGGTTACGGTGATACCATTACCACTGATGTATCACGATAAGAGGGTAACAGAGATAGCATTACCACTGATGTATCACGATAAGAGGGTTAAGGGGATAGCATTACCACTGATGTATCACGATAACAGGGTTACGGAGATAGCATTACCACTGATGTATCACGATAAGAGGGAACGGAGATAGCATTACCACTGATGTATCACGATAAGAGGGAACGGAGATAGCATTACCACTGATGTATCACGATAAGAGGGTTACGGAGATAGCATTACCACTGATGTATCACGATAAGAGAATTACAGAGATATCATTACCACTGATGTATCACGATTAGGGGGTTACGGAGATAGCATTACCACTGATGTATCACGATAACAGGGTTACGGGGATAGCATTACCACTGATGTATCACGATACAAGGGTTACGGGGATATCATCACCACTGATGCATCACGATAAGAGGGTTACGGAGATAGCATTACCACTGATGTATCACGATAAGAGGGTTACGGGGATATCATCACCACTGATGCATCACGATAAGAGAGTTACGGGATATCATTACTACTGATGTATCACGATAAGAGGGTTACGGAGATAGCATCACCACTGATGCATCACGATAAGAGGGTTACGGAGATAGCATTACCACTGATGTATCACGATAAGAGGGTTACAGAGATATCATTACCACTGATGCATCACGATAAGGGGGTTACGGAGATAGCATTACCACTGATGTATCACGATAAGAGGGTTACGGGATATCATTACCACTGATGTATCACGATAAGAGGGTTACGGGGATAGCATTACCACTGATGTATCACGATAAGAGGGTTACAGATATCATTACCACTAATGTATCACGATAAGTGGGTTACGGAGATAGCATTACCACTGATGCATCACGATAAGAGGGTTACGGAGATAGCATTACCACTGATGCATCACGATAAGAGGGTTACGGTGATACCATTACCACTGATGTATCACGATAAGAGGGTAACGGAGATAGCATTACCACTGATGTATCACGATAAGAGGGTTAAGGGGATAGCATTACCACTGATGTATCACGATAAAAGGGTTACGGAGATAGCATATCATTACCACTGATGTACCACGATAAGAGGGTTACGGAGATAGCATAGCATTACCACTGATGCATCACGATAAAAGGGTTACGGAGATATCATCACCACTGATGTACCACGATAAGAGGGTTACGGGGAAAGCATTACCACTGATGTACCACGATAAGAGGGTTACGGGGATAGCATTACCACTGATGTATCATGATAAGAGGGTTACGGGGATAGAATTACCACTGATGTATCATGATAAAAGGGTTACAGGGATAACATTACCACTGATGTATAACGATAAAAGGGTTATGGGGATATCATTACCACTGATGTACCACGATAAGATGGTTACGGGGATAGAATTACCACTGATGTATCATGATAAGAGGGTTATGGGGATATCATTACCACTGCTGTATCACGATAAGAGGGTTACGGAGATATCATTACCACTGATGTACCACGATAAGATGGTTACGGGGATATCATTACCACTGATGTATCATGATAAGAGGGTTACGGGGATATCATTACCACTGATGTATCACGATAAGAGGGTTACGGAGATATTATCACCACTGATGTATCACGATAAGAGGGTTACGGGGATATCATTACCACTGATGTATCATGATAACAGAGTTATGGGGATATCATTACCACTGATGTATCACGATAAAAGCGTTAAGGGGATATCATTACCACTGATGTATCATGATAAAAGAGTTATGGGGATATCATTAACACTGATGTACCACGATAAAAGGGTTACGGGGATATCATTACCACTGATGTATCATGATAACAGAGTTATGGGGATATCATTACCACTGATGTACCACGATAAGAGGGTAACGGGGATAGCATTACCACTGATGTACCACGATAAGAGGGTTACGGGGATAGCATTACCACTGATGTATCACGATAAGAGGGTTACGGGGATATCATTACCACTGATGCATCACGATAAGAAGGTAACGTATATAGCATTACCACTGATGTACCACGATAAGAGGGTTACAGGGATATCATTACCACTGATGTACCACGATAAGAGGGTTACGGGGATAGTATTACCACTGATGTATCACGATAAGAGGGTTACGGAGATAGCATTACCACTGATGTATCACGATACAAGGGTTACGGGGATAGCATTACCTCTGATGTATCACGATAAGAGGGTTACGCAGATATCATTACCACTGATGTATCCCGCTAAGAGGGTTACGGGGATAGCATTACCACTGATGTATCATGATAAGAGGGTTACGGGGATATCATTACCACTGATGTATCACGATAAGAGGGTTACGAGCAAAGCATTACCACTAATGCATCACGACAAGAGGGTTACGGGGATATCATTACCACTTATGCATCACGATAAGAGGGTTACTGGGATATCATTACCACTGATGTACCACGATAAGAGGGTTACGGGGATAGCATTACCACTGATGTATCATGATAAGAGGGTTACGGGGATATAATTACCACTGATGTATCATGATAAAAGGGTTACAGGGATAACATTACCACTGATGTATAACGATAAAAGGGTTATGGGGATATCATTACCACTGATGTACCACGATAAGATGGTTACGGGGATAGAATTACCACTGATGTATCATGATAAGAGGGTTATGGGGATATCATTACCACTGCTGTATCACGATAAGAGGGTTACGGAGATATCATTACCACTGATGTACCACGATAAGATGGTTACGGGGATATCATTACCACTGATGTATCATGATAAGAGGGTTACGGGGATATCATTACCACTGATGTATCACGATAAGAGGGTTACGGAGATATTATCACCACTGATGTATCACGATAAGAGGGTTACGGGGATATCATTACCACTGATGTATCATGATAACAGAGTTATGGGGATATCATTACCACTGATGTATCACGATAAAAGCGTTAAGGGGATATCATTACCACTGATGTATCATGATAAAAGAGTTATGGGGATATCATTAACACTGATGTACCACGATAAAAGGGTTACGGGGATATCATTACCACTGATGTATCATGATAACAGAGTTATGGGGATATCATTACCACTGATGTACCACGATAAGAGGGTAACGGGGATAGCATTACCACTGATGTACCACGATAAGAGGGTTACGGGGATAGCATTACCACTGATGTATCACGATAAGAGGGTTACGGGGATATCATTACCACTGATGCATCACGATAAGAAGGTAACGTATATAGCATTACCACTGATGTACCACGATAAGAGGGTTACAGGGATATCATTACCACTGATGTACCACGATAAGAGGGTTACGGGGATAGTATTACCACTGATGTATCACGATAAGAGGGTTACGGAGATAGCATTACCACTGATGTATCACGATACAAGGGTTACGGGGATAGCATTACCTCTGATGTATCACGATAAGAGGGTTACGGAGATATTATCACCACTGATGTATCACGATAAGAGGGTTACGGGGATATCATTACCACTGATGTATCATGATAACAGAGTTATGGGGATATCATTACCACTGATGTATCACGATAAAAGCGTTAAGGGGATATCATTACCACTGATGTATCATGATAAAAGAGTTATGGGGATATCATTAACACTGATGTACCACGATAAAAGGGTTACGGGGATATCATTACCACTGATGTATCATGATAACAGAGTTATGGGGATATCATTACCACTGATGTACCACGATAAGAGGGTAACGGGGATAGCATTACCACTGATGTACCACGATAAGAGGGTTACGGGGATAGCATTACCACTGATGTATCACGATAAGAGGGTTACGGGGATATCATTACCACTGATGCATCACGATAAGAAGGTAACGTATATAGCATTACCACTGATGTACCACGATAAGAGGGTTACAGGGATATCATTACCACTGATGTACCACGATAAGAGGGTTACGGGGATAGTATTACCACTGATGTATCATGATAAGAGGGTTACGGGGATATCATTACCACTGATGTACCACGATAAGAGGGTTACGGGGATAGCATTACCACTGATGTATCACGATAAGAGGGTTACGGAGATAGCATTACCACTGATGTATCACGATACAAGGGTTACGGGGATAGCATTACCTCTGATGTATCACGATAAGAGGGTTACGCAGATATCATTACCACTGATGTATCCCGCTAAGAGGGTTACGGGGATAGCATTACCACTGATGTATCATGATAAGAGGGTTACGGGGATATCATTACCACTGATGTATCACGATAAGAGGGTTACGGGCAAAGCATTACCACTAATGCATCACGACAAGAGGGTTACGGGGATATCATTACCACTTATGCATCACGATAAGAGGGTTACTGGGATATCATTACCACTGATGTACCACGATAAGAGGGTTACGGGGATAGCATTACCACTGATGTATCACGATAAAAGGGTTACGGGGATAGCATTACCACTGATGTATCACGATAAGAGGGTTACGGAGATATCATTACCACTGAAAAATGGTTGGGGTGATAGCATGAGGATGTTGGGGATAGCATGACCACGGATACATTGCGTTAAATAATACTCATAGTACCCGGTCGCTTCCCAAGGTACAATCGTAGTATCAACACCAATCCAACAAATAAAAAACAAAAAACATAATTCTTAACCCTTTCCCCAATATAGACGTTTTCTGATGCCTGTGCAGCAGACGCCTTTTTGAAAACATAGTGACAAAAGAAGAAATTGCATAAAACGTGCAATTTCTCCTTTTGCCACAATGTTTTCCACTTTTTGTCATAGGTTATCCATTCAATTATGGAGATTTTCTATGTTTTGACAAAATACGTTCAAAGTCGTCTGCTGCAGAATTGTCGTATGGAGGGAAAGGGTTAATAAGGTATTAATGTTGGATTGAGTATCAAGGAAGGAAGCCATTTCTACTAATTATGATCAAATGAATATAATTGAAACATAAAGTATTTGCAGCACATGCATGTTTTCGACCAACGACGATAGTAGCAATGAACAACATGTAATAATAATCAGGCAATAAAAAACATACAACAAATTCCAAAGAAAACACATAGTACAACAATTACCAAAACCATCAAAAATTAATAAACAATATACAACAAGTACTGAGCCCCATAAAAGGATACAACGAATACCAAGCAATGAACAAATCATAACAAGTATTAGGTTATAAACAACACAATCATTAAACAACATACAGCAAGAACCAGGCAATACATAACTTATCAGGCATTAAACAACATCCAACAAGTATCAGGCAATACACAACAAGCAACAAGTACCAGAAAATAAACAACATACATCAAGGACCCAGACCAATAAACAACATACAACAAGGACCCAGACAATAAACAACATACAGCAAGTACCAAGCAATAAACAAAATACAACAAGTACAACACAATAAACAACAAACAACAAGTATCAAACAACAAACAACATTCAACAAGTACCAAGCAATAAACAACATACAACAGGTACCAAACAATGAACAACATACATCAAGTACCAACACAATCAACAACATACAACAAGTACCAAGTAATAAACAACATACACCAAGTACCAAGTAATAAACAACATACACCAAGTACCAAGTAATAAACAACATACAACACGTACCAAGTAATAAACAAGATACAACAAGTACCAAGTAATAAGCAACATACAACAAGTACCAAGTAATAAGCAACATACAGCAAGTACCAAGTAATAAACAACATACAGCAAGTACCATGTAATAAACAACATACAGCAAGTACCAAGTAATAAACAACATACAGCAAGTAACCAACAGTAAAACAACATACAACAAGTAACCAACAGTAAAACAACATACAACAAGTACACACCAATAAACAACCTACAACAAGAACCAAGCAATAAACAACATACAACAAGAACCAAGCAATAAACAACGTAAACCAAGTATCAGCCAATAAACAACATACAACAAGTACAAAACAACAAACAACAAGTACCAAACAATAAACAACATACAGCAAGTACCAAACAATAAACAACATACAGCAAGTACCAAACAATAAACAAAATACAACAAGTACCAAACAATAAACAACAAACAACAAGTACCAAACAATAAACAAAATACAACAAGTACCAAACAATAAACAACATACATCACGTACCAAACAATAAACAACATGTACCAAGCAATAAACAACATACAACAAGTACCAAGCAATACACAACAAACAACAAGTACCAAACAATAAACAAAATACAACAACTACCAAACAATAAACAACATACAACAAGTACCAAGCAATAAACAACAAACAACAAGTACCAAACAATAAACAAAATACAACAAGTACCAAACAATAAACAACATACATCACGTACCAAACAATAAACAACATGTACCAAGCAATAAACAACATACAACAAGTACCAAGCAATACACAACAAACAACAAGTACCAAACAATAAACAAAATACAACAACTACCAAACAATAAACAACATACAACAAGTACCAAGCAATAAACAACATACAACAAGAACCAAGCAATAAACAATAAACAACATTGAACCAGGCAATACATAACTTATCAGGCATTAAACAACATCCAACAAGTACCAAACAATAAACAACAATCAACAAGTACCAAACAGTAAACAACATGCAACAAGTACCAAACAGTAAGTAACATACAACAAGTACCAAGCAATACACAATATGCAACAAGTACCAAACAATAATCAATATACAGCAAGTACCAAACAGTAAGTAACATACAACAAGTACCAAGCAATAAACAATATGCAACAAGTACCAAACAATAATCAATATACAGCAAGTACCAAACAATAAACAATATACAGCAAGTACCAAACAGTAAACAACATACACCAAGTACCAAGCAATAAGCAACATACAACATACAACAAGTACCAAACAGTTAACAATACACAACAAGTACCAAACAATAAACATCATACAACAAATACCAAACAGTAAACAACAAGCAATAAACAAAAACAAAACAAGCAATAAACAAAAACAAAACAAGTACCAAACAATAAACAACATACAACAAGTACCAAACAATAGACAAAATACAAGTACCAAGCAATAAGCATCATACACCAAGTACCAAACAGTAAACAATACACAACAAGTACCAAACAATAAGCAACATACAACAAGTACCAACCAGTAAACAAAATACAACAAGTACCAAACAGTAAACAACAAGCAATAAACCACATACAACAAGTATCAAACAGTTAACAATACACAACAAGTACCAAACAATAAACATTTTGCAACACATTGTAGGCGATAAACAACATACAACATGTGTCAGGCAATAAACAACAAACAACAAGTATCAGATAATAAACAATATACAACAAGTACCGAACAATAAACAACACACATCAAGTAACCAGCAATAAACAACATGCAACGAGTGAATATCAACCAATATACAACATAAACCCAATTTTACTCAATAAACAACATACAACAATTACCAATATACAAACAACATACAAGTAGTACCGGGCAATACACAACATAAAGCACATATCAGGCAATAAACATCATACAATGGAATCGATCTATAAACAACATACAACAAGGACCAGA
This sequence comes from Serripes groenlandicus, assembly GCA_031761405.1. Classification (NCBI taxonomy): domain Eukaryota; kingdom Metazoa; phylum Mollusca; class Bivalvia; order Cardiida; family Cardiidae; genus Serripes; species Serripes groenlandicus. The sequence continues at coordinate 118,728,982 of JASEVX010000001.1, read as the reverse complement.
CAATAAACAACATCAAACACGATTCAGGAAACAAACAACATACAACTTGTTTCAAACACTAAACAACATTCAACACGTTTCAGGAAACAAACAACATACAACACGTTTTAGACAATAAACAACATACAACACGCTTCAGACAATATACAGCATACATCACGTTTCAGACAATAAACAACATACAACACGTTACATACAACATACAACAAGGACCAGACAATAAACATTCGCACAGCACCTATCAAACAATGAAAACCATACAACAATGACCAGACAATAAACAGCATACAACAAGGACCAGACAATAAACATCGCACAACACCTATCAAACAATAAACATCGCACAACACCTATCAAACAATGAACAACATACAACAAGGACCATACAATAGACAACATACAACAAGGACCAGACAATAAACATTGCACATCACCTATCAAACAATGAACAACATACAACAAGGACCAGACAATAAACAACATACAACAAGGACCAGACAATAACAACATACAACAAGGACCAGACAATAAACAACATACAACAAGGACCAGACAATATACATCACCTATCAAATAATGAACAACATACATCAAATGATAATTCTATATTATCTGTAAATACATAGGTTTGTATCCGCTTGCGAGTATAGGAGGAGATCATGCATACATCGCTATTATTCACGCACATGTAGGTAAATTACAATAATATAGTGTCCCTGATTAAACAAACAAAAAGGGATAAACCTCTGATTAAGCTGGTCAACTATGTTGGACTACCCCTCCAACCCACGGCTGATAAACCATGACTTTGAAAACTGATCCCGAGTTTGGACTAACCCACCAACCCACCTCCACGAGCTGTAGTCTGCTACTACTATTCATAGTATACAATATGTTACAATGATAACAGTAAACCAGTATTATACTTTACTTTTAGTGTATGTTGAACGAAGTTGATTGCAAGCTTCTATTTTGACAGAAAATTGGTATAAAAATGAACAGATTAATATAAAAAGGCCTAAACCAAAAACAACATAATAATTTACAAAAGAGTTTTGCATATCCAAAACAGAGGACAAACGTGGTGTTGACTCAGTCACCAGAGTGATAGCCATGTAGTATATGTGTAACTGCTAATGTTGGAGAAAATTTAATCAAGAGCGTGAATACAACTGCTAGGAGTGGACACTGTAAATATACACTTATCAATAAAGGATATTTGTTATGATATTACATCTGGACACTGTAAATGTACACTTATCAATAAAGGACAATTGTTATGATATTAAATCTTATGAACAGTTTGTTAGAGGCCCACCAAAGTAAAATTTCCGTGAATTTTGGTTGATATTAATCCAATGGTTTAGGAGCTAAAAGTTAATTTTACCCCTATTTTGATGCAGCATCGCAACTATCTTTTCAAACCAATCAATATGGATTGAACAAATTAAGTAGAGGGTCACTAAATGAACATTTCTGTTCAATTACAAATGCATCCTATAATCAGACAAAAACTTGAATAGAAATGGATCTATAATTTTTTTTACATTTTGCCCCTTTTCTGATTCCGTATAGCTGCCATATTGTTCAACAAATCAATACATCTTATGCAAATATAGTAGTGGGTGACTCAAGGAACATTTGTACTAAATTGTCTTGGAATATGAGAAGCCAATTCAGATAAGAATTTTACAGTTTAGGCATTTTACTCTCTTCCTGCTGCCGCAGCAACAAACGTGTTTAGAATTCATTTGGTTGAACATATTTGATAGAGGACCCTCAAAAGAACATTCCTGTGAAATCTTGTCGACATTTGCCCAGTGGATTAGGATGAGATGTCATTTGAAGCTAAAAGTTCAATATACCCCTTTTCTGATGAGCCTGGTAACTATGTCTTTTAACCAGTCAATATGGCTTAAAGAATCATGAATAGTGTCAATGAAGGAGCAAATCAGACAAGCACTTTCATAAGAATGGAGTTTTAAAATTGTGTCATTTTGTCATTTTCTGATGCCGCCTCGCTGGCTTTTTATCAACCAATCAATATGGCTTCCGTATGGCTGCCATGTTTTTCAACCAATCAATACAGCTTATGCAAATCTTGTAGAGGGTCACTCAAGGAACAGTTGTTCTAAATTATCTTGGAATCTAACAAGTGGATTCAGAGAAAAAAGAATTTTACAGTTAAGACATTTTACTCCCTTCCTGCTACCGCAGCAACAAACGTTGTGTTTATAATGTATAATTTTGAACACATTTGAAAGAGGACCACCAAATGAACATGACTGTGAAATGTTGTCGAAATTTGCCCGGTGGATTAGGATGAGATGTCATTTGAAGCTAAACGTTCACTATACCCCTTTTCTGATAGTCTTTCAAGCAGTTAATATTGCTGAAAGAATCGCGAAGAGTGTCATTGAAGGAGCAAATCAGACAAGCACTTTCATAAGAATGGAGTTTTAAAATTGTGTCATTTTGTCTTTTTCTGATGCCGCCTCGCTGCCTTTTTTTTTTTTTTTTTTCAATCAATTGAACTAGTGACTTGAAAAATGCCCCCCTTACCAAACTTTCCCTGGCCCTTAAATTCAACTGTTTATGATTTATTTCCTTTTATCTAAGGCTCTGTTTGTCTTCCCTCTTCACGTTTTTCGCCATCCTCACCACTTATACCGCCGAAGAATAACCTATGCTTGTTTGTTTAGATATGATGTATCGAGGGAAAATTAACTGGTGTCTTCAATAACATTTACCTTTAAAGTGTCCGATTTTTTGTAGCTTTACGAAAATGTCCGCATTTATTTTATATTACAATTTAGCGATTTGTTTTTACCGTTTAACATACCCATTCACAATTACAAACGGATTCTTCACAGTTTTCTGACAGGGTTTAAATGTAGCATAATTTTAATAAAAATAAATATAACATTTTCGACATTTTTAATGTGCCGGATATTCATTCAAATGTAGCTTTTTACCGAATGTGATATTAAATCGAATCAAATATTTAACGAAATAAATGTATAACTTATTCATACAAAAAGGATGGGGAGTTGGGTGATATTTCGTTTAATTTGTTTTACCTATATCGTCTAGTTAATTTAACTACGTGTTGGAAGAAAACAAAATGGCGGACGATTTAAATTTTTCGCTGATGTGATGCATATTTTAGAGACTCAATTCAACGTTATATATGATTTGTATAATCGTTGCAATAGCTGTCTATGATGTTAACATCATTATAACGTTCATATACAATATCATATAGATAGACAGAGAGATATATAGAGAGGGAGAGAAAGGGATAGACAGTGTGAGAGAGAAGGAGATGGGGAAGAGATCTATTTAATAAAAGAGCTTACTATTTATAATGCTGACACTCAACTGTCCATATTTTTAATTGTTTGTTTGTTTGATACCTTGTGAAGTTATATAATGATTGTATTTGTAATTCTATGATATCGTTTTAGAAGGCCTTATGGGAGATTAGTGTTAACTCACTAAATGAATCACCTTCTTAAAAAAAAGTATTATTAATATTATTATTATTATTATAAGAAATGGCCAAAAGATGACCCTAATATTTATCGCGCAATTAGTCTGATAAACAGTCTAAGCAAAATATTCATCAAAGTACTTACAGGTAGACTATCTGAATGGGCCGAAGAAAATGAAGTCATGGATGAGGCACAAGCTGGTTTTCGCCGCGGTTACTCCACTGTTGACAATATATTTAACCTGCAATCTATCATACAGAAATATATAAGCAAGAAATGAGGTAGAATATATTTTTTATTTGTTGATTTCCTCAAGGCTTTCGACAATTGTTCACATATAAAACTGTGTCCCGATAGTAAATTAATCCGTGTTTTCAAATCCATGTACGAACAGTTAAAATCATGTGTCAAAGTTGAAAACGGTGTTACAGAATTTTTTTTAAATGTGAAAAGGGTATGAAACAGGGTTGTGTGAGCTCTACGGTCATCTTCAGTAAATGACCTTATCACTTATCTAAAGTCTAAATGCGAACAGGTAATCGAAATATCCCAGAAAAATGGTGAATTGTATGGACTTTGTTTCTTTTTTCGCTGACACTGTGTTGAATCTCCATGGTGCTATGGTGCTGCCGATTCTAACATATTCCTCCGAAATATGGGGCTACCAATCATGTGATATAGTTGAAAGACCGCATATCCGATTTTGTAAACGAATCGCTTGCTTATACAGTAATGTAGCCAATTTCTTCGGTCTTAGCGAATGTGGTAGGACACCCATAGTTGTGACGTACATGGTCCGCTGTGTTAGATAATGGTTAAAAATCTTAACAATGGAAGAAAATAGGTACCCGAAACAATGCTACAAACTTTTAAGACGACTCGATGATTTAGGTCGGACTACTTGGGCTACCCACACATAAACGTTTATTGTTCTAGTATGGATTCGGTTATGTATGGTTAAATGAAGACGTTTGTGATTTCAGCATATTCTTATCACAGTTTAAACAAAGGCTCATTGATTGCAGCTACCAAACACTATATGGAAACATTGAATCATCCCCAAAAGCGCTATCATATAAACTGTACAAAAGTGCGTTAAATCCTAAAAAGTTTCTTTCTATATCGTTACCATATCAGTATTAGAAACTATATCTGAGAAATAATATCTATGCTATTGAAGACAAAAAACACTTTATGCTTTGGTGTCCGTTATATGAAGCATTGAGAAACGCTCTTTTCTTACAAGAATGGTTAAATTACAATACGTGTGATAATTTTATTTGTGATTAGTATGTCGGACAATCGTAACCAGGGCATCATTGCACTTGGAAAGTACTTGAACCTGGCATTCGACAAAAGGAAAGATAACTGAACGAAATGGAGTTTAACTGAAACATAAAAAGATTAAAAAAAAAAAATACCGCAGCAGTAAATATAATAATAAACCATAGAATATCTCGCTTTCGTAACAGAAGAACATATATATCTTTTAAAAATGTCTAAGTATAGTCCAGCTTGATCACATCCAATTCCAATGAATCTGTATGTATCAATGGGGCGGCAGTGCGTTACGATTAATAATTCCACGGATACACCATTCAACTCTTTCGCTGCCAAAGGAAATAAAAGGCTTTCGCAAATAATGTAGATTCGTGTGAGACAGCTCGTAACGATCTGTCTCTTCGCAAATCCCCATTGTTTGCCACTTAGACATTAAAATTTACCACATTTCACGTTGGACGAAAAATAAAGTGGTCCAATTTTCAACATGGAAAAGTCGAATTTTTTAAAATTCTGAAGCGACATTGTTAAAATAAACTGGGCTTACAACATAGACTTATTGTACTTGGTTCTAGGGATATGCCAAGTATCAGGCAATAGACAACATACTGCATTTGATCATTCATTTCTTTCTAGGATTAAACAGATCTGCACCGCTTATCGCTATAAATGAAGGGATAGGAATGATTACTTGTATTTACAGACGATGAATAAACATGATTTGCTCATTGAACATACTTTTAAAATTCAACAAAAAGTACTCGCAAAAGTGCATGTTTTACAAGGTCTGTAGGCTAGGTAATAACTAACTGATGCAATGATTTATACGATTTAATAAGCTATGACGACAATAAAACATCGGAGAACTTCGAAAAAAACAATGGATAAAATGCTTTTTATTTAAGTTATAATGCACAAAACGCCCCATTAATTGACGCTAAGATATGAACGCACCACTTGATACAAAACCAACGAGATCCTTTCAATTTCGATTATTTCGTAAGTCTCTACGATGAACTATCTAAGGATAAAAGGAGTTTTGATATGTTTTAGACACTAATCATGGTTTTAAGAAATATATTTGATTTTATAGACACATGATAAATACCTCATCATGTAACCGCCCCTTCCCAAAAACATCAACTTTGCAGCAGACGACTTTGAAAGCATTAAGACGAAACTATGGAAACTCTTCGTAAGTGAAAGTATCAATAATGTATAGGATAGAAAACATAATATTAGTGAAAAAGAACTAATTGCGTCTACTTGATTGAAAGTTTGAACAGGGTCCAATTCGACCATCCTTTTTGTTTCCCTAATAAAAATACCTTAATATTTCATTTCTTAAACCTTTCCCTCATATAGACGCTTTATGACGCCTCTGCAGCAGACGGCCTTTTGAAAACATAGTGACAAAATAAGAAATTGCTCAAAACGAGCAATTTCTCCTTTTGCCACAATGTTTTCCACTTTTAGTCATAGGTTATCCATTCAATTATATATAAGTCAATCCAGGGTTTGTGAGTTCGAATCCCGGGTCGGCCAACTTTCTTTCCGACGATTGACAAAAGTCATTGCGACACGCGTCATTCGTCTTCCACCAATGGGCTAAGTCTATGTGGAAAAGCAGCCAGTTGCTTGGGAAGATTGTTGTGTGAAGTACTGGTGTGAGAAAACCAGGAAATGCATGAGTAGGTGAACTGGCCGCCGTGATGTAACTGAGAAATTGTTAAAAACGGCGTTAAACCCCAATCAATCAAAACCATTCAATTATAGAGATTTTCTATTTTTTGACAAGATATGTTCAAAGTCGTCTGCTGCAGAATTGTCGTATGAGGGAAAGGGTTAACAACTGTCAAGTGGTTTGAGTCAGCAAGGTAGTCATTTATGTTATTTACGGATGGTTGAATTGCATCCTGAGCTAATTAACGAATAAACGTCTGTAACAGTACGAATAGTGCATGAGCGTCTGGATCGGATCAGTGTAGAAAGGTAATCTGACGATTGTATTTTCATCGAAACAAATATGTTTGAACTCGTGAATAAATCTTATTATGGCTATATATGCATGCGATGCACTTCACATAATAAATTTGAAGTGTTACATAATTGTTAACCCTTTCAATGTCAAATCTTAAAAAAAGATTTAAGCATCTCGGTATTTGGATGAGTTTAAACTTTAAAGCCAATCATACGACTCTCAAACAAAAACATGTTGAGTTAAGCAGCTAACAGTTTAGAACCAGGTCAGACGGCGAGGCTCGGAGCAGCCCAAAGATTAACAGCATTGTTCTTCGCAGGTATTTGCAGACAACGTTGCGTCATTTGGCCTATTTGCTGATAAATCGCAGTTCAAAATGGTGTTTCCCTGTTAAAAAACCCATTGTTTTCAGCATATAACATAACTTGACGAGCGTTTATTACTACGCTTATGCCAGCATTCAATAGAGTAGAGTACACAGAGAGAGGAGAATAATCAGATGTACATATACAACGAAATACACCACTTTATCTCAAGTGCAACAATGTTTATATAAAACAAAAGTATCGTTACTGTTGGACCATCCCTCGTATACACTATGAGACTGCCTTGAAAGTATTATAAGATCGACTTCATTCACGCAACGACTGTCTGTTTAGTCGTTCTATATGAACCCTCGTATACATTATGAGACCTTTTGATTGCTGTTTGCCTTGTAAGTATTATAAGATCGACTTCATTCACGAGCATTTTAGTTCGCAATAAATACATAAAGACTGTCTTTTATTGTCGTGCGATATGAAACTTTGTGTTTAACGATGCGATCTATAAGGGAATAAATATCACTTTTGAGTGATATACCGAATCTGATATCACGATTTGTCGTTCAGTAATTAATCACGAATGCCCATGATGTTGTGACCCTACTGTGACCGTAGTTTGAACGTAGTTGACCGTAGTTAACAGTAATTGACCCTATTTAACCGTAGTGTGTACCGTAGTTGACCGTAGTACCTGCCAACACACATCAACACTACGGTTAACACTAAGGTCAACTAGGGATCTACTAGGGTTGAACTACGTTTGAAGTATGTTCATAGTACGGATAACTAGGGTCAACTAATAAGAAATGTTGTTTAGGAGTTCCTGGTCACGTGATCCCTGTAGGCTGTCGCGTACATTTCTGGGATTACACACTTGTTTTTTATGATTAAATTTTTAAACTGCATACGTAAACAATGGGTGACAGAGTCACGATTGCGAAGTGTCAGATAAACATGGAACTTGTGGGTCTGGCAAGAGATCTTGTGGATTTGGAGGACCTAGAGGAACAGGAAAGGAGGGAGAATAGAAGACAAAGGAGATGGTGAACCAGCTAGGGACTGGCTGCTGTGTAGACCCGTCCACGGTCAGTATGAGGCTCTGATGGCAGAGCTTCAAGTGGAGGACCCCCAGGCCTTCCAGCAATTTATGCGTGTAGATGTGGCCACATTCTATGATATCCTGGCCAGGATTGAGAGAAGGATCACCAAGCAGACCACCATTTTCAGGTGTCCCATCTCTCCTGCGCTAAAGCTGGCGTTAACCCTCAGGTATCTGGCCACTGGAAACTACTACCGAGACATCCGGTACGGCTTCAGGGTAGCCCACAACACCATGTCAGGCCTCATTGTTGATGTGTGTCAGGCTCTGATTGATGTCCTGGAACCAGTGTTTGTTAAGCTTCCCACAGAACCTGAAGAATGGCAGCAGGTGGTTCGGACCTTTCAGCAAAAGTGGCAGTTCCCACACATCCTTGGTGCTCTTGATAGGAAGCACATCCGAATCAAGAAGTCACCCCATTCAGGTTCTATCTAGCACAACTATAAGGGGTTTGACTCCATTGTACTCATGGCCTTGGTGGATGCCCAGTACCGCTTCCTGTGGACACAAATTGGAGACGTCGGCTCTAGTTCGGATGGTCAGATCTGGAACAATTGTGACTTTTGCCAAGCACTGCAGGATGGTGTCGTTGGTGTTCCGGATGCAGACCCGCTACCAGGGGATGATGTTATCACCCCCTACTACATCATAGGGGATGATGCATTCGCCATGAGGACCTGGCTGATGAAACCTTTTCCTCGGCGCGGTTTAGACGATGGCCAGCAGGTATTTAACTACCGGCTGTCCAGAGCACGTCGTGTGATGGAGAATGCTTTTGGCATACTTGGAAACAGCTTCCGCTGTCTCCTCTCCACCCTCCAGGTCCATGTGGATACTGCAACCCTCGCTGTGAGATCGTGTGTCGCCCTGCACAACTACTTGAGGGTGAGGAACCCTGCTGCAGACCAGCATCTTCTGGACCAAGAGGATGCTCAGCACAGCGTCGTTGATGGTGCCTGGCGGGCCAATGCCTACATGATGGATCTCACTCAACCACAGAGTGAGAACCACGACAGCAGGGAGGCAAAGCTGCAGAGGCTGTACCTCAAGCACTACCTGCCGTCACCAGCTGGCTCGGTTCCATGGCAGAACCAGTGTCTCCGTCAGTTCTAGGCATGGCAAAATAAGCGATCAGCAATGTTGGCTCGTCAACTTCCAAAAGCACAATGACTGTAGCTTACCCGTACTGCGCAGGCGCAGCCACAACGTTTTACCGTAGCTTAACGCAGTTGACCCTAATTTACCGTAGTTGCGCGTACTTAGGACGTAGTTTATACGTAGTGTAACGTAGTGACTCGTAGTATATTTCCTCTTTTTGCCAATTTTGAACCTACTTCGAACGTACTTCAACCTAGTTGACCATAGTAACACTACGGCAGACTACGTTTGAAATGAACTACAGTCAACTAATCGTAACCAATTTTTGAACATGTTGAAAAAGTATGTGCTTACTACGGGCAAATCATAAGTTCAAACTACGTTCATTACTACGTTGAACTACGGTTATCTACGTGTAACTACGTTCAACTACGTTTAATACGTTCAACTACGACCAACTACGGTCATTCCCCACTACGGTCAACTACGTAAGATGTGACCACGGCTTTACACGTTTGTTTGTATGTTGCTTTTACGCCCTTTTACAACAGTTTTTCAGTTTTATCACAGCGTTTTATCATACTCTTAATAACAACACCTCTATAAAACGGCAGCATTATTTTGCATCCGATTTAAGCTGCTGCTCCAGACAAGATTGCACTGAACCGAAGTTGGTACAGACGTATAAACAATCTGGACAGATTTCGAGTCGTGTACCACACACAGTGAGATTAATATGACCGTAAAACTACCTTGACACCGATACACCTGAAGAACGATATTGTCAAACACTTATATTTTATTTCCTCATTTATAACATATATTCTAAAGTTGACGGTATAATTGGTTGCGTATACCATGGGGGTTGCGATTTACACCTCGGTCACGCATAACCTTACTCTTACACGTTTTGATAATAGTTTATCCTATGAATATTGTCAGTCTATTAACTTTTGGAACAAAATTATTAAAATCCAAAAATAGCAATAACTGTGTCTTTTAAACCAGTCACTCTTCACACTACAACAACAATTATAGTTGCTAAATGTATCTGTTTCATTAGTTGACGTATTTTAAAAAGCTTGCAGAATATGTATGTTTTGCTTATGTACCAAATTTTGATTTGCTACAAAATGTGAAAATGTTGACAATTTTATTTCTCAATGTGATATTTTTAACCAGATAACAGGAGTACATGTGGAGTTGCTTATCCCTCTTATCTACGTTCCTTATTACATGAAATAAGTTTCGAGTTGCTTATCCCTCTTATCTACGTTCCTTATTACATGAAATATGTTTCGAGTTACTTATCCCTCTTATCTACGTTCCTTTTTACATGAAATAAGTTTCGAGTTGCTTATCCCTCTTATCTACGTTCTTTATTACATGAAATAAGTTTCGAGTTGCTTATCCCTCTTATCTACGTTCCTTATTACATGAAATAAGTTTCGAGTTGCCTATCCCTCTTATCTACGTTCCTTATTACATGAAATAAGTTTCGAGTTGCTTATCCCTCTTATCTACGTTCCTTATTACATGAAATAAGTTTCGAGTTGCTTATCCCTCTTATCTACGTTCCTTTTTACATGAAATAAGTTTCGAGTTGCTTATCCCTCTTATCTACGTTCCTTATTACATGAAATAAGTTTCGAGTTGTTTATCCCTCTTATCTACGTTCCTTATGAAATGAAATAGGTTTCGAGTTGCTTATCCCTCATATCTACGTTCCTTGTGAAATGAAATTAAGTTTCGAGTTGCTTATCCTTCTTATCTACGTTCCTTATGAAATGAAATTAAGTATCGAGTTGCTTATCCTTCTTATCTACGTTCCTTATTACATGAAATAAGTTTCGAGTTGCTTATCCATCTTATCTACGTTCCTTTTTACATGAAATAAGTTTCGAGTTGCTTATTCCTCTTATCTACGTTCCTTATTACATGAAATAAGTTTCGAGTTGCTTATACCTCTTATCTACGTTCCTTATGAAATGAAATAAGTTTCGAATTACTTATCCCTCTTATCTACGTTCCTTATTACATAAAATAAGTTTCAAAAGTAGGCATCATTGATTGCCTCTTTAGTCTTCCAAAAATAGAACTAACGAGAGGATATTTCCTATTCTGGGTACGATTTGTTGGAGGCACATTCTCTCTTTGATAAGTAATCTGTTTTGTATAATACAATAAATGTAAGTTATTCTAGATATCTAGCGAAAATGAAACTACATGAAAATGCTTTTACCCTTTACCACATATAGACGCTTTTGGACGCCTCTGCAGCAGACTACTTTTGAAACTAACGTGGCAGATCTGTTGTATGTCGGAAAGGGACTAACGTTTAGTAGCTTTCTGAAGCCTACGCACAAAATTTGAACCGTCCCGCGAGAAAACCAACATTGTGAACTCTGCGTAAAGTATCGACCCGGATCAGCCTAAGCATGCCGCGCAGATAGACACTTTCGTCTCCAGTTGATTTTCTGTTTCAGAAATCATACCTCTATCCCCCTGGGACGGAATGTGTCGGCCCGGATCAGTCTGCGCGGATTGTGCAGGCTGATCTGGGTCGATACATTACGCAGAGGCCATAATGTTGGTTTTCTCCCGGGACGGCTCATTTATCTTTACTCTGTTCCAATAGGTGGACGCGTAGCCTACCTCTCTGTAGCAAATGAATTTTGAAAACGTTGGGGCAAAAAGAGTAAATCGGCATGATGAGCAATTTATCCTTTTTCTATGTTTTCAATTCTTTTTAATAATTAAAAACTTATTCATGTTTTCGAAGTCGTCTTTTTTATCTAAGTCATTTTGTTCATCCTTTTAAAAAAGGCAGGTGCTAAATTGTTTTGTGTTGTTTTATGAATTGAACTTTTCAAAAAGTGATATATCAAAGTGTATACTCTTAGAGTTTGTTATTGTCATGTTGAACAAAGATATGTCAATACATGTATATGAAATTGAATTTGTATTTGTAATAAATTTACTGACATTGTACAAGTTTAACTCTTTCAGAGCCGACAACAATATTGAGGTTTGTTTGCAAACAGTACAGATTCATGTGAGTCAGCTCGTAACGAACTGTCTAATCAGAAATATGTTTTGTTTGCCCTTTAGTTATCAAAATATTCCAAAATTCTTATTACATGCAAAAAGGATTTGCCTTGTTTTTTTTAAAATGACGAGTCTACTTTATGAAATTCGACGCTGAAAAGAGTTAAAGTAGATTATCTAAAGTAACTTTCATAATTAAGAAGAAGAAGATGAAGAAAAATAATTTTATTTCAATATTGGTTTGAACACATAGGTTCAACACCTTTATACAATATAAACACTGACATGCGTGATAATATAACACTTCATTATAAGAAAAATACGGAAAAATATTGTAAAAGCAAATGTAAATGCGGAAGTGCAAATAGCGGCAAATTTCCTTTTACAAACTCAAATAACAGTGTTAATTCTTATAAGAATGATCCATGGTGTGTTTGCCGTTTTCAAATGATTTAATGCAGTACGAGGCAAAACTGTTCAAACGTTATATACTTGAGCTGTTCAAAAGAGATATGAATTGAAAACATGCTAGGATTATTGTAAACATAATTTTCGATAAATTGTTTTCTCAGTGAGACAAAGGACGAGCATATCAGTACGAAATGGTACTCGTCTTCAATTTCACCGGAATTGCAAATGGGCCACATTCTGTCGTAACTTTTAACATTTATATGTCGTCCGGTTTTAATTGTTAACTGATGTAAAGAATTGCGTAACTTTGTAATGGTGTTTCTGTACTTTATATTAAACACCTTTGTTAAATAATCGGACATTCCAAAGTGTGTTTGTATACATCTATACAAACAAAGAGACGATTTGCTATTTATGTTGTGGAAAGGGGAGGAATTACTCGTTGAGCAATTTCTCCTCTTGACACATTGTTTTCAAAATTCATCTGCTGCAAAGGCATCCGAAATGGTTAACTTAAAATAAAATCATTTATTTCTGTAACAAGATTGCTATTATCAACACAACACTGACACAATGTCCTTACAATCATAGACAAAGGATGTAACTTCCTCGTCAGCCGGATTTGAGCCATGTTTGCTTATAGGTCAGATACAAAATAAATCAAAGTACTGAAAGTAGTGCTGACAGCAAGAGGCTAACTGCAGAAAATTTACCGATCCCAAAGTGCTAGCAAGAACACTTCACACTAGCAATTTAGTATGTCCTTATATTGAATGTTAAAGTAGTATGGGTGTGTAACGATATACTAACATTTGACACAAACTACTTCCGTTAAGTATGTGTATCTGCGGTGTTGGTAGTTCCTGTTTAGCACACCAACTGGTTCACACTGGATTTTAGCAGTTATTGTTTATGCAATTAACACATAAACATGTCATATCAACATAAATGTAAAATATATTGAGTCCAATTTCTAATATCAAAGCAGAAATGAAAGTCTGTGTGATCGCCTCTGCTGCAGACGGATTTTTGAAAATATAGTGACAAAAGAAGAAATTGCTCAAAACGAGCAATTTCTCCTTTTGCCACAATGTTTTCCACCTTTAGTCATAGGTTATCCTTTTTATTAAAGAAATTGTCTATTTTTTTGCAAAATATGTTCAAAGTCGTCTGCTGCAGAACTGTTGTATGAAGGAAAGGGTTACAAAAGACGTACAACATCATACAAACAAACTAAAAACATTCTAATAAAGTTTCACAAAGCGAACACCAGCCTTAAGTTCAACACAATAACGGTGAAAGTTGACAGGTCGGACACATTTATGAGTTAGTGTAAGGTCAATGACATAACAAGACCATTTAGCCGTTTCACGAGAAAACCAACATTATGGATTCTGCGTAATGTATCGACACAGATCAGCCTGCGTAGTCAGCGCAGACTAGTCCGGGCCGACACATTCCGTCTCAGGGGTATATATATATATATATAAATTGTCTGTCCGGATTAGCCTAAGCGGCATGCTTAGGCTGATTCAGGTCGATGCTTTACGCAGTGTCCACAATGTTGGTTTTTCGCGGGACGGCTCATTTTTAAAGTTTTCAAGTCTTTGGTATGACATGACCGAGATAACATCCTGGTATCTCTCGCTCCCGGGGAAGACGTTCTAACAACTACAACAATGAGACGGTCAATGTACTCATGGCCGAAAGACATACATACAAAACGTTGGACGGAACAGTTAATCTCACAAGTGTAGTTAAAGCTAAGACAAGCTGCAGTAAAACAAGATGCAAATATGCATCGAAAGACGACCCAATTCAACAAATGAATGCGTAAAATTATACATCATGCAATTAATACGACGATTCTCAATTTTTGTTTAATTATTTTTTGGAACTTTTGGAATTAAATCAATGTAGAGATACCCGCATTTTGTTTTACAAGTTCAATAATAAAAGTTAACCAGAAGATACTTAAATATCTTTGTTTAAATTAAGTAAATGAGAAGATACTCAAAATATTGCACGTTTTAAAAAAACGTCTACGAGAAGATATTCAAATATCATTTTACAAGTTTTTGAAATAACGTCAACCAGAAGATACTCAAATAACATGTTAAACGTTTTGAAATAAGGTCAACGCAGATATAATCAAATATCATTTTACACGTTTTTGAAATAACTTCGATGAAGTTGATACTCAATTATTTTTTAGATAAAGTTTATAGAGGATAGCGTTGATAAAAGTAATTCTGGTTTTAGTCTATAAAGCTGTTAAACAATTGTTTCAAACTACACCTTTCTCGAACCCAACCATCGATTACGGACATGACTATTCCAATGAAATGTCTAAATTCCGTCTTCTAAGGAAATATATTAAACTGGTCAGACGATAACACATTGGTATTCTAATATCTCTAATATACCGGTATTCTAACATCACTAATATACCGGTATTCTAACATCACTTATATACCGGTATTCTAACATCACTAATATACCGGTATTCTAACATCACTTATATATACCGGTATTCTTACATCACTTATATACCGGTATTCTTACATCAATAATACACCGGTATTCGAAGTGTATACTTGTCACATTAAGGAATACTCTGATGCGTCGCCATGCGAAAATTACTGTAAACTTAGAATCTAATTACACTGCAAAGATGGAGTTACATTTTGAACTCATGTACTTCATGAGTGACGAATATAAACCAAGTTTCACGAAACAAGCCAAATGGTCATGGGCTTCTCATAGTGATAACACACCATCATTCCCGTCAGATTCTGAAGACCCCCGTTTGTCATTAAATCTCAAGTATCTACATTTTCGTAACTCTTCTATCGTATTGTCTGTGATTTCTGTCTCTTTTACACTTTCTTCTGTGATCGGGCGTTCTTCAGGGGGGAGTTTTGCGGTCTCTTCTTTTTCCATCTCAATAGCAAGTCTTGCAATGTATCGTAACTTAGCCGCACCGTGGTGGGTATCGACCATTAACTTAAGTGTCGAAGTACTGAGACTTGGTTTTCGGGTCGTACGCGGACTACTTTCCTTGCTAATAGACTGGGAACTTGCGCTTTCATTCATTACAAGAGTATCTTGATCAAATACTATAGTTGGTATAGGGGTTTGATATCCATGGTGTACTTGGAGTGGCGATTGGGGAATTATAGGTAGAAATGAGACACTTGGACTTCGTGTTTTACGTCTTAAAGTTTCCAAGTAGGAGTTTTCGTTTTCCATTATTGCACTGACGTCAAATGACGACCTGCGGTTCCTTCTGGCCGCCGATGGCATATCTGAATCCTCGTGGATAAACACTGAAGCGTTTGCGACCGGTCTAGGACTTGGTTTTCGGAGAATACTTTTGTAAGTATCTGGAGACCTAGATTTGCACATGTCTCGTTCCAATTTCATGTAATCGTCTAAAGATTCTAATGAAGAAGAGATAGACGAAGAAAACTTCTTTTTTCTATTTTTGGGACTGTGTTTTAGATAAACTTTGAGACTTGGTAGCCTTACCGTTGCCATATTGCTGTCGATAGACTGTCTTCTAGTTCTCAATTCTGTCATTGAGGTGTTAAGGTCCGCCGAACCTGATGTATTACTACGCCTACGAAACCCACCTTGAACCATCTGAATTTCATCATCAAAACCGTCTTTTGTCAATTCAATTGTTGGACTATGCATATTAATCGGTTTTAATGTTTGCTTTTTCACAAGACTTGATTTATTTTCACCAGTATTTTTTTGTCCGTTACCAACAAACAGTTTACTCCTTTTGTAAGAATCTATGATGTGTTTCTCTGTGTCGACCATGCTATTCGACGTGTCAAGCGAATAGTGACATTCATTTGTGATGATTGACCTTCTAAGTGATTTCTGAGAAATACCGGCATGATCATCATTTCGACTCCAGGACTGGTTCGCGGCTTGGTTCACTTCCGACACTTTTAATATGCTATTGTCTATTGATGAACGTCTAGAACGCGCGGAACCAGACTTTGTATATTTTTCGTACTTCTGTAAAAATAAATCTTCGCCAGAATTTAGTTCCCGCAATTGTTTAAGCTTAGCTTGATCCAAGTCCGTTTTGTGTCGATGTAAAACGAAATTTTCATGTCTATGTGCACTGTAAAGTTTTTGGAAGTGATTCTTATCCGAATTCTCTTGATCAGTCGTCATGTAGCTTTTTATGCGCGTAAGACTTCTCGGGTTTCCTAAAATCACGTATGTATAAATAATGTTGTAATTAAGTCATACAAAAAACTGAATGTTACAATTTATTTGGAAATGTTTCCTTATTCTAGTTATGTTTAGTCAACACATTGTCCTCTGTTCTACATCACCATAAATCGTAATTACCGAAGAACTGTGATACATATAATAAATCACAATAACGGATCTTATGATACTGTAGTTTCAACATAAATCACAATTACCGGAACCTTTTGAAACTGTTTGAAAAACATAAAGCACGTGTCTTTCGAAGGAAGAAACTAGTTAATAATCGAACTGTCCACACTATCACATAATCGAGTTTTGATTTGCATATATTCCTCGGAGCTGATTTCAAGTCAATCCCTTTTCACAAACTTTTAATCTGCGTGAAACAAACGTATGTGACCGTATGCTCTATGAAAAAAGCAATGCGTACTTCAAGTCTTCTTAATGCTGCTATTAACCCTTTCCAACATAAAGACGCATTTTGACACGCCTATGGCAGACGACATTCGAAAATATAACGACAAAAGAAGAAATTGCTCACAACGATCAATTTCTCCTTTTATCACACTGTATACTATTTATATTCGGTATCTAAACTTTAATTATAGAGAGTTTCCTTAATGTTGCATACATATTTTCAAAGTAGTCTGCTGCAATTGTGTTGTATTTGGGAAAGGGATAATCGTTTATTAATCACCTGTGTTTCTGCTATAAGAGGTTTTCATTAAATGCCCCTGAGCTCTGTCACATTGGCTGCCATTCAATAAATGTGCACAAACAACTGGCGTCAATGTAACCCTTAGCGTCTCTGTACTATACACTTGAGCAACATTATGGCCTCTGCGTAATGTATCGACCAATATCAGTCTGCACAGTCCGCGCAGACTGATCCGAGCCGACATATTCCGTCTCAGAGGGATAGAGGTATGGAGAAATGTTTCCTGAAACAGAACATCCACATGAGGCGAAAAGTAGCTATCCGGGTAAGCCTGGGCGGCATGCTTAGGCTGATCCGGTCGATACTTTATGCAGAGTCCACACTGTTGGTTTCCTCGCAGGACGGTTACGGCTCAGTCGTATTAGCTCTTTCAGCGCCAAAGGCAATATTAAGGTTTTTGCAAACAATACTGATTCAGGTGAGTCAGCTCGTGATGAGCTGTCTCACCTGAAATCAGCATTGTTTGCCTTTTATTTATCAAAATAGTCCAAACAATGTTTAAAATGAGAAATGTAGACGCCCGATCTTGAACATGGTAGAGTCTACTTTGAACAATTCGGCGCTGAAAGAGTTAGTACATTAAGAAGCTGCGGTTTTGTTTTCAGAAAAATTATCTTAACCGTAGAGGATATTATAAATAAATAAATATGTAACGAAACAAACTTGCAAGACCATCATGATTGAACTACTTCAAGGCGGGTTCTTTATTTACACAATGTCGTTGTTGTTCAATCCGTTTACCGATGCAGATGACTTTCACTGTCGTGAATAGCAGACGACATTTAAAAGGAAAGATGGTAGTCAAATTTCTACATCTCCCACAAAATCAAACCAAACTTTCAGCCGTTAAACTGTACTTTTGATTCATTTCAAACGTGAACAACTCTATAGATAGCATATATGAGCCATTCCACGAGAAAACCCCGGGAAAACCAACAGTGCGGACTCTGCATAAAGTATCGACCCTGATCATCCTAAGCATGCTGCGCAGGCTAATCCGGGCCGACACATTCCGTCACGGGGGGATAGATGTATAAAGTAATGATTATTGAAACCGAAAAACCACAGGATACGAAAAGTGTCTTCCGGGTTAGCCTTTGCGACAAGCTTAGGCTTATCCGGGTCGATACTTTACGAGTCCACAATGTTGGTTTTCTCGTGAAATGGCTCAATTATGGTAAACATTTGTCGACAAATTAAAAATGTTCGCGGATTAAGAACAAATATATATCTGTTCCAAATCCTTTCACGCTTTACCGATTTGAGATATCCGATGTATGATCACCCAACTGAAGTGCCAGTTGTTATCTTTTATACCCCAGACGAAGACGCTCATATCCGTGTCATTGGACCGATTTCGCTGACACTAGAACAACAACATTTTGTTTTTCGAGGTTTTTCATTGAAATATAAAATGATCAACGAATACTAAAGAAATCCGATCTTTAACGGTTGTTTTTTTCTATTTATATACTGTATAGTAAATAGAAGGGACAATATTTTGTATTATTTGATACTTTAGGAATATGCAATTATTATAAAACCACAAACATTTACTGTATTGCTAGTGAGATAATCGCACTTTTCGGATTTTGGGCAAATTAATGTCATTGATATACTTCAATAAATATGAAGATCCTGAAGGTCTGTTTTCGTGCGTCGCGTTTCGTGATTTTCATTTAGTACTTTCAGTACTTTATCTTTGTCTTTATCTTTAATTTTGACAAAGAATTGAGAATGATACTTAAAAAATGTTTACGTGTCTAACTAACCAATTCTACTTGTATACTTTTATAGATTAACTCGTTCTGAAAGAAATTGTTTTATTAATCTGCTGTAATCTTTTGATCGACTTTTGAAAACATTGTGACCAAAGGTAAAATTGCTCATGATGAGCAATTTCACCTGTGGCCACAATGTTTTCAACTTTATTTAACAATTACGCTATTTTGTATGGAAACTTTTCAGGTTTCACTCCGTTTTCAAAGTCACAACTCCTGGCACAATGTGAAAGTAGCGTCGGAAGATGTGAAAAAGCTGCTGGATGTTCGTCAAATTAGTTATTTTATAAAAGGAGAAATAGTTTTATTTGAGCAATTTCTTCTTTTTACTAAATAATTTAAAAGTCGTCTGCTGAATATGCGTCAAAATGCGTCTGTAAGTGAGAAATGCTTAAAGTCGTGTACAGCTGGTTAACGGATAAAGATGTGAATATCCATAACTGCCTTTCTTATAGTGTCGTTATGAAAGTAGAACGATACTAAAACAACACGTGTTCCATATGATTATTTTTGTGTGTTTTGTTTATGTTTTCTTATTTATATATCTTTTGGAAATGACTCATAGGCCCATGGTTTTATTTATTACTTTTTGTACTTTTATTTTGTTGGTGAACATAAACATGTCACTATAATAAAATATTTACTTACTTTAACTTAATTGTAATCTGTTTGTCAGAGGTTTCTTCTGCGCCTCTTTGGCATGTAAGCGAACATTGCAGATCTAAATCACTCTGCGCGATTGTGTAGGTTGGTTTGGATCTACACTTGGTTTTGTTTTTTCATAGAATGTTCCCATATATAGACGCTTTTCGGTCGCCTCTGGAGCAGACGAATTTGGAAACATTGAGACAAAAGGAGAAATGCTCAAAACGAGCAATTTATTCTTTAGTCACAATGTTATCAACTCGTGTGAGTAATTATACCTACATTTATGGAGGTTTTCAGTGTTTTTGCCTGGATGTTATCAAAGTCGTTTTCTGAAGATATGTTGTATGTGGGAAGTGGTAGGTAGCGCCGTTCTCTTTAATGAGGATTATAAATCCACAGATATGCAACATTACTTCGAATAGAATAAGAAAGTAATCACTGTAGTGTATAACGAAATGTTAAAATAAAGTTGCAAATTGGTTGAAAAGACAATTTATGCATCGCTCAGGTTTTCAAATAAAATAAAATAAAATTACCTCTCATTTAAGTTAGTCTGGTACGCCATCGAGTTGATTTCGTAGGATTGTGAAGCGGATAAGAATAAAAAAACCCACCTAAAAGTACTAAAATTCGGGCTCACGTGAAAACAAAGAATGTATGATCAATACTTCCAAAGCTGGTATGCAAATATTAATAATTCCCAAAGATTAATTACTTATTGTATGTTTAAACATGATTTTACATTGAAAACTATCTAGATTGTATCGCTGACCATACATTAAAAGTTGCACTTTGTAAATTCAGAGTCTCATAAACTAGAAATTGAAATATGGTAGATATGAAAATAAAACAAGTGTAACGTGTACCGGAGTTAAGCCATCGCGGGTCACCCATCTAGGCACTTACCGCGATGAACGTTGCTTAACTTTACGAACGGTCAACCACTCTACCAACGTCACTATAAAGGTCGGCTTCCACAGCAGGGCTGTAGAAGTGATATGTATACCCCGTTCCCGTTACACAAACGAAAGACTGTGCAAAGCCTGCCATAGAAATTTGATTGAAAACGAATATCGCTTCCTTCTAATTTGCACTGCATACTCTGAACTGCGAAAAAAGTATTTGAAAATATACTATTATACTTGGTCAAATTTACAAAAAAAAATCAAGCTTGCTAATGTCAAAAATGTTAAAAAGTTGTTGATTTAAGTAGGTATATATATATTTTGCCTCTTTAGAGCGAATTGAAAACGTGATGTACAGAAAAAAGAGCGAAGCTATTAGTTCATATTGTTCATCTAATATTGTAAAGTTTAAAAACCAGGTAACATATAATTAGTATAAACTACGGAGGCCTATTAGGGCCATTTTGTCTTAGTAGTTTTGAATTAAGAATTACGTCTTATGTATTATATCTTATTTATAACTTGTTTTGAGCGAAAGTGGCGGGAAACTAACCATATGGCATACAGTACCAAACTAAAATGGCGGAAGGTGGTGCTACTGATGTTTCTTCTGTGTCTTAGTAGTTTTGAATTAGGCATTGCGTCTCACGTATAATGTCTTATTTATTACTTGTTAGCTCGTATGTCTTAGTTGTTATCAGTTTTGAGCGAAAGTGGCGGCAAACTAACCATATGGCATACAGTACCCAACTAAAATGGCGGAAGGTGGTGCTACTGATGTTTCGTCTAACTCTTCTGACGAAAATGCAGACGAAGTGAGTATAATTGTATGAAAGGTTTGATAAGTATGATAGGCCAACTTAGACATAAGAGCTAACAAGTAATACATAAGACAGTATACATAAGACGTAATTCCTAATTCAAAACTACGGAATACAATTAGGGCCATCGCCTATGAATGTGTTGATCCGAAACGCGATACTCGACAGTACGATGATGATAACACGACAGTACGATGATGATAACACGGCAGTACGATGTTGATAACGCGACAGTACGATACTACGATATTACGATGGTGAAAACACGATAATATGACAGTACGATGATGATAATGCGATATACTATCGAGTTTTCACCATCATAATATCGTATTATCGTACTGTCGCGTTATCATCATCGTACTGTCGCGTTATCATCATCGTACCGTCGCGTTATCATCATCGTAATGTCGCGTTATCATCATCGTACTGTCGTGTTATCATCATCGTACTATCGTGCTATCATCATCGTACTGTCGCGTTTTCATCATCGTACTGTCGCGTTATCATCATCGTACTGTCGTGTTATCATCATCGTACTGTCGCGTTATCACCATCGTACTGTCGCGTTATCACCATCGTACCGTCGTGTTATCACCATCGTACTGTCGCGTTATCACCATCGTACCGTCGTGTTATCATCATCGTACTGACGATGGTGATAACGCGACAGTACGATGATGATAACGCGACAGTACGATACTAAGATATTACGATGGTGAAAACACGATAGTATATCGCATTATCATCATCGTACTGTCGTATTATCGCGTTTTCGTTATCGTACGGTCGCGTTATCATCATCTACTGTCGAATTATCATCATCGTACTGTCGTACTGTCGAGTAGCTTGGACAGAATACGATAAAAGCGAATCTAAACGTAATACTGACTTAACCAATAGTTGAAGTCGATTAAGGAAGATGCATTGTTAAGTTGATGTATACATTCAGCATACATCGGATGAGCTTAAAATTGAATTAAAACGATTTTGCATAACTATTAAGAAAAAGTAGGAGTAATGAACTGACAATTAATCATCTACGTGTAACTTCTCTGGTCCCATAAGTTATGAGTTATTTGAAATAGTTCGGGCGTCTCTGGTAATTTCTCCTTAATAGCCGAAATATGTTCAACTTGCGAAATAATATATTTTTACCATTGAATGCAAACAATTCCTATAGCTACTGTCACTTTGTCGGACACCTTTAAGGGACGTCCAAATGAGAGCAAACCTGTTGGCGAGGTCCATTCAATCTGGTGGAAAAAATAATGCATTGCACACAACTGGGAATTGACACCACCAAAGCAAGGAGAGGTTCTCTCCCCTGTTTTATTCTCTTTGTTCTTAGAAGATCTTGAACTATTTTTACAGAATGACCCCTCATGTGGACTTACCATTGACGAAATTTTGATAGTTATCATGTTATTTGCCGACGATATGGTCCTGTTTGGCAATTCAGCAGCTGATTTACAAAATCGACTTGATTTGTTAACACTGAAAAAACAAAGGCTATGGTCTTCCGTTGTAGAGGCAATACTAGACCGGATGAAAAGTGGCATTATGGAGGCTTAAACCTTAAAGTTGTTGATCAATTAATTATCTTGGTACTGTTTTTAGCTACACCGGTTCTTTCCGTTTAAACCAAGATACAATTGTTGGAAAAGGTTTAAAGGCACTAAATGTATTAATGATTAACACAAGAAAGTAGAATATAAAACCTTCAATTCAATGTCAATTATTTTATTCTTTTGTAGGTTCTATCCTTAACAATGCATGTGAAGTTTGGGGTAATGGTGCTTTTAATAATATCGAAAAAGTTCATTTAAAGTTTTGTAAGCGTGTTTTAAATGTTAAAAACTGTACTAGCAATCAATGTATATACAGTGAACTCGGACGATATCCATTGTATGTGAATCGGTATTGTCCTATAATCAAATATTGGTGTAACATTGTGCATAGTGATAGTATTGTAGTGCAATATGTTTACAGTGATATGTTAGACTAACTAAATAGTCGAAGGACTAACTGGCTTGCAAACATTAAAACACTTTTAGATATTCATGGCTTTTCACATGTGTTCAATGATCCATTTAGTGTGAATTTGAAAAGTTTCCATTTGTTATTTAAAGAAAGAGTTCTTGATGTTTTCAAGCAATCTTGGTGTAACAGAATTGCATTACAAAACTCTATGGTCCTATACAAGGATTTTAAAAGCTCGATTGACTTCGAAATATATTTAGATGTTCTACCTTATAAGTTCAGAATTTCATTATCACGTCTACGGATTTCTTCTCATCAGTTGAATATTGGGGTTGGTCGCCACGGTAGCAACAGAGTTGATAGGCACCGACGATTATGTTTACTATGTAACACAACTGATATTGAAGATGAGTTTCATCTTGTTCTAATTTGCCCAATTTACTTATATTTTAGAAAGCGTCACATTAAGCCATGTTTCTACAAACGACCAAGTGTGCATAAATTTATAGAACTGATGCAATCTTCAAACAAATATATTATAAAAACCTAGGAAAATATGTTTATGAAGCACTTGCTTTGCGAAATTCACTTAATAATTAGTAAAGTGTACCTTGTTAAACTGTCATAAAACACCGTTCGACTTTTTTAAGTAATAGCAATTGTTATAATTATATGTATAGAATAAATGTACTGCATGTACCTTCAACCTCCATTTAAGATCTTAGGGAGGATAATTCGAGAGACTAATATTTACTTTTGTGTTCTGTAATTTTGTATTTCTTTACACATTCACGTATGTTATGTTATGTTAATATGTTAGTACGATGATGATCTGGATTTAAGATCAAATCAATAAACTTATGTTCTGTTCTGTTCTAATCCCCAAATTTCTGAACCATATAGTAAGACAGAGGAAACCTTGGCGTCAAATACTTTGTAGAATGTTTTGTATGTGAGACAACCTAGATTACTAAATGAATTTAGAATATGTAAAAGGACTTTTTTAGCCTTAGCTGCAACTGCTTCAGCCATTGTAGAGAATTACAAACTGTTTGTAAAATAAATGCCGACATAGGTAAGTCCATTCATAGTTTCAATTTGAGAACCATTAAATTTCCATTTTTCTCTAGAAGCAAGATTTCCTCCCCTTTTAACACAGGATTTTGGTTTTATCTATATTGACAATCAATTTTATATTGTTACAACAATCCTGTAATATGTTAAGCTGTTTTTGCAAACCAATTATTGTGTCGGCGATAAGTGCAATGTCATCTGAAAACATTAACATAACATTTTACGGTCTGGGAACAGCTGAATTCCCCGTTTATTGCTATCATGAAGTTAAGATTAGAGCTCATTTATAAACAAATAAAATAAGATAGGGCTTTAACTACATCCATGTCGAAGTCCAATCCGGCAAGACAGATCCAAATCACTCTGTGCGATTACGCAGGTTAGTCTGGATTACGCTGGTTGGTCTGGATCTACGCTGGACGGAAATGCCATGTGCTTGTTTTTTCCACAGCCCTTTCCCATATATAGAAGCTTTATGACGCCTCTGGAGCAGACGACTTTTGAAAACATTGTGACAAACTAAAATAATGCTCAAAACAAGCAAATTCTTCTTTTACCAGAATGTTTTCAACTGTTTTCAGTAAATAAACCTACTTTTATAGAGCTTTTCAGTGTCTTTACATGGATGTTTTCAAAGTCATCTTTTAAAGATATGTTGTGTGTGGGAAAGAGGTAGCGCCGTTCCTTTAACGAGGATTATAATTATGCACAGATATGCAACATTACCTCGAATGAAATAGCATATAAATCACTGTAATGTATAACGATTTGTTAAGATAAAATAGCAAATTGGTTGAAAACACGTTTTATGCATCGCTTTGATTTTCAAATAAAATAAAATTACATCTTATTTAAAACGGAGTGTGTATTGTTCATCGTAGGATTATGAAACGGATAAGAATACAAATACTTAAAGTACTAACATTCGAGCTCACGTGAAATCTTGATGTACATAAACAAGAGCCAGGCTATAAGATGATATTACTCATCTAATTTTTAAAGTTTAAAAACCCGGTAATACATACTTAGTATAAACGGTTTGTGCACACTGTTGCTTTACGATGATGAATAAGTATCAAGGTCATAGCAAATGTCTATATGTAAATACAACCATCTAGGAGAAGAATTAATATAAGTATATTTGGCTTTGTTTTCTTATCCATTCATCTACCTCTCTGTAGCTTTGCCTACATTAATTATTCATTATATATTGCTTAACCGAATGAATAAATATGTTTAAACTAATTAAGTCATAGCTTGCACAGTTTACGAGAAAATCGAATATAAACGCAATACTTACTTAACCACTATTCCACTTACTTAACCAGCGCCAATAGCAATTAAGATATTCCAGATAGACCCGATTGCCTTTTAGTTATTAAGACATTCCAGAGAGACCTGATTTTGAAAACGGAAGAGTCAACTTCAAACAATTTGGCGCTGAAAGAGTTCAGGAAGATGCATTGTTAAGTTGATGTATACATTCACCATACATCAGATGAGTTTAAAGTCGAATTAAAACGAGTTTGCATAACTGTCTAAGAATAAATAGGATTAATGAACTGACAGGAAGCCATCTACGTGTTACCGCTTGGGTTCCATGGCCTAATAATGAGTTATTTGAAATAGTGCGGGTGTCTCCGGTCTTTTCACGTTAATAGCCGAAATACGTTCAACTTAACTTAACTTATAATATATTTTTACCATCGAATTCAAACAGTTCCTATAGCTACTGTCACACTTTGTCGGACATCTTTAAGGGACGTCCAATGGAGAGCAAACTTGTTGGCGAGGTCCGTTCAATCCGGCGGAAGGTTTAGTGCATTGTGTAAAGATGTAATCAACTAGCTTTCTATGTGACACGGTAACTGCACTGTACATTTTGACATCTAAATTAGCTGTACCTTTATTGCATCGCCAGATTGTAATGCAATTGAAGATTTTTCTAAGTTAACTGACGGCTTTAAGGATTTAAAAATGCGTTTATGAATTAGAGAGAAGGAAGCTCCTGTGTCGATAAGAAATCTCAAAGGAATATTACCTATCTTGAAAACACACGAATTTGGTATTTCTTTGTTATCTAAATGAGAATTAAATGCATTATTTCCTATTTTTCTTGTGTCTTAGGAGGTTTCCGATATTTTGGAACAAAAGGTTGTAAAGGGTTTAACCGTAAATATTCGACACATCTTGCACGTATATGACCGACACGCCCACAAAACCAACACTGAATATGTGTGTTTTGTCTTTTATAGTTCAAATTAGTATGTTGCCTATCAAATTTGTACTTGACTGAATTTATTTGTCCACGCCTTTTCCTACAATGATTATATTCATGTCCCGAAATCTTACAAAAAGTGCAAAAACTTCCGCAGCGTAAATCGTTAATTTCCACATTTTCATGTTCATTATTAGAATTACGCGAAGACTGAAAATCTCTATTTCTAAGTTCACAGCGTTTTCGAATTGATATTTCTTGTGTAGCTAAATCTACATCTTGCTGAAATTTAATTGGATTGGCTCTGATCAAAGTATGTCTTAAATAATCATTATATAAACCAAAAATGAAAATACCTACAGTTTGGTGATTTACTAAATAATGATTTTGTTCAAACCCCTTGTAAGATTCTTCACAAAGACTCAAAATACTTTCAGCAAATGCTTGGATGTTTTCTGATTTGAATTGCGTAATATTGCTTAACTTTGAAAACTGAATATGACTGTTTGTTATCTCTGAAAAACGTTCACATAGTGCTGTCTTTAATTGCTGCCAATTTGGTGTAGGAGTTATAGTCAAAAGTCGCAAAATGTAATCAAAAACGTGACCTGTACTATATGTGTATGCTAAAAGTGGTTTCTTAGTTGCATTTAAGTTATTTATTAACGCGCATTTTTCAATATTTTTGATCCAATTTTTAAATTTTTAAATATCCCCACCGACAACTCATTTAAGCTAAAATGTGTTAGTTGTTCTGTTAATTTTTGAATAGCCAATACGAATTGACCACTTGCCATATGTCAGCCTGAAACAAATCTTCAAAGTATAATAACGATTCACTTACCCCGTCCTCCATAATGTATAGGTAGTACTTCTCCAGTTCCTGGTTACGACACCAAATACGGGGTAATGTAACAAAGTAACAACTCAAAATACATTTTTACTGGTTTATTACGTACATGTCCCAAAAGCCGGCCACTCTTTGGATGTCTTTCATATGAATTTAGTGGTTATATATACTAAATGCCTAACTGCCTTAGGGAAGTTAGTCCATTAATTATTGGTCAGATGTCCAACTCTATGTACAGGTTAACCTTCATTATAGTTGATACTCTTTCTAGAAATGCTATAAATATATTCAACAGGAATTTGCAGATAAGAAATCCTTGCCTATAATAGCATTTCTTCCAGAAAGATTATCAACGTTGAACTACAGTTACTATGTTTAATACGGGTAAACAAATCGACGGCGAAGCCGGCGATGTTTTCCGTCAATAGGTAATGTGTATGAACTTTGCAAAACTTTGCTAAACCGTCTTTCCAAAATTTGTGTCCAGAGTGGATTTTTCAATGCAGTCATGATTCTGCTACGTTTTGATTGGATGAAAAGAAAATATCGAAACGAAAAAAACTTCTAGAGGAAATAATTAAATATGATAATACGTACTCGATAAAGGAACGAGCACAATTAACTGTATGTGTGATAATTTCCGATTAATAACACTCGTCGTCTATTTCTAAAACGAGTTCAAATAATAACTCATAAGGGTTTTTTGACTTTTCGGAAGTTACAAATCCAAATTCCTGTAATATGACGTCATAATATGACGTCATTCTATTAGCGTAACGCAAATGATGCATAAATAACCAAAAGGAAAACGACAGAAAGCATAGGAAACGTTAGTTTGACTTGTCACAAATGAGGTTCCGTAAATTATGGAATCGTTTTATTTGAAGTACTTTATGAAGGGCAAGTTGATTATTTGTTGTACCTGTCATCAAAATGTCATGGATTTAAAATCTTGGCTATATGTTAAAGTAAAAAATAAGCTTAACCTGATGATGATTTTTATTTTCTTTGCTTATGTCGATAGGACTCATAATTGACGTAAATAGCTGATCGTGTTGCAAGCAAGGGGCTAACAGCAGTTCGCAGGGAATTATTTACCGATCACAAAAGTTAAAAAATGTTTACCCAAAATAGGTAGCACCTATACTCATATTACGTTTAACTACGGTCAACTACGGTCAACCCCAACTACGGTCAACTATGTGCGTGACCGTAAGATGTGACCGCAGCTATGGTGGCACATGACTGTCACCACATTACAGATAATGTTCATGAATACTTTTGCGAAAATTATGGAGGATTTCACGTCATTTCAAAAATAACGTTATCACTTTTAATTTTTTAATGCGGACATTGTCCCATTAGTGCTCCAAACTTCAACCTCTTAATAACTTAATTTTTTCCGATTATTTTCCTTAAAAAAATAATGACACATCTACCAAGTCACATACAGACGGACACACACACTGTGCGTTCATGGTTTAGATCAGTATTAACGCTAAACTGACGATCGTAACGTATGTCTCGACATTCTGTAAGAACAATAAATTATTTTACGATATTCTTCGGAAAAAATTCAATCAAAGAAAAGTTACGCTTATCTGCAATACCTTCTTTTCTATTGGCAGGTAAGGGATTAATGTTTTGTTTTGTTTTTCGGAGTCCGTTTGACTGTGATTAAATAACCCTTTATCACATACAACACCTCTGCAACAGACGATTTCAATAATTCTATAGATGGAAAAGCATACTTATTGCATCGAGTCGAAAGCTATATGGCATAAGACGGAATTATTCATTATGAACCATATCTCCTTTTGGGGAAGTGTTTTTAAATGTCGTCTGTTGTAGTTGCGTTTGCACGTGGGAAATGCTAAACTCTGCTGCGTCATGAGCTCGTGTATGCGAATGGGGACCAACAACAATATAAAAACAAAAGAATGGGTTACCCTGTTAGCTGATACAGTATAGGAAATAAATCTTCAGATACATCATTGTATATATGAGAGAGAATGGTGCAAATCATGAACGGATTCTTCTATTCCACCGATATTCTTTGAAATGTTCTATATTGCGGATTCGTCGACTACTAAGGTGACGAATAAAGAGTGAGGTTAATGCTTTAATTTGTTTAATCCCAGATTCTCTCAACTATGTTATTTTTAAATTCTTAAATCGCGTCGAGGTAAAACAGCCATAAAACAATTTATCAATTCTTACTAACGTTATTGTTGATAAAAAGAAGTAGTGCGTTACTTCAGGGTTTGGTATTTGAACGGTTAAGTTTCATAACAGTTTTGGCAGAGCTTGCCGGAGTATTTGAACCGTTTTGGGCATGGAACATTTTGGGACAGAAGGACTTGCTGATTATTCCTCCTTTAAATTAAGAAAAACTCATACAAATATTACGTTGTTTGTTCAGTCGGATCGAGTCATAAAAACTTATATCTGATAAAAGGTTATACAAGATGTTTGTTTCATATTTTATAGACAGTTGCATCATGACCTTTTCCGAGTGAATGACCAGTATCAACGATAGGCTCCTAATGACAATTGAAGACATGGTGGGAAAAGGAAAAACCGCTTGCTGTTTTAGCAATCCCCTTTTTTTAATCAACGTTTTCCGCTGTAGAAGCATTTTAAGTCGTTTATATAAGGAAAGGATTAGTTCCTATTTTCGTAAATCTGTCTAAATCAGTATTTAAGGGAAAACGTTTATAATTAAACATTAAGTACACTTAAAGAAATCCAGCTTATCATAGAGGTTTATTTGCGATTAATGTGTTTATATTTTTCTTATAAATCACTGCCCAAATAAATGAAAAGATTTAAGAATAAAGTGCTATTAAAGCCGTACGTCTGTGTGTGTGTGTGTGTGTGTGTGTGTGTGTGTGTGTGTGTCTCTCGAGTCTCTCTCTCTCTCTCTCATCTCTCTCTCTCTCTCTCTCTCTCTCTCTCTCTCTCTCTCTCCTCTCTCTCTCTCTCTCTCTCTCTCCTCTCTCTCTCTCTCTCTCTCTCTCTCTCTCTCTCTCTCTCTCTCTCTCTCTCTCTCTCTCTCTCTCTCTCTCTCTATCTCTCTATTTGTCAACGAAGTGAATGATAATTGAAACCTTTCATTGTTTATGATCAATCTCCATTCCAAAGTAGGTTGACCATACACACAACCAACTAATTATTGATCATAAACAGTAATGGAAATGAGTAATCTTGCAATCATTAGTTTTAGTATGTATACAGTGCTTTCATTAAGGAATACTTATAAGATTTGTGAATTCCACATACACTTTTCAAGATGTTTGTCAGAATATTTGAATTTTATTATTTTTCAATAAAACCACAAAACAGACAATTTAGGATTTGCATGCAATAGCACGTCATTTTACCTTTCCCCTATTAAAGTTAACAGTGGACATCTTTGCAGCAATCTACTTTTAAAACAATGAGATAAGGGTTAAATCGCTGAAGACATGAGTTTTCTCTTTTTCTCAAAATTATATTAGCTTGGCATCCTAATTATATCATACTTTAACAAATGTTGAAATGTAGTCCAATATTTATAAATTAGACCACCTTTAAATCTCATTGAAATTGTTGTATAATTTAAACTTAATTTCGAACATAAACTGAGCCCTACAGCATGTTAATTTATTGTAATATTCTTTCCTTCCTATTTTATAATGAAATAACAAATTACTCATGTTTTAAAATTATATTATGATGAGCGCCCTTGTGTCAATGATGCATAACAATATGCAGATCGGAAGCATATGCCTTTAGGGAATTAAATGACACATTTAAAATTGTCAAGGACGAAATAGTTTTGTACGAAAGACCCGGATTCTTTCTTATTCGCAGAGGTGTCGTTCTTGCAACTCTCTTTATAGGCAGAGAGTGTTCGTTCAAAGTTTTTTTTCTATTAAAACCAGTTTTATCTCGGTTTGTTCTTTTCTTCATTTGTTTCGAACCAAATAAACATTTTAAATCACCTATGATTTACTATTTGTAAGTGAGTGTAAAGAGCGGCTCTCTGCATAGCTGATTGATCTACCGCAGTGGTATTCGCGAGTCACGCGATCAACAGTTTTAGCTGAGAAACAGTTCATAGTTTAGATATACATGGATAAACATTATAAAATGCCTTCTTCACAAATTAAGACATCTCTTTGAACATGAAAATAACATTCAGTAAGTTAAAATTGCCATTAAAACGAGAATATTCGACGTCATTTTCATCTCGATATTTACACATAACAGTCTGCTGCAAGCAGGTGCGCGTATGTAAACAAATTAGACTGTGCGACGTTAAGGTTTGTAGTTATCGCCTTTTGATTACATGTAGTATATCGTGTAAAATAAAGTATCTCAGTCTAGCTAATAGGGACTGTTTTGTCTTCGTAAATAAAACAAAAAAACCTAAATGCGAGTCAAAATAAAGAAACTGCAAATACTTAAATCATCGGAATATTTATTTCATTTTAGATGTGTTATAACTTAGTGTTTTTAAACAAATGCAATAGTAATATGTTCAAGACATTAAAAAAAAAAATTCTAATAATAACTCCTCCTCCCATGTAATTTCCGA
Source organism: Serripes groenlandicus (assembly GCA_031761405.1). NCBI lineage: Eukaryota > Metazoa > Mollusca > Bivalvia > Cardiida > Cardiidae > Serripes > Serripes groenlandicus. The sequence continues at coordinate 118,696,431 of JASEVX010000001.1, read as the reverse complement.
AAACCTATTAAAAATAGAAGTCGCGGGCTTCTGCCCGGCGACTAATGAAATCTAAAATAGGTTAACACGGGAGGATTTCACTCTCTGTAGCAGGCGGCTTCTAAAAAACACTGTTGCGAAGGTAGAAACTGCTCATGATGATTAGTTTCTGCTTTTACCACTTTGTATTTTATTTTAATTCAAAATAGCACATTATTTTGTATAATGTTCATGTTTATCCATATAGATGTATTGGGAATAGTCCAAAATAACACCCTATGTAACGAGTTAACATAAATGGCCATAACTAATATTAAGCCTTCTTTTTCAAAATGTTACAAACATTATATTTGTTAATTATTGAGCACCAATCTCTTCGTCACCCTACTTGTGTTGTTGTCGTACAGCCGCCTCTCCAAATCATCCAGAACAGCATCATCTCTCCACGAGGCGGGGATGAGGTCGTGCTGCTCGTTCTCACGGTCGACAAGTGCACCATCATCTGTGAATGCCGTCCTCAGCATATTGTGGAGTAACACACACGCAATCATCATGGTTTCCACGTTCTGCTCGTTCTCTTCCAGATGCGTAGCAGCAAAGGGCTTCATCATCCACTCGTTGAGGGCAAATGCATTGTCTGTCCCCTATGATGAAATACGGCATCTTGGGCCCACAAGAACATGATTTTCGCATCAACGAGGGCTAGGAGCTCAACGGAGTGGTGCCCCTTGTAGTTATAGAGCTGGGACCCTTCGTGGGCAGGACACCGGATGCGTATGTGTTTGCCATCCAAGGCACCTAGCACTTGGTGAAAGTCCAACCGGCTGCTGTAGCCTACAGCAACCTCCTTCCACCCTCAGCTGTCGTCGGGATTGTGACAAACTCTGCGCCGTATTCGTCCCAAAAGCCCTGAAAGACGTCGCGGACTATAAGTGAGATTGTGTTGTGCGGCACATATAACAGGTACATCATCGACATGTAGCAGTCACCCATGGCCAGATGCCTGAATGTGATGGCAACCTTCAGTCCAACCTCATGCAAGTCTCTATATCATGTGATTTTCTTACGAAGTCTCGGCGTGAGTCGTTCCACCACGTCTCGGAACATCTTTGGTGTGAGCTTGGAGAAGTTGCGGAACGCCACCAAATCCTCGTTTCTCAAGAGTATCATGAGGTTGCCATATACGCCCCCTGTTCCGGTCTGAGAGTTATCCAACGGCGGACCCACCACCTCCTTTCCCGACGGCGTGTCATCCAGATGCGCAAGATATGTGCATAAATGAGTGTGAGGTTCAGCAAGAGCAGTCTGCATTCGTTGTCCACGGCTGTGGTACTAGGAAGACTATCCAGTATATATAGATCGAGAAAATCCGTTACAATCCGTATTTATCCGTATTTATTCGCAATTACTCGCATTCATCCCCACAAAAAGGTATCTGTCTGTATTGGAACGCAAACTATCCATATTGAAACGTTTCTGTAGCAGAACGAAACATGTAATTAACCGTAACGATCCGCATGAAACCGTATTAATCCACAACTTGAGGTGGGCCGCGGAATGATAGGTTTAGATACGGGTTAGATACGGATAAATGCCTTCAGTTATGGATCATTACGGTTTTCTCGTCCGCGCCTGAATTTTGAAACTTTTCATAATTTGGACGCGGATTGTTTGGACACTGCGGTACGATACAGACAGTTACGGACTCTGCGGATGCGATACGGACCATTACGGATTGAACGGATAAATACGGACGAGCCTTCCGTAGCATCCGCAGAATCCGTATATGTATGTCTGACTAGGGCATCACGCAGCCGATAATAAGTACGTACGCCGTGATAACTTTAGGTCAAAGGGAAGCAATTCGGATGAACTATATAAGATGGAAGTTGTCTCCAATTTACAATAATTATTATATTTAAACTTGAAAGAGTTTTTGACGATCAAAATATTGATGGTGTTTATTTATATTGACATCGTCAGAGCCATTTTAAGAACATCATGCATTTTCTGGTATCGAAATTAAAATTCACGGAGGGATAAGGGTGACCCGTTTGATTTGACCTCACGGCTCCAAAAGAGATGGTTGATCTATAATTTGTGTATGCCTTTCTGGTAGCCTTTAGAATTATGGGTTGTTGGGTTTCATGGGAAAGAACATAAGCCATATTGCTATAATGGTCGTAAATATTAAACAGACTACTGATAGGCTAACAACGTCAGCTCTCCTGCAACGGCACAGTCCCCGCTTGCTCAAAACGTTAGTCGTAAATATTTAATAGAGTAAACCTAAAGACAGGGTAAACAGCACAAGTTCTCATGCCAGGGACACAGTCCCCTCTTGCTAAATTGTTTAGTGTTAACAGGAACTTCTAATACGTATTAGTAGTTCCTGGTCGTATATATCAAACGGAGTACCTACATAATAACTGGCACAGACTTCCATTCTGTATCATATGGTCGGTTCGAAAAGACGCCATCATGGCTAGTTCATGAATGAACCGAATGTCTGTCTGTCTGTTTGTCTGTAAGTGCCTCATAAGTCGCAAATGACGGGTCCTTTCAGTATGGATGAGTCTAAAATAAACAAATACTTTCACGACTTTACTTTTTGTAATTCAGGTTGGTCACCACCCGCTCTCTGTCAATTATTGATATCGATATGCGTAGGGTTTTTATTAAATGTCTTTTTGCACCGTTTTCATCAATAGTTCGGTTACATCACTGGGTTTCCTTTGTAATTCACTTGAAATCTTATTTATAAATACTGACACCGATGAATCAATCGTACTACTATCCCCGCAATTATTAACGCTAACGAGGACGTAGTAGTTTTTACAACAGTTTTTAAAGTAATTGCTATGACCAGATCGGGGATCGAACCTTTGTCTCCCGCTTCCAAAGCGGACGCTCTAGCCATCGTATAAAGGGGTAATATATCGGAGGAAGTTTCTTCAGGATCGTTACACACAGGTTTGGGTTTATAGGCCTACTTCTACATGGCGAAGATCGGTAATATTAGCCCTTATAAACACACGTACTCCTATTTCTCATTTTCAGATGACTCGGCGTTTCAAAATATAATTTATAAGCTATTCTTATCAATCAATTTCTTTAATTTCGCGAAAGATTTTGTCATCTACAACTTGAACACCCGAATAACCAACTCAAAGCCTACCTAAATCAATGCGCAAACTTGTGCGTTTCGAATTCATTGGAAATAGAGAATTAAAATATCTACGTATGCACGTGCATTTTAAATCACGTGACTTTATTCGGATTTTCGAGTTATCCCTTTATTCTCTCTGAAATCACACAATGTGTGTGTTTTTCCATTTGTTCCGAGTGACTTTGATCTGTGAGAGAATCAGTCGGCTGGGATTTCTATAGAAAACAAACTGTAACACAATTATTGTCAAAAGAACATCGCGTCATAAATCATTGTTTTTCTCTGAGGATAAGACTCTAAAAAATGTAACTTTTGTATTTTCAGAAGAGATTCTATTTGTACTATTTGGTCTTTGTATCGATCTAAGTATTTGGACAACGCGTCAACAAATTACTCCGTGTGCTTTGATTCCAATTCCGTGTTTTTTACCATACCCGGAAATCCAAGATGGAAGGTAGCAGAGAGAAAGAGCACCTCCTCGCACTTAAAGGTAGGATATTCTGTCGTGTTTCTATAGTTTGTGACTGTATAACCGCTTTATACGTTCGTTGTTATTATTTTCATATTTTTGGATTGTTGCCATACTAGGAAATGGAGAATTTCCCCTTATAATGGATAAACAACGGCAAAAATTCATCAGTGTCATTCAGACGCTCATTGCATTATTATGATAATGAAAGATTGATTTTATTGTGTGATAACTGTCAAAAATGCAATCACATAAAAAGATTGCCTGTATATTTTTGATATACCTAACATTCAATACCATTTGGAGAAAAAAAATTGAACAGCTTATATTGACGTTTTTGTAAAATTACATTGTCCAATCATAATGGGAACGACTATATTTTCTTAAAATATTTCTACATGATTCTGCCTTAGGAACATCCCCCCCAAGTCAAATGTTAACCTTTTCTCTATGAGTAATGCATCATTTTGGAAATATTGTGAGATCATTTCTCTTTTTGCTTAAAATGTTTTCATCTAATTACCAAAATGATATTTCTGATTTTCCTGGGGCTAGTTTCTATAAAGAGTTAATTAGATTAATTTCTTAATGTCCATCAGTTTATCTATATGAAAGTTAAGTTGCTCCTTTTTCATTTTGGTATTATCCTACATATGTTGACAAGGCCTTACCATTATGTGTTTTTTACATCACAAATTTACGGCCATAAATCTGGTTGGATGTTTTGACAACACTTCATGGGTTGAATCTGGCGTACGCAATGTTTGTCACACCAAAATAAACAAATGGGACAACATTTAACCATTTATCTAGTATTGTATATTTTTTTTTAAACCCTTTTAACTTGCTCAAAGTAAAAATGCAGCCACCGGAGTTTGAACAATATTTTCCTTTATAGACCTTGTTTCTGACCCAATATGACCCATATTGGAACTTGACCTAGATATAATTCAGACAAACATTCTGACTAAATTTCAAGATGCTGAAGCAAAAAATGCGGCATTCAAAGTGTTAACAAGATTTTCCTTCAATTTGGCCTAGTGACCTAGTTTGAACCTACATGACACAAAATCGGCTTAGATATCATTTAAACATTCTCATTAAATGTCAAGCTGCTGTAGCAAAAAAAGTGTCTTCTACAGAGTTAGCAAGATTTTCCTTCAGTATGGCCTAGTGACCTAGTTTCTTACCCAATATGACGGGTATTTGAACTTGACCTAGATATCTTTAAGACAAACATTCTGATCAAATTTCAAACTTCTGAAGCAAATATTGCGGCCTCTACGGTGTTAACAAGATTTTCCTTCAATTGACCAATCATAACCCATATTCGAACTTGACCTATATATCATCAAGACAAACATTCTGATAAAGTTTCAACATGCTCAAGTTGAAAAAATGTGGCCTCTAGAGTGTTAACACGATTACCCTTCAATTCGGCCTAGTGACCTAGTTTTTGACCCGGCATGACCCATATTCGAACTTGGCCAAGATATCATTCAGCTCAACATTCTGACCAAATTTCAAGCTGCTGAAGCAAAACAATGCGGCTTCTACAGTGTTAACAAGATTTCCCTTAAATTTGGCCTCGTGACCTAGTTTCTGACCCAATATGACCCATATTTGAACTTGACCTAGATATTTTTAAGACAAACATTCTGACAAAATTCAAACTGCTGAAGCAAAAAATGCGGCCTCTGGAGTGTTAACAAGATTGTCCTTCAATTTGATGTAGTGACCTACTTTTTGACCCAACATGACCCATGTTCTAACTTGACCTACATATCATCAAGACAAACATTCTGATAAAGTTTCAACATGCTCAAGTTGAAAATGTGGCCTCCAGAGTGTTAACAAGATTTTCCTTCAATTTGACCGAGTGACCTAGTTTTGACCTCATATGGCCCAGTTTTGAACTTGTCCAAGATTTGATGGAGATGAATGTTCTGATAAAATGTAGCCTGTAGAGTGTTTACAAGCTCAAATGTTGACGACGCACAACGGACGGACGCCGGACAAACTGTGATCTCAATAGCAGTGCAAGGTGAGCTAAAAACAATCGTAATTTGTTTTTAAAAAAAAAACAAATGTAGTCGGGTTTGAAGGAATTGTCGGTCGAGTTACCAGAAACAAGTCTATTTTTTTTTAGGCCTAAAAGGAAACATAAAGAATTTTACTCACTTTTTTGTGTGTTTTAATTCCGAACCAATCCATCTTTTTTATTTAACTAAAATGGATATTTAACAAAATAGTTAGAGATCTTATTCACGCAAAACGTATAACTGTTGGGGCGATGTTTCATCGTAACAATTGAATTTTGATAGATTAAAGTGGTAAAGAGGTACGCTGAATAATATTTAGGCTCAATTTAATATAATAATAATTATTAATATGGGTTATTTTATCGTTGCGATAGCTGTCAAGGATGTAAACGGCATAATAATGTTGATCAATCGGTCTGATAAATGCAATGGAAATTATGAACAGAGTGTTTAGACTGGTTGACCAATAAATGACAGAAGATAAAGTGAGGAACCAAAAGTCTAAATTATTTGGACTTGGTTTGACCAAATCATTAATCTTCCACTTGTGGAAGACAGTGGTGCAGAGGTAGAGCGTCGGCCTCTCGTATCAAAGGTCCCTGGTTCGAGTCCCGTGATGAGCGGGTCCTGACTTTGGGATTTTTCCACACAAACGGCGCGAGTACTGGTGAAGTCTCCAGGAAGCAGACATCGAGCGTGATTAATCTAAGCCCAAGGCGTTTCGCAATCAATGTAAAATAAATAAGTTTAAACTAAACCAAATCATTATTTTTTTGCTCTTTAATGACACTGGCCTAAAATCTTATAAAACTTCTTTGTCTCCCGTCTCTGTCTTTCAGTATGTCTCTTTTTCTCTCACTCTCTCTCACTCCCTCTCTCTTTTTCTCTCACTCTCTCTCATTCCCTCTCTCTTTTTCTCTCACTCTCTCTCTCTCTCTCTCTCCCTCTGTCTCTCTCTTGCTCTTTCATGGTTTGATAAAACAGGTCCCAGATTTAATGAATTTCAATGTTTGCAACTTTTATAAAAATCAAAGTACTGAAAGTACTACTGGAAGGTGATTTTAGAGTGATGTCAGCCAGGTGCAGATGGGATAATGCATTGTATGCAAGGTATGAACAGATCATGGCTAGGATATATGGATAGGAACAAACGAGAGCAAATATGTTGGAAAATAAATGAATGAAAGAATTTAAGTCTTTAAAACTTCTTTATTTTGCTGCAGTTTCGGAATAGGTAAAATTGTATAAAAAGAATAAATCAAACAAATGGAAGAACGCCTTCATCAGTAGAATACAATAAGAAAGAAAGAATAAAACTTCAAAATTGTTGACAGCTGGACATTATATTATATTCACAATAGTTAGCAAACACTGTCAAGAAGTGAGGAGTATTGCATACATACAATTCATTTAGAAATTGCATTGAAACAAAATATATTTTTGGTAAAAAATATAGAGAGAAATATTTGTAAAAAATATAGAAAGCATTTTTTCATATTTAGACAGAAAAGTACAGGAAAGAATAACATTCAGTCATATCCGTCAATAGCTAATACTATCTTTCTATGCATCTGTATAAGGACAAAGATATATAGATAGATAATCTTTATTTCTTTCAAATTTGAAGAGCAAGTACATTTAATATTAAACATTACAAAAGTGAGAACATAAATATATAGTTAAAACATTGTAACAATAGGAGAACTTGCTCGTCATAAAAAAAATCTATGACAGCCCCTGTCTTTCAAATTTGCTTTTCACAAGTGAACGAATGCTATGAATGAACGTATACATTCAAGTGCTATGAATGAAAATATGAAAACATAAATTAATTTTACATTTGCAACAATGTTCGATAAACTGTGTCTGAATGAGGATACAACGTAGAACGTAATGTTTTCTCCTTGCATGAAAGCTTAATTAAGTATAGGTGTGCCCTCAATTTAAATCAATTCTCACATAACAAAAACATTAAGAAAGTGTTGTAAAATCTAAATAATATCATGACAACTCACGATGATCAGATTTTTATAGAAATAATTTTATTTGATGTGTATTACGCGTCAAGCGTGGATTCAAACACTTCCAAATATTTTACAATTTAAAACAATTAGATATTCGGATAAAATCTGATTGAATGAAACGAATTGTTAAAAAAAAAAAACCCAATGCATATTAAAACCAAAGGCTTCTTTTCCCACAACATTTTGTTTCAAGAGCTACAATATCTAAAGAGGCAACATGTTAGGGTGCTTATCCAGTATGCATGAGTTCGATTTTACCATACCAATTCAGGAAAAGTGATTTCCACATCTTTCAACTTTCCTCCGGTAAATCAGTCGGTAGCGACGCGGGCTGTCAATCAAGCATTTGTAAGTTCGAATCGAAGCTCGGCCGTCATTCTTTCTGTCATTGTGACAAGCGTCATTCATCTTTCACCAATGGGCTAACAGTCTATTTGGAAAAGAAGCCAGTTGCTTGGAAAGAATGTTGTGTGGATTACTTGTGTGAGAAAGCCAGACAACACATGAATAGGTGAACTGGCCGCCGTGATATGACTGAACCATTGTTGAAAACGGCGTTAAAGCCTAATCAATCAATCCTTTTTATATAATCATTCTGTAATTTACCATTTAGAATGCCCCCCTAATCCCCTTATACATATTTAGTCGAGTAGTCGTTCGGGAGAACACACCATTCGTGAATTACCAGATAACTAACATTTCTCCCTAGCACACAACTATTGACAACATTGTAACAAAACATAAGAAATTTATCCCAGGACTCCAAAATTAATGCAGCAGACGATTTTGAAAATATCTGAGAGGGATTTTTTTCCTTTTTTCCCACAACGTTTCAATTAGTAAATATATATATACATATAATATATATATAACTGATGTAAAAACCTATCAATGAATATGCTAGAGGAAATATAAAGAACAAAACTGAATGTCGTAATTAAGGATAGATTAGCATATTTTGGGGAAACTACCTTACGACACGGTATGTCCTCGAATTGACCTAGTTCGTGTAATGTATATCTGATCCGGTGTATCGGTGTTGTTCACAAAAGCGTGGCGCGTAAGAATATACAGGTAACAATGTTTACCACAGAAAGATGTGTATTTGAAAAATCAAAATCAATTTTAATTTTCAAAGCCACAAAAACATGAATTGTTTGAAAATTTAATTGTCCAAACCAGTTTCTACATCAAACTGATTGTACATGAAAACACTTAAAGTATGAATTTACATTGATTTTTTTGCGAACTATATTGACTAGCGTATGTATGAAGAGATCATATAGTTTATAGAGAGGATGTGTGTTATAGGGCATATTCCATTAAGGTGTGCAATCCCATAGGAAGAAGATTATTATTACATAATAATCACCTTCCAAAAATCATATCAGTTACTATATTTATCTTTCAACTTACAACAAATCTGCAGCAGAAGACTTTAAATTAACTAAGCAAAAGTATAAACAAATATCTGTAAATAAAAGGGAAATAATTGAATTAAAAATATTGTAGCAAAAGGAGAAACTGCTCATTAACTTTTCCTTTTGCCACAATACTTTCAAAAGCAGTCTAAGCCAAATTTAACTATGTTCCTGATTAGTTTATTTAAGCATTGTGTATATGGAAAATATTTGATAGAAAGGTTTTGATATATTTTGCAAATTAGAAAAACACAAATTTTGAAACCGTGTGTTCAGTGAAAACATTGGGGGAAAAGGAGAAACTGTTCTTTATGACTAAGTCCTCTTTTGTAATTTTTCTAATTTAATTTCATAGAGAGGGGTCTGCAAAGGTTTTACCAGTTGTTTACATTATAGGCAGGGAAAGTATAATTGCTATATATGTTACTATTAGTACCGTTTCTCTGATATAATGAGTTGCACAAAAATTAACCTTTTCCCTCATACGACAATTCTGCAGCAGGCAACTTTGAACGTATTTTGTCAAAACATAGAAAATCTCCATAATTGAATGGATAACCTATGACAAAAAGTGGAAAACATTGTGGCAAAGGGAGAAATTGCACAAAATGTGCAATTTCTTCTTTTATCACTGTTTTCAAAAAGCCGTCTGCTGCAGAGGCGTCAGAAAGCGTCTATATGAGGGAAAAGGTTAAAGTTAGGCCATACAGACTTTTCATCTTCATAATTAATTTTTATTTTACTGTCATATTTTCATGATGAGAGTTTTTAACCCTTCCCACATACAGAAGCTTTCTTATGCCTCTGCATCAAACAACTTTTGAAAACATTATTACAAAATGAGAAATTGGTTTAGTTGGAGCAATTCATTTTGTTATTTTGGCACATTCTTACTTCAACAAATGTTTTAACTCTTCCCAACATTCAAATGCTTTCTGAGGCCCTGCAGCAGACAGCATTTGAACACTTTGGCAACCAGAGAACCAAGAGCAATTTTCCACAATTTAATAATATAATCTTTATTAGAGATTAACTATGTTTATGCCAAGATGTTAAGAAAGACGGCTACTGCAGATTTTGTGTATGTAGCAAAGGGTTATGAGTGTGCCTGCTGTTTAAAGCTTCCATGATAGTCTTCATCTGGCAGGAAGAGGTTGAAATATGTGATTAAAGGGATATTACTAGTATTTGTAAAACATGTTTGAGTTACTTCCCTTTCTATAATTTTGTCAACTGATAACCAGATTTTATTTAACCCTTTCCCAAATACAACAAATCTGCAGCAGACGACTTTGAAAACATACCCGGAACAAATTGGAAACTCCCTTTAAATGAAAGTACGATGTGAACAGAGTTGAAAACATGGTGTCAAAAGGAGAAATTGCTCGTTTTGAGCAATTTCTTCTTTTGTCGCCATGTTTTCAAAAAGCCGTCTGCTGCAGAGGCGTCAAAAAGCGTCTATATAAAGGGTTAAGAGCCATCTGTTTTGATGAAGATGGGTAACCTGTATCACATTGGAAAAATGGACGTCTTATTTTGATACCAAGATGGAAACATTGCAGCAAAAGGAGACTGTCGTACATCCATTCTCTATAGGGGTGAAATATCCTATCGGGTAAATGTTAAAGATTAAGTCTGTGAAAAATTCTCATATCATTTATAATATTAACTACGATTCAGATGACTTGCAAACGGTTTTCTTAGACGCATTCTGATGCATCTACAGCAGATGACTTTTGAAAAGACTGTGACAAAAGACTAAATTGCTCATAACAAAGATTTTTTCCTTTTGACAATATATTTTTGTGTGGAGAACTGGCATAAGAAAGCTAGGAAACACATGAGTAGGTGAACTGGCTGCCGTGATTTGACTGAAAAATTGTTCCATACGGCATTAAACCCCAATCAATCAATTATTCAATCTTATCTCAAAATTAAACCCTATCACACATACAACATTGCTGCAGCAGACTCCTTTGAAAGCATCTTTGTGAAAAGATATTAATATTCTCCCTAAGTAAAAGTATAATTAATTGATATAGTAGAAGACATTGTGGCAAATAGAGAAATTGCTCAGTATGAAGTATGATGGTGATGCAGAATTGAAAATATAAATGGAAAGTAAGATTTGTTTGTCCTTTCTCAGTACTGGTTCACACCAAAAGGTTTATATATCAAATTGAAATTTCTTGATGTTTGGTTAACAAAATTGATTACATCTGAAATAGGTCTTGTTTATCATGCCAGTAGTAAAGAAACATACAAGCCAGTGCATTATGCAATCGCAACAGTGTATTTATCCTTCCTTCTACATGAACAACATCCGAGCCCCGGTAGCTCAGTCGGAAGCGACTAGAGCTGTCAATCCAGGGGTTGTGAGTTCGAACCGCAGCTCGACAACATTTTTTCCGACGTTTGACAAAAGTCTCTTTGACAAGTTTTATTCGTCCTCTACCAATGGGCTAACAGTCTATATGGAAAAGTAGCCATTTGCTTGGAAAAAATGTAAAGTACTGGTATGAGAAAGCCAGGAAACATAATTATGAGAAGGTGAACTGGTTGCAGTGATATGACAGAAAAATTGTTGAAAATGGCGTTTATCCCCAATTAATCAATCAATTTACATGAACCAAAGTCCAAGAAGTAACATCTGTCAAAAATAAATAGAATTGTTGGGTGGAAATATGGATGATGTCTATTTTGTTTTTCTTACTGTGAATACATATTTCCTAAGACAGATTAACATTAACACATGGGTAAGTTTATTCAGGAACTGAACAAAAAGCCTGGAAATCTGTCAGACTTGAAGAATGAATATGTCACATTTCGACTACATGATGTGGAAACCAGGATATAGAGGATTTTAAACTAGCTGCTGTTACAGTACAAATTAACCCTTTCCCTCATATAGATGCTTTTTGAAGCTTCTGCAGTAGACAGCTTTTTGAAAACATGGTGACAAAAGAAGAAATTGCTCAAAACATTTGTCACCATGTTTTCAACTCTGTTCAATTATTTTAGTTTCCAAAAATTCGAGTATGTTTTCAAAGTCGTCTGCTGCAGATTTGTTGTATGTGGCAAAGGGTCAATAAATATACATATACTTGTATAGTCCTCTCTAAAGGTTATAGATAGGTATATATTGCTTGACTAGATGGCAACCAATGATGATCCTTAGAAGATAATGTGGAGGAGGCACTTGGTTGAACAGTCCTTATCTCTTTCCCAAATATAGACACATTTTAATGCCATTGCAGCAGAAGACTTTTGAAAACACTGTCATGACAATCAAATTCTCCTTTTACCACACTGTTTTCAACTCTATTCAATTATAATAATTTCAATTGCAGAGATTTTTGCAAAGATGTTTTTAAAGGCATCTCCTGCAGATTTGTTGTATGAGGGAAAGGGCTTAAGTCTGTGATTGTGTGACTTGGCCCATTTGTCTGTATTCTAGAAATGTATGGGAAACAATTCACCATTATTCTAAAAACTGGATTTATATACAGTCTAGACTCGTCGGTTTTGCAAAATTAATATATATGAGCCGTTCCACGAGAAAACCAACATTATTGACTCTGCGTAAAGTATTAACCTTGATAAGCCTAAGCATGCCTCGCAGGCTGACCCGGACAGACACTTTTTGACTCCTGTGGATTTTCTGTTTCAGGAATCATTACTCAGCGCAGGCTGATCCAGGTCGATACTTTACGCAGAGTCGACAATGTTTGTTTACTCGCGGGAGGAATCCGCTGTGGTCGAGTGGTTAGCGTCGGGGATTTCGAAACCAGGTGCCCCGGGTTCGATCCCCAGTCGCGGCACTACGGTCATGGTGGAGTGCCCTTGGGCAAGGCACATTTTCTAGCCTAGTACTGGTTTGTTTACCCAGGGATCATGAATAATTAAAATTAATTGCGCGCTAAATGACCTTAGCTGTCGATGCGCCATAAAACAATATACATTCATTTACTCGCGGGATGGCTCATATATATATATTCCCTCAACAAGACCTTTTAAAATGGCCTAGTCTAAACCTTTCCCACTTATAGATGCATTCTGATGCATATGCAGCAGAAGACTTTTGAAAACAATGGGACAAAAGTAGAAAATGTGTCTGCATGCATGTGGGAAGGGTTACGGACATTAACCCTTTGACTGCAGAGGTGTCTGTACGTTGGAAAGGTTTAACCCTTTCCCTCATAGGACAATTCTGCAGCAGACGACTTAACCCTTTCCCTCATATAGATGCTTTCTGACGCCTCTGCAGCAGACGGCTTTTTGAAAACATAGTGACAAAAGAAGAAATTGCTCAAAACGAGCAATTTCTCCTTTTGCCACAATGTTTTCCACTTTTTGTCATAGGTCATCCAGTTAATTATAGAGATTTTCTATTCTTTGACAAAATATGTTCAAAGTCGTCTGCTGCAGAATTGTTGTATGAGGGAAAGGGTTAAAACGTATTTTGTCAAAAAATAGAAAATCTCCATAATTGAATGGATAACCTATGACAAAAAGTGAAAAACATTGAGGCAAAAGGAGAAATTGCACGTTTTGTGCAATTTCTTCTTTTGTCACTATGTTTTCAAAAAGCAGTCTGCTGCAGAGGCGTCAGAAAGCGTCTATATGAGGGAAAGGGTTAAGGATAGTTCAACTGTCTATAACATTTTCTGATCATCAAGATAAACTATTTTGTAGAATACTGAATTGATAAAAAAAGTCAAGTTCCATGTAAGTTTTATTCTCATACAACAAATATGCAGCAGACGACTTCAAAAACATTTGGTTTAGTCATTGAATAGAATGGAACACATTGTGGAAATTTCTACTTTAGTCACAATGTAAAATTTGTTATCAAAAGTCCTCTTGTGCTGAGGTGTCATAAAGCGTCTCACTCTGTATGTGGGAACGGGTTAAGAGCCTTAGTTTTGCCGTTGTCCAATTATGTCAAGAGTAGTTGGAAGTCCCATTTGGTAAAATGATAGAGAATGGTTTTATTGGAATAGATTGTCTGCCATTGTTAATGAATTTGGCTTGCTGGCTTCCATTTCCCTCCTGAAATTTGAAAATCAAAGTTATCTTCCATGACATATAAACAGATTCAAATAGATTATGTGCTTATAGTTATGTGCTTATAGTTATGTGCTTTTAGTTATGTGCTTATAGTTACCTCTTTCCAAAGTGACCTTTTTAATCTTTTCCCACATACAATGATTCTTCAGCAGAACATTTCAGAAACATCTGGACAACAGTATCCAATTTCTTTAACTCTTTCTGACGCCTCTGCAGCAGACGGCTTTTTGAAAACATAGTGACAAAAGAAGAAATTGCTCAAAATGAGCAATTTCTTCTTTTGACACAATGTTTTCAACTTTTAGTCATAGGTTATCCATTCAATTATAGAGAAATTCTATTTTTTGACAAAATATGTTCAAAGTCGTCTGCTGCAGAATTGTCATATGAAAGAAAGGGTTAACTGTTTTCCACATACAAACAAATCTGCAGACTTAATCTTTCAAAAGTCCCTGTAAATAAAAGTATGATAATTGGATGGAGTTTAAAATATTTCTCCTTTTGTCACATTGTTTTTAAAATTTGTCTGCTACAGAGGCGTCAAATTGCATTTTCATGAGAGTAAGAAAGGAATAGGTCTTGTCTCACAATATCTCTTGTATTACACAGTTAACCCTTTCCCACATACAGCAAATCTGCAGCAGACGACTTTAAAAACATCTGCTAAAAAACAAAGAAAACCTATAAATGAAAGTATAATTACTTTAAATAGTTGAAAGCCTTGTGGCCAAAGGAGCAATTTCTCCTTTTGTCACAAGGTTTTTAAAAGATGTCACAATGGTTTCAAATGTTTCTGTTGCAGATGCTTAAAAGTGATTAGACCACGTAGTACAGGGTTAAGAATAAAAATTAACTGGAATAACAATGATTATTAACACTTCTTCAATAGACCTTACTTTTTAGATCACCACAGCCAATAAGGCTCAACATGATCTATTCTATTCTGATCACTCTGTCAGTAGTCTGTCGTTATCATTTAGCTTCAAACATCATCTCCTTTTACTAAACGACAGGACCAATTTCATCCAAACTTCACAGGAATGTTCCTTTGGTGGCCCCCTTTCAAATTTGTTCAAGGCTTTAAATTCCATTGAGAACTTTGGTTGCTGCGGCATCAGAAAGGGGGCAAAATTTCAAAAATCTTCTCCTCTGAGACTGCTTGTCAGATTCCAATACAATTTGGTAGAAATGTTCCTTGGGTGACCCTTGGGTGAAAATTGTTCAAGCCATACTGATTGGTTGAAAAACATGGCAGCCAGGCAGCATCAGAAAGTGGGCAAAATTACAAAATTTATAATTCCATTCTTATGCAAGTGTGTATCTGATTTCAATATAATTGCGTAGAAATGTTCTTCCAGTGACCCTGTACATCATTTAGTGTCCACTCAGGTGATTGATTTAGGGCCATCTTGTTTAAGTGGACCGGAGGGTAACCTTCACATTGATGTAACGGAACATTTACACATATAGGTTCTTGAAACTCACTTGCCCAATAATCTATAAGTTATACAATATACTTTATTTGCCACAATCTTAAAATTTATTTTTGTTTTAAACCATTTACCTGATACAGATGACAACAGTTTGACCTCAACTTTAGATAACATAATGGAGAAAGGAGAAATTGTTCAAAAGAAGCAATTTCTGCTGTTCTCACACTTCTCTCATTTCAGTTTCAAAAGTAAGGATTATATAATTATGACTTGTTCAGAATGAATAGTACAATAGCAATGCTCCATGCAAACAAATCAATGAAGAATGTCTCAATTATTAACCCTTTCCCATATACAACAATGCTGCAGCAGATGACATTGTAAACATCTAGACAAAAACTTTGCAATTCTCTGTATTTGAAGGTATAATTTCTGGAAAAAGTTGAAAACATTGTTACAAAAGAGAAATTGTTTGTTTTGAGCAGTTTCTCCTTTTTGTCACAATGTTTTCAAAAGCTGTCTGCTGCAAAGGCATTATAAAGCGTCTGTATGTGGGAAAGGGTTAAAGTAGCATATTTAAATTGCAAAGTTTTTGTCTAGATGTCGTCTTGCAGCTAGCCTGCAGAACTGTTGTATGTGGGAAAGGGTTAAAGTACCATATCAGAGTGCTTCCTCAAAACAAGCAATTTCTCCTTTTACCACAATGTTTTCCACTTTTAGTCATAGGTTATCAATTCAATTAAAGAGATTTTCTATTTTTTGACAAAATATGTTCAAAGTCATCTGCTGCAGAATTGTCGTATGAGAGAAAGGGTTAATACTTAATGAAGGCAGTAGGGCCAGTTACTCTCTTGCAAGACAGTATCAGTAATTCTTCCTATTTCCACAATATTTTCTATTTTCTCTCCTTGATTTTTATTCTTTTTATTATCGCCCGCTTTTTCGAAGAAAAAAAAGGGGGTTATTAATTTTGGTTTGTCCATCTGTCTGTCTGTTTGTCACACTTCGTTTCAGTGCAATAATTAACTGCCACAAATGTGAACCGTTTTCTTTCAAACTTGGTAACAAGGTTAAATGCCTGAAGGGCTAGACCAAGTTCGATCGTCACTTTTGGCGGACTTTATTTGGTGGAGTTATGGCCCCTTATTTAAACAAAAAATGTCGTTTCTTGCTGTTTCCGTGCAATAACTGCCACAAATGTAAACTGTTTTTTTTTCAAACTTGGTAACAAGGTTAAATGCCTTAAGGGCTAGGCCGAGTTCGATCGTCACTTTCGGCTGACCTTATTTAGTGGAGTTATGGCCCCTTATTTAACAAAAAATGTCGCTTCTTGCTGTTTCCGTGCAATAACTGCCACAAATGTGAACGATTTTTTTTCAAACTTGGTAACAAGGTTAAATGCCTTAAGGGCTAGGCTAAGACGATTGTCACTTTCGACAGACTTTTGATGGAGTTATGGCCCCTTATTTAACAAAAAATGTCGTTTCTTGCTGTTTCCGTGCAATAACTGCCACAAATGTGAACCGTTTTTTTGTTTTAAAACTTGGTAACAAGGTTAAATGCCTTAAGGGCTAGGCCAAGTTCGATCGTCACTTTCGGCGGTCTTTATTCGGTGGAGTTATGGCCCCTTATTTAACAAAAAATGTTGTTTCTTGCTGTTTCCTTGCAATAACTGCCACAAATGTGAACTGATTTTTTTTCAAACTTGGTAACAAGGTTAAATGCCTTAAGGGCTAGGCCAAGTTCGATCGTCACTTTCAGCGGACTTTACCCAGTGGAGTTATGGCCCCTTAATTAACAAAAAATGCGTTTCTTGCTGTTTCCGTGCAATAACTGCCACAAATGTGAACCGTTTTTTTTTCAAACTTGGTAACAAGGTTAAATGCCTTAAGGGCTAGGCCAAGCTCGATCGTCACTTTCGGCAGACTTTTTTTGCGGTGGAGTTATGGCCCCTTATTTTACAAAAATGTCGTTTCTTGCCGATTCCGTGCAATAACTGCCACAAATGTGAACCGTTCTTTTTCAAACCTGGTAACAAGGTTAAATGCCTTAAGGGGTAGGCCAAATTCTATCATCACTTTCTGCGGATATTATTCGGTGAAGTTATGGCCCCTTATTTAACAAAAAATTTTGTTTCTTGCCGTTTCCGTGCAATAACTGCCACAAATGTGAACCGGTTTTTTTCAAACTTGGTAACAAGGTTAAATGCCTTAAGGGCTAGGCCAAGTTCGATTGTCACTTTATTTAGTGGAGTTACGGCCCCTTAATTAACAAAAAAAGTCGTTTGTTGCTGTTTC
Source organism: Serripes groenlandicus (assembly GCA_031761405.1). Taxonomy (NCBI): domain Eukaryota; kingdom Metazoa; phylum Mollusca; class Bivalvia; order Cardiida; family Cardiidae; genus Serripes; species Serripes groenlandicus. The sequence continues at coordinate 118,678,527 of JASEVX010000001.1, read as the reverse complement.
AATGTAATAATTGCCACAAATGTGAACCGTTTTTTTTTCTAACTTGGTAACAACCTAGACAAAGTTCGTTTAATTTACCCTGTAATACATGTTCAATAAAAAGTCTAATGATCGACATGTTTAAACCTAACCTCAACATTTTCCTACAATATTTCCTGCAAGGGGGGATATAAATTTCATGAATTTGCTTGTTGTTTCTCTTTTTTGTGTCATCTCTTTCCCTCATGAAGACACTTTCTGATGCATATGTAGCAGAGGACTTTTGAAAACATACTGGCAAAACAAAATAAAAAATGGCTCATTATAAATGAGCAATTTCTCATTTTTCCACAATGTTTTCAAATAAAACTAGAGATTTTTCATATTTTTGCCTTTCAAAGTGGTTTGCTACAGATTTGTTGCATGTAGGAAAGGGGTTATCCTATGTGAGAGTGTTGACAATGATGTATCAGGTAATTGGTTAAATCATTAAGGCATACTAAAGCATCGAGATTCTGTGCAAGACAAATCAATATGGAGGTTGTCAGGAGTGTGGTGAGTTCTGCAAGTCAGCCTCACTTACATGCGTCGCAACACTTACTGCATAATTGAGACAAATTACGGAAACAAACAGCTGCTGTGAATTTATCACATCTGCAGCAGACAACTTATGAAAACATTGCTCATAAAGTGTGGTGAGTGTCACTAGTCAGCATCAATAGCGTGCGTTACAACATCTACTGCATTATTGAGATGAATAATAAAAACAAAAAGCTGCTGCAGGTGAATTTGTCGCATCAGCAGCAGAAGACTTTTGAAAACATTAGGGCAAAACAAGAAATTGCTCATTTTTGCCATGATGTTTTCAACTCTTTTTAATAATTAAACTCTCATTCACAGCGAATTTTCATTTTTCGACTATACGTTTTGTATGTTTTCAAAATAGTCTACTACAGATTTATTGTATGTGGGATTTATATGGGATTGTCAGCAGTATCGCGAATGTTGCATTTAGATAAAACAACAAAATCAACATTGTTACAAAAAATTAAATTATTTTCTCTTTTTAGCTTGATTTTTAGCTCACCTGAGCTTTGCTCAAGGTGAGTTATTGTGATCGCCTTTTGTCCGGCGTCCGTCGTGCGTCGTCCATCGTGCGTCAACTTCTTTTCCTCAGTAACCAGTGGGTCAATTTGGATGAAACTTCACAGAAAGCATCCTCTCAATGACCTCACCAGAATTCCTTCAAATTTTTGGGATCCATGCAAAATTCTGGTTTCCATGGCAACGAAACCAAAAAAACTTCAAAATTCTTCTTCTCCCAAACTGGTTGGCAGATTTTCAAATAATTTTGTAGAAATGTTCCTTAGATGACCCTCTATCAGATTCCTTCAAGCCATGTTGATTGGTCAAAAAACATGGCCGCCAGGGGGGGGCTGGGCTATTTTGCCTTATATGGCTATAGTGCAAACTTAAAAAATCTTCTCCTCAAAAAGTGTCAGGCCGATTTTCAAATAATTTTGTAGAAATGTTCCTTGGGTGATCCTCTATCAGATTCCTTCAAGCCATGTTGATTGGTCAAAAAGCATGGCCGCCAGGGGGCGGGGCTATTTTGCCTTTTATGGCTATAGTGAAAACTTAAAAAATCTTCTCCTCCACAAGTGTCGGGCCGATTTTCAAATAATTTTGTAGAAATGTTCCTTGGGTGACCCTCTATCAGATTCCTTCAAGCCATGTTGATTGGTCGAAAAACATGGCCGCCAGGGGGCGGGGCTATTTTGCCTTATATGGCCAAAGTGAAAACTTAAAAAATCTTCTACTCCCAAAGTGTCAGGCTGATTTTCAAATAATTTTGTAGAAATGTTCCTTGGATGACCCTCTATCAGATTCCTTCAAGCCAAGTTGATTGGTCGAAAAACATGGCCACCAGGGGGGGGCGGGGCTATTTTGCCTTATATGGCTATAGTGAAAACTTAAAAAATCTTCTTCTCCGAAAGTGTCAGGCCAATTTTCGAATAATTTTGTAGAAATGTTCTTTGGATGACCCACTTTCAGATTCCATCAAGCCATGTTGATTGGTAAAAAAACATGGCCGCCAGTGGGCAGGGCTATTTTGCATTATATGGCTATAGTGAAAACTTAAAAAATCTTCTCCTCGAAAAGTGTCTGGCCGATTTTCAAATAATTTTGTTGAAATGTTCCTAGGGTGACCCTCTATCAGATTCCTTCAAGCCAAGTTGATTGGTCGGAAACTATGGCTGCCAGGGGGCGGGGCTTATATAGCTAAAGTGGAAAAAAAAAATCAAAAATTGCCAAATCTTAAAAAATCTTCTTGTTCATAAGTGTTGGCCCGATTTTAAAATTATTTTGCACAAATGTTCCTTTAGGCACCCCCTACCAAGCTTGTTCAAATATTTATGATCCGTTGAAAAACATGGCCGCAAGGGGGCGGGGCTTGTTTTCCTTATATGTGCATTGTTAAAACTTTAAAAAATCTTCTTGTTCAAAAGTACTGGCCAGATTTCAAAATAATTTCACAGAAATGGTCCTTAGGTGGTCCCCTTTCAAAGTTGTTCAAAGAATTTCATTCCAAGTAGAACTTTGGTTGCTGCAGCATCAGAAAAGGGGAAAATTGCCAAATCTTAAAAAATCTTCTTGTTCATAAGTGTTGGCCCGATTTAAAAAATATTTTGCACAAATGTTCCTTGGGGCACCCCCTACCAAGCTTGTTCAAATATTTCCGATCCGTTGAAAAGCATGGCCGCAAGGGGGTGGGGCTTGTTACTTTGAGCAAGTTGAAAATTTGTCAGAATGTTGTCTTGATGATATCTAGTCCATGTTGGAATATGGGTCATATCAGGTAAAAAGATATAGTTCACTAGGACAAATGAAGGAAATTCTTGTTAACACTGTGGAGGTTGCATTCAGAATAATTGTCTTGATGTGTTTTGCATTGCAGTACATTGTATAATTAAGGTGAGCGATCCAGGGCCATCATGGCCCTCTTGTTTGTAACAGCAGTGAGCTTGACATTTGATGAGAATGTTTATCTAAAGGATATCTAAGCCAAGTTCGAATATGGGTCATGTAGGGTCAAAAACTAGGTCAATAGGCCAAATTGAAAGAAAATCTTGTTACCACTTTGGATGACACATTTTTTGCTTCAGCAGCTTGAAAAATTGTCAGAATGTTTGACTGAATTATATCTAGGTCAAGTTCGAATATGGGTCATATTGGGTCAGAAACAAGGTCAATAAAGGAAAATATTGTTCAAACATCAGAGGCGGCATTTTTACTTTGAGCAAGTTGAAACTTTGTCAGAATGTTGTCTTGATGATATCTATTCCATGTTGGAATATGGGTCATATCAGATAAAAAAATATAGATCACTAAGCCAAATGAAGGAAAACTTGTTAACACTGTGGCGGTTGCATTCAGAATAATTGTCTTGATGTGTTTTGCATTGCAGTACATTGTATAATTAAGGTGAGCGAACTAGGGCCATCATGGCCCTCTTGTTTTCAAAACCATTACAGATATTGTTTCGAAACTTACAACACTTATTCACCATCATTACCTCTAGCAACAGACAAGAGTACATAACTCTGTCAAGGGTTTTTTAGCTCACCTGTGCACGAAGTGCTCAAGGTGAGTTATTGTGATCGCCCTATGTCCGGCGTCCGTCGTCCGTCGTCCGTCAACATTTTCTCCTCTGTAACCGGTTGGTCAACTGGGATGAAACTTCACAGAAAGCATCCTCTCAATGTCCTCACCAGAATTCCTTAAAATTTTCGGGATCCATGCAGAATTCTGGTTTCCATGGCAACGAAATGAAAAAACTTCAAAATTCTTAAAAAATCTTCTCCTCCGAAAGTGTCAGGCCGATTTTCAAATAATTTTGTAGAAATGTTCCTCGGGTGACCCTCTATCAGATTCCTTCAAGCCATGTTGATTGGTCGAAAAACATGGCCGCCAGGGGGGGCGGGGCTATTTTTCCTTATATGGCTATAGTGCAAACTTAAAAAATCTTCTTCTCCAAAAGTGTCAGGCCGATTTTCAAATAAATTTGTAGAAATGTTCCTTGGGTGACCCTCTATCAGATTCCTTCAAGCCATGTTGATTGGTCAAAAACATGGCCGCCAGGGGGCGGGGCTATTTTGCCTTTTATGGTTATAGTGCAAACTTAAAAAATCTTCTCCTCCAAAAGTGTCGGGCCGATTTTCAAATAATTTTGTAGAAATGTTCCTTGGATGACCCTCTATCAGATTCCTTCAAGCCATGTTGATTGGTCGAAAAACATGGCCGCCAGGGGGGGCGGGGCTATTTTTCCTTATATGGCTATAGTGCAAACTTAAAAAATCTTCTTCTCCAAAAGTGTCAGGCCGATTTTCAAATAAATTTGTAGAAATGTTCCTTGGGTGACCCTCTATCAGATTCCTTCAAGCCATGTTGATTGGTCAAAAACATGGCCGCCAGGGGGCGGGGCTATTTTGCCTTTTATGGTTATAGTGCAAACTTAAAAAATCTTCTCCTCCAAAAGTGTCGGCCCGATTTTCAAATAATTTTGTAGAAATGTTCCTTGGATGACCCTCTATCAGATTCCTTCAAGCCATGTTGATTGGTCAAAAAACATGGCCGCCAGGGGGCGGGGCTATTTTGCCTTTTATTGCTATAGTGAAAACTTAAAAAATCTTCTCCTTTAAAAGTGTCAGGCCGATTTTCAAATAATTTTGTAGAAATGTTCCTAGGGTGACCCTCTATCAGATTCCTTAAAGCCAAGTTGATTGGTTGGAAACTATGCCCGCCAGATGGCGGGGCTTATATAGCTAAAGTGAAAAAAAAATCAGGTGAGCGATTCCAGGGCCATCATGGCCCTCTTGTTTAAGAATTATGGCCCTATATCAACTTCGAATTTTTAGGTTAAGTTATTTGTACCAATTTTTTTTTTTTCAAAACCATAATAGATATTGCTTCGAAACTTACAACACTTTTTCACCATCATTACCTCCAGCAACAGACAAGAGTACATAATTTTGTAAGAATGATGACCCTTTTTCGACTTAGAATTTTAGTTATTCATACTAAATCAATTTTTTTCAAAACAATTACAGATATAGCTTAAACACTTTTTACCATTATTATAAGAGTGCATAATTCAGTAAAGGTTTTTGTAAGAATTATGACCCTTTTTCGACTTGTAAAGTACTTTACTTATAAATAATATGATAAAGTACTTGGTTATGTTTTCTGTACCACCCAAAAAAAGGTTTTATTTTATTGGTAAGCAAAGAAAAGTCGAGCACGCTGTCCTCCGACAGCTCTTGTTTTCGAAAAATAACCATAAATTTTCACAATATTATGTAATAATGTTCTTTCTGAGATTTTTTTTGTTTTTGAAGCAGATGACACACTAAACGTCGCATATCATGTAAATGATTAATCATCTTTCAGAGAACATTTAACCCTTTCCCTCATACAACAATTCAGCAGCAGACGACTTTGAACATATTTTGTCAAAAAATGGAAAATCTGAGACTATAATTGAATTGATAAGACAATAACCTATGACTAAAAGTGGAAAACATTGTGGCAAAAGGAGAAATTACTTGTTTTGAACAATTTCTTCTTTTGTCACTATGTTTTCAAAAAGCCGTCTGCTGCAGAGGCGTTTGAAAGAGTCTATATGAGGGAAAGGGTTAACCTTTTTTTCACATAAAGCCACATTTTGAAGCCCATGATGAAAACGACTCAGGAGAAAATTGTGGCAAAGAAGAAATTGCTCATAATGACTCTTAGCTCTATGCAATAATTATTATTTTATGTATAGAAGTTTTCCATTTTTTTGCCTAGATCTTTGCAAAGTCGTCTGCTGAAGATTTGATGAATGTGGGAAAGGATTAAGCCTCCAAATGTTATTATTTCTCTCAGAAAATTGCAAGAAAATTTGATTTTCCCCCTGATTATTTCTGAATTTGTTTGACAAAAAACTGAACAGATAAATTGCAAAACAAAATGCTTGGTAAATTGTTGTGCGCCAAATTTCTCTGGCTTGGAAATCAGGATTTTATCTCTATTACTCCATGCAAAATAATTTGAACTGCTGGTACTGGTTAGTGGACCCTTTCCTAGAAATAAATTATTCAAGCAGACGATGTTTGCAAACATTGTGGAAGAAAAGAGAAATTGCTAAAAATTATTAACCAGATTATAACAGGTAAACAAATCAACAAGGAGCAGGCCTCTTTTTGGCCGTCAATGTGTGTATGAAATTTCCTATATAATATTTGTCTATGTAAATATTGTGTCCACACAAGATTTATGGCACATACATGGATATTCCAATGTTTTGATTGGATGCATGAACAGAAAATTTCAAAATAAAAAATACATGTTTTATAGAGGAAATGATAAAATTAGATAACACTTACTTGATAAAGGAATCTGAAATGTAATATTTGAAATGTAATTACACTTATTTTATATTTTTAAAATGAGTCCAAACATAACTGATGAGGGTTTTCGACCTTTGACATGATGTGATGTGTAATGGTGATGTCATTGCAAAAGGATGAATGGCAGAAATGAAAGAGAGGACAGTTTGACTCGTAAATAATTTGTTTGTTCCCAAAATAGGTAGCACCTATATTCATATTAGTTGAAACTAAAAATATGTTTTTTAAATTAAGAGTATTGCATTTTTTTCTGGTTGAAGATGTATTTCATCTCTTCATTTTAACCCTTTCGCACATGTAGACACATTTTGATGCATCTGCAGTAGAACATTTTCTCGTTCAATAATTATACAAATTTATGCCTTTATGTCTATGAATTCCTTTGCTGAGTATTTTGTGTGTTGTTTGTTTTAAGCAATAAATCCTTTCCCGAAAATAGCTTAAAAAGGAATCTTCCGCAGAGGCATCAAAAGGGTTAAGCAATTTATCACATGGCCTGACTTTATTATTTGAGTCCTGAAATCATCAATTGTTAAAATCGTTTGGACTCATTATGAGTAATTTCTCCTTTTCTCTCAATGTTTTAAAAAATTGTCTTCTTTGTCAACAGTAATGGGTCAGAAAAGGGGGCACACTGTTATGTTTACTTTCTTTAGAAATGGAAACATAGATAATCTGTACAAAAGAAAGTTGAGTTGCAAAAGACATATAAAAAGGTAGTCATTGATTTCCTCCTTTTGGTTCAAGATTATAGGGATTGCATTACAACTGATTTATTGGTGTTTTGATAAACAAACATGTAGTACTGGTGCTTCCTTGAGTTCAAGATTGTAGGGATTGCATTATGACTGATGTATGGGTGTTTTGATAAACATACAGGTAGTACTGTTGCTTCCTTGAGTTCAAGATTGTAGGGATTGCATTATGACTGATGTATCGGTGTTTTGATAAACATACATGTAGTACTGGTGCTTCCTCGGGTTCAAGATTGTAGGGATTGCATTATGACTGATGTATGGGTGTTTTGATAAACATACATGTAGTACTGTTGCTTCCTTGGGTTCAAGTTTATAGGGATTGCATTATGACTGATGTATTGGTGTTTTGATAAACATACATGTAGTACTGGTGCTTCCTTGAGTTCAAGATTGAAGGTATTGCATTATGACTGATGTATTGGTGTTTTGATAAACACACAGGTAGTACTGGTGCTTCCTTGAGTTCAAGATTGTAGGGATTGCATTACAACTGATGTATTGGTGTTTTGATAAACATACATGTAGTATTGGTGCTTCCTTGAGTTCAAGATTATAGGGATTGCATTACAACTGATGTATCGGTGTTTTGATAAACATACAGGTAGTACTGGTGCTTCCTTGTTTCAGTATTGTAGGGATAGCATTACAACTGATGTATTTATGTTTGGATGAATATTTAGGAAGTATTTGTGCTTCCTTCGCTTCAGGATTTTAGAGATATTATTATTAAGATTAAAAATTATCTAGTTGAACATACAGGTAGTTCTCATGCTTCACATGATATAACTTAAATAATCTGTTTAAAATCTGTAAATCGTCTAAATGGTGTAGTGATTATAATGTCTATCTTCGGAGTGGGAGACACTCGGTCGGGTCATACCAAAGATCATTGATAGAATGGTAGAAATTACTTCCTTCTTATGTGCTCAGGGTTGCATAACTGAAATACTGTTGAAAACTTGAAAACTGCATACAACCATCATTCAAACACTGTAGAAAGTGGCATAAGACACAATTTAAAAGACATTTGAAAATATTCTTGTTCTTTTATTTTTTTGGAAGAAATATTTATATTCAAAAGTGCTGATAAAAAAATCTTAATTTCTTGGATGATTGCATGTGATTAGGGCATAATATGTGGAACACTTGGATTTTATTGGCAAAAATGATTAAGTAATACAGTTTATGAGGCTTATCAGAGACTTGGAATCAGTAATCAGGAGATCTTGTTGGCTGATTATTACTCTGCTTCTTCTTATGAATGGAAGTGATTTACAAGTTTGACCCTTAACCCTTTCCCTCATACGACAATTCTGCAGCAGACGACTTTGAACATATTTTGTCAAAAAATAGAAAATCTCTATCATTGAATGGATAACCTTTGACTAAAAGTGGAAAACATAGTGGCAAAAGGAGAAATTGCTCGTTTTAAGCAATTTCTTCTTTGGTCACTTTGTTTTCAAAAAGCTGTCTGCTGCAGAGGCGTTAAAAAGCGTCTATATGAGGGAAAGGGTTAACGATGGTGACCAGTATTCCTCTCAATTGTCTTGCAATTTTTTGTCTACGATTGGTTTATATTAGATTAGTTTCAACAGATAAAAATGTCTTGAAAATTAATACTAAGCAAATGGCGTCTACATTGTTTGTAACATTTTTACTAGTAGTTCTGTAGCCTTTACATTCTTTGATTAAACCCTTTCCCACAAACAACAATTCTGCAGCAGATGACTTTGAAGACATTAAGGCAAAAATATAAAACATCCCGTTATATATATGAAAGTATATTTATTGAATAGATGAAATCATGGTTGAGAAAGGAGATATTGCTCATTTTGAGGAATTTCTGCTTTTGCAAAAGTGATTTCAATCAAACCAATGAATGATCCGTTTTTCAGTCATGAACAGTGAAGGCTGGGCAAGTTATGCATACTATGTACAGTCACAAGGCATGAACAGTGAAGGTTGGGTCAAGTGTATGCATACTATGTACAGTCACACAAACCATGAACAGTGAAGGTTGGGGCAAGTTTATGCATACTATGTACAGTCTCAGATGTTAACAATGAATTCTGGGGACAAGTTAATGCATACTATGTACAGTCACACAAACCATGAACATTGAAGGTTGGGTCAAGTGTATGCATACTATGTACAGTCACACAAACCATGAACAGTGAAGGTTGGGGCAAGTTTATGCATACTATGTACAGTCTCATATGTTAACAATGAATTCTGGGTACAAGTTAATGCATACTATGTACAGTCACACAAACCATGAACAGTGAAGGTTGGGTCAAGTGTATGCATACTATGTACAGTCTCACAAGGCATGAACAGTGAAGGTTGGGGCAAGTTTATGCATACTATGTACAGTCACACAAACCATGAACAGTGAAGGTTAGGGCAAGTTTATGCATACTATGAATAGTCTCAGATGTTAACAATGAATTCTGGGGACAAGTTGATGCATACTATGTACAGTTTCATACTTGAACAGTGGATTCTGGGGCAAGTTGATGCATACTATTTAAAGTCTCACAAGCCATAAACAGTGAAGGCAAGGGCAAGTTTAAGCAAACTATGTACAGCCTCACTCATAAACACTTAAATCTAGGGCAAGTTGATGCATAGTATGTACAGTCTCAGCAGCAGTGAACAGAGAAGGCTTGGGCTAGCTTATGCACACTATGAACAGTGAAGGCTGGGGCAAGCTTATGCATACTATGTACAGTCTCACTCATGAACAGTGAAGGCTGGGCAAGTTTATGCATACTATGTACAGTCTCACTCATGAACAGTGAAGGCTGGGGCAAGCTTATGCATACTATGTACAGTCTCACTCATGAACAGTGAAGGCTGGGGCAGGCTTATGCATACTATGTACAGTCTCACTCATGAACAGTGAAGGCTGGGGCAGGCTTATGCATACTATGTGCAGTCTCACTCAAGACAGTGAAGGCTGGGGCAAGCTTATGCATACTATGTACAGTCTCACTCATGAACAGTGAAGGCTGGGGCAAGCTTATGCATACTATGTACAGTTTCACGCATGAACAGTGAAGGTTGGGGCAAGTTTATGCACACTATGAACGATCTCACTCATGAACAGTGAAGGCTTGGGTAAGTTCATGCATACTATGTAAAGTCTCACAAGCCTTGATCATTGAAGGTTGGGGCAAGTTCATGCATACTATGTACAGCTTCACTCATGTACACTTAATTCTGGTACAAGTTGATGCATACTGTGTACAGTCTCACTCATAAACAGTGAAGGTTGGGGAAAAGTTATGCATACTTTGTTAAGTTTCACAAGCCTTTAACATTGAAGGCTTGGTCAAGCTTATGCATACTATATGTACAGTCTCATAATTCTTGGACAGTGAAGGCTGGGCAAGTTTATGCATACTATGTACATCTTCACTCATGAACACTTAATTCTGAGGCAAGTTTATGCATACTGTGTACTGCCTTACAAGCCTCTGACCCGGCCGGGTAGCTCAATTGGTAGCGTATCTGACTCGTGATCTGGAGGTCACGGGTTCGATACCCGGTTGCGGCGACATTCTTTCGGGCGATGTTTTCCATTACCTCTCACCTCTGATCTATGTGAGAAAGTAGTCAGTGGCTTCGAAAGAATGTTGTGTAAGTACTGGTGTGTGAAAGCCAGGAAAACATGGGTAGGTGCACTGACCGCCGTGATATGACCAAAGCTGTTGAAAGCGGCGTTAAACTCCAAACAAACAAAACAAACAAGCCTCTGACAGCTAAGGCTGGGGCAAGTGTATGCATACTATGTACTGCTTCACTCATGAACACTTAATTCTGGGACAAGTTGATGTATACTATGTACAGTCTCAGCTGTCAGCCTTGGAACAGTGAAGGCTGTGGCAAGTGTTTGTATACTATGTACTGCCTCGCAAGCCTTGAACAGTAAAGGCTTGGGAATGTTTATGCATTATATGTACAGTCTCAGCAGCCTTGAACAGTGAAGGCTGGGGCAAGTTTATGCATACTATGCACAGTCTCACAAGCCTTGAACAGTGATGGCTGGGGCAAGTTTATGCATACTGTGTACAGTCTCACCAGCCATAGACATTGTAGGCTGGGGCAAGTTTATGCATAATATGTACAGCTTCACAAGCCTTGGACAGAAAAGGCTGGGGCAAGTTTATGCATACTATGTACAGTCTCACAAGCCTTGAACAGTGAAGGTTCAAGTAAGTTTATCCATAAAATATGTACAGTCTCACAAGCCTTGAACAGAGAAGGCTTGGGCAAGTTTATGCATAATATGTACAGCCTCACAAGCCTTGAACAGTGAAGGCCGGTGCAAGTTTATGCATACTATGTACAGTCTCAAAAGCCATGAACAGTAAAGGTTCGAGTAAGTTTATCCATAAAAATATGTACAGTCTCACAAGCCTTGAACAGTGAAGGTCGGACGGGGTAAGTTTATGCATAATATGTACAGCCTCACAAGCCTTGAACAGTGAAGGCTGGGGCAAGTTGATGCATACTATGTACAACCTCACAAGCCATGAACAGTTAAGGCTGCGGCATGTTTATGCGTAATATGTACAGTCTCACAAGCCATGAACAGTGAAGGCTGGGGCAAGTTTATGCATACTATGTACAGTCTCAGCCATGAACAATGAAGGCTGGGGCAAGCTTATGTGGAATATGTACAGTCTCACTCATGAACAGTGAAGGCTTGGGCAAGTTTACGCATAATATGAACAGTCTTAAGCCATGGTCACATTTACGGTCATGCACGTAGTTGACCGTAGTTCATTTCAAATGTAGTCTGCCGTAGTGTTACTACGGTCAACTAGGTTGAAGTACGTTCGAAGTAGGTTCAAAATTGGCAAAAAGAGGAAATATAGAAAGTCTAAGTAGGTTGAACTATGTGTAAGTACGGTCAACTACATTCAACTACGTTCAACTACGAGCAAAGTGGCTAGGGTTAACTAGGGTATCACTACGTCTAACTACGAGTAACTACGTTACACTACGTATAAACTACGTCCTAAGTATGCACAATTACGGTAAATTAGGGTCAACTGTGTTAAGCTACGGTAAAACGTTGTGGCAGGCGCAGTATGGGTAAGCTACAGTCATTGTGCTTTTGGAAGTTGACGAGCCAACATTGCTGATCGCTTATTCTGCCATGCCGCCTAGGTTATTAGTTGACTCTAGTTATCCGTACTATGAACATACTTCAAACGTATTTCAACCCTAGTAGATCCCTAGTTGACCTTAGTGTTAACCGTAGTGTTGATGTGTTTTGGCAGGTACTACAGTCAACTACGGTACACACTACGGTTAAGTAGGGTCAATTACGGTTAAATAAGGTCAACTACGTTCAAACTACGGTCACAGTAGGGTCAAAACATCGTACTTAACCGTAACCAATTTTTGAACAATGATGTGCTTACTACGGGTGAATCATAAGTTCAAACTATGTTCATTACTACGTTGAACTACGGTTATCTACGTGTAACTACGTTCAACTACGTTTAACTACGACCAACTACGGTCAACTACGTAAGATGTGACCACAGCTTTAATATGTACAGTCTGAGCCGTGAACATTGAAGGCTGGGGCAAGTTTATGCATAATATGTAGTTTCAGCAGCACCTTTGACTGTCATCTACCTACACTTAGAATAGCCAGAGATGTAACTGGTGACAGAAAGGTGGAGTTGTTTCACTCAATATAAGGTGGAATTGGGGCCCTAGAAGATCCGTTACTTGATTATGCCAAGCCCCGGTACCTAAGTTGGTAGTGATGCAGGATGATTATCTATGGGTTGTAAGTTTGAACCCCAGCTCAACTTACATTTTATCCAACGTTTGACAAAAGTCAATGCAACAAGTGTAAGTGTCACCAATGGGGTAACAGCCCATGTGAAAAAAGAAGCCAGTTAATTGGAAAGACTGTTGTGTGATGTTCAGGTGTGAGAAAGCAGGAAACATATGTGAAGGTGAACCGGCCGCTGTAATATGAATGACAAATTTATAAAAATCAACCTTTATTGAGACATTTCTCTTTTTCCAACAGTAATTCAGAATTCTCCTGATACAAAGGCCTAAAATTAGATGTCTGTATCCAGGAATGAATAACTTTATTAGAGCATGACGCAGTCTCAAAATGTAATTTAACCCTTTCCCACTTACACAAAATCTGCAGCAGTTGACTTTGAAAACATCTAGGCAAAAATATTGAAAATATCTATCAAATGTTTATATCAATAGAGTTGAAAACAATTGTAGAAAAAGGAGAAATTGCTCATAAAGTATTTCAAATATATTTGTCTGCTGCAGATGCTTCAAAATGCGTTGGAAAAAGGGTTAATGGTTTCCATGTAAATGATATTTCCAGGGAAAGTTGCTTCCAAAATATCACACCTTGGAAAGAAAATTAACACCTGGAATATTGAATGTTCATAATAACTAAAGTTAAATTTATGGTGAATAATTAGGACAAAATGATTCTAAAAAGCAATTTATCCTTGAAGATTTCCAACTATGTTTTCAAAATTAAAAACTTGTTTATTGCATTGAAAACTGTTAAGGTGCTTGTTTGCATGACTCACATTCTTTGTTTCAGGGATATATCATATAACCTTAGAAAACCCTTGTATTCACTGATAGAGCATTCATACTAGGTTCAAGTAATTAAGTACTGTATTACCTTATAAGGAGTGTGATTAATGTGGCACAATGCTTCTGACATGGGCGAACATATAGATCTGGTGTGATACTTTAGAAATGATGTTTAGTTGATCAGTAGACAGTATTCTCTGTAGTCAATAAAATGTAGAAACACAACGCCATTATTTTATATTTATATTTGTGCTACCTCTTTGTGTCACATTAACACTTTCCCACATACAAGAAATCTGCAGCAGACGAACATATTTTGTCAAAATACGGAATATCTCTGTAATTGAATGGATAACCAATGACTAACAGTGGAAAACTTTGTGGCAAAAGAAGAAATTGCTCAAATCGTCTGCTTCAGAAAGCGTCTTTATGAGGGAAAGAGTGAAGATCACTCAGTTTAGATGAATGGAAAAGGAAACGTCATTGCATGTAGGAATGTATTTCACGATAAACATTTTCTAACTGCCAGTCTACTTTGTACTTGAATGGAATTTTGCTGAATTCTTTTTCACTTTCCTGTATTGGTAGACACTTTACAAATTTGCTGTGAAATAGGAAACCGCTCATAATAAACAATTTCTTAATTTCCTACAGTGTTTTCAAAAGTCAATATTCCTTTCCCTTGCATAACAAATCTACAGTAGAACGCTTCGCCCCTCCCAACCAGACCGAGTTGTATAGAGCCCAGTTGAAGGAAAGGCGACAGAAAGCCTCAGACACCTCGATTGAACTGACACAGGATATTAGGCAGTTGACAAGTATGGCATATCCTTCTGCACCACACGATGTCAGAGAAACGTTAGCTAAAGAGCATTGGTGAGTTCTGACAAGAGACTGCGTATCAAACAAGCCAGTACGAACAGTTTGAACGATGCTGTAAGGCATGCTGTAGAATTGGAAGAAGCTTTCAATAGGGCAGAGACAAAGCTAGCGGAGAGTCAAGGTTAAATACGGGTGATATGTGATGATGGACAAAAGAAAGATGACAGTTCTAAGAAGGACATTGGAAGTTTTCAGAAGACTGTGTCCGACCTGTGCAGAGAGTTTAAGAGCTGGAAGGAATTGCAAAGATTTAAGTCACACAATCGTGGAAGGGCTTATAATCCGTCCAAGATTCATATAGGTGTATTCATATATATATATTTACATTCGCACTTGATTTTCTGTACAAATAAATTCTGTTCATTTTGCATGAACCGCTCGACCTTTCATGACCTCTGACGTCATTGTTTATTTCAATAGCGTGACGTCATTTAACCAATGATATTACGACGTTACAAATATCAGCTGTTCATTTAAACAAACGTACGTTGGCGGTAACATTTCTTCATTGTTATAAAGACTTGTTCGCGAACACTTTAAGGTCGAATAAAATAAAGTAATGAAAAGTGGAAAATGTAAATATAAGGATTGACTCTTATTTTTCGTGCGTTCATGCAGTATGAACGCTCGGCCGCGATTTTGCAAATTTCCCAAGAAGCGCTAGCGCGCTTCATGGATTTGCAAAATCGCGTCCGACGTTCATACTGCATGAACGCACGAAAAATAAGAGTCAATCCTTAAGTATTCCTTGTGACAAAAAATGTCCAGTTATACTATAACTTGGGATGTTATGACCTTGACCTTTTACTAACGTTTAATAATCATTAACATTGGCCATATTTCTTGACTTATTGAAGATTCATATTAATGTATTCATATATGTATTTTTTGTAATAAATCCTTTTCAGTTAATTTTACCATAACTTGGTATTTTATGACCTTGACCTTTTATTAACTTTAAATTATCATAAACATTGGCCATAGTCTTTGACTCGTCAAATATTCATATAGGTGTATTCATATACATTGTATTTATATTCCTTGTGACACATCCTTTCAAGTTATCCCATCATTTTGGATATTATGACCTTGACCCTTTTACCAACTGTTATTAGTAATCGTTAACATTTACCACAACTTTTGACTAGTTGGAGATTAATTAATGTTTGTGAATTCATTGTGATAGATCTATTCCAATTTTAACATAGTTTAGGATGTTATGACCTTGACCTTTGGCTGACTTTAAATAATCTTTAACATTTACCATAGCTTTTGTCTTTTCAAATCTCATAAAAGTGTACTCATATCTGTGTATTCTTTGTGACAAATCCTTTCTAGTTACATGATTATTTGGAATGTTATGACCTTGACCTTTGACTAACTTTTAATCATCTTCTACATTGATGCATATCGTATTCCTTGTCTCAAGACCATTCCAGTTATTCACACGTTTTGATCTTGTGATTTTGACAATTGAATCAATTTACCTACTTTTAGAAAAAAAAAATTGATGCCGTTGAATATCTGGATAAGAAACTAACATGGGAGTATAATAGGAAAATGATAATAAATGAGGAAAAACAAAGGCTATTAGTAATATGATAAGGATAACATTTAATACATTTCACATGTACAAGTTTACATGATTATTTTGTTACTACAACACACTGTGTAATATGGTATCTGGTACAAAATAAAAACTACAAATTAGTTTTTATATGGCAGAGTATTTTGGTTAACCCATTAACTCGGGTTCTTAAAATAGTTTGGATGAATATGCTTTTCTGTACAGAAATTATACCAAGAAACTTACACTTAACCTTTCTCACATACAGACAATTTCTGACGCCTCTGCAGCAGATTTACAATATTTTTGCCTAGATGTTTTCAAAGTTGTCTGCTGCATATTTGTTGTTTGTTGGGAAGGGTTAAAATGACAGAACTTCTATTGGAATAAGTACACAGCTTACTTAACATTTTTGAGGCATTTGCCCTGAAAGCTTTTTCAGATAATGTATTAACATCTAAAAAACCTAAAATTGGAACTTAAAAACAAAGTTGAAAACATTTTAGAAAGGAGCAATTAATTATTGGTCTTTGCCGCTTTTGTTTTGAACTCTTATAATTAATTTACAATTTATGTGTAAATTTTTCATATTTCTGCTAAGATATTGTCAAAGTCGTCTACTGCAGATTTGTTGTATATGGGAAAGGGTTAAGAAGGCCATATTGCATGGCCTCATTTAGGTCTGTTAAGGTTCAGCTCCACCTTTACTGAATCTTCGGTCTGAAACTGGA
The DNA here is from genome assembly GCA_031761405.1 of Serripes groenlandicus. Classification (NCBI taxonomy): domain Eukaryota; kingdom Metazoa; phylum Mollusca; class Bivalvia; order Cardiida; family Cardiidae; genus Serripes; species Serripes groenlandicus. The sequence goes on along the minus strand of JASEVX010000001.1, from coordinate 118,661,552 downwards.
TAATGTGGGAATGCATTGAAAACTTTGGAATGCTGGTATAAGCTGCATTTGAAAAATGAAATGGTCAACACCATAAGTTAGGCTATTAAAATGCATTATTAGTTGATTATAAGGATTTAAATGCCTTTTTTTTTGTCAATTATATCACAGCAGCCAGTTCCCTTAACCCTTTTCCTCATATGACAATTCTGCAGCAGATGACTTTGGACATATTTTGTCAAAAAATAGAAAATCTCTATAATTGAATGGATAAACTGTAACTAAAAGTGGAAAACTTTGTGGCAAAAGGAGAAATTGCTCGTTTTGAGCAATTTCTTCTTTTGTCACTATGTTTTCAAAAAGGTGTCTGCTGCAAAGGCGTCAGAAAGCGTTTATATGAGGGAAAGGGTTAAACTTTGTGTTTCGTAGCTTTTTTGCACCAGTACCTCCAGGCAACTGGTTACCTTCCTACAATTAAGCCAAATGGTTGATGACGAATAATGCAAGCTTGTCACAATGGCCAGAAAGAAGGAATGTCAGACCGGGTATAAGAAAGCACAACCATGATTGTTACCAAATTCTGCACATTGGGGATCATTCCCAGTTTTATCTTGAAGATCTCTCTTCAAATGAGAATTGATGGAAAACTTAATTGTTTTCTTCCAAAATGGTAAATATTTGCCCTTTTCCAACATGCAGAAGCATTTTGAAGCATTTTCAGCTAACCACATTTAAAAACATTGCGGCAATAGAAGAATATGCACATGATGAACAATAATGAGCAATTTTTTTTTTTGCAGCAATGTGTTCAACTCAATTCAATTTAAGTTATACGTACCTTCATTTATATAGAGATTTTCAATATTTTTGCATCAGTGTTTTAGAGTTTTCTGTTGTAGATTTGTTATATTATTTGGAAAGAGTTAGATTAGATTTACCTTTTGAATGAATAAATCTCTTTACCTTCCTTTTGCTTTGAAAGGTTACATTAGTTCAATAATAAGTTTGAATATTTCATCAGTAAATCCACATGGGACACAGGGTTCAAGGGGTCAGGTAACAACAATTAAAATGGACAGGATACAACAAATTTATTTGATGGTTGTACTATGACATAAATAATCTATAATCTAAAATACAAAACTATACATCTGGAATTGTTCAAACTAAGTATTAACCCTTTCCCACATATTACAAATCAGCAGCAGAAGACTTTGAAAATATCTAGACAAAGTTATGAACAATCTCTAAAAGAAAAAGTTCAAATATTGAAAAGAGTTGAAAACATTAATTGCAGCAGAGAGAAGAAATTGCATAATGAGTAATTTCTCCTTTTGCCACAATATTTTAAAAGTCATATGCTTCAAAGGCATCAAAATGCATTGATATTTGAGAAAGGGTTAATCGCAGAGGTCTAGATGAGGAGTGATATACAACTCCTTTCCTCACAATATCTCTTGTGTTAATTAACCCTTTCCCTCATATAGATGCTTTCTGACGCCTCTGCAGCAAACAGCTTTCTAAAAACATAGTGACAAAAGAAGAAATTGCTCAAAACGAGCAAGTTCTCCTTTTGCAACAATGTTTTCCGCTTTTAGTCATAGGTTATCCATTCAATTAGAGATTTTACTATTTTTTGACAAAATATGTTCAAAGTCGTATGCTGCAGAATTGTCGTATGTGGGAAAGCGTTATCCAAGCAAACCCTAAGATTTGGTTACTCATAAGAATCGTCTTATTCAGGAGAATCTTTTTTAAGTACCCACGATATAGGATTAGAGGTTCAAATAAGGATTTTAGAATATACAAAACACCCCTTATCTGGAGCTCTGGTCAATGGTAATAAAATGCACTCGGCTAAAACTCGGAGGTCTAGCTACAACGGGAATTTAACTCCAAGTACAAACCCAGTTATGTCTCAAACAAACGGTGAAACCTATGTTGTGGGTACTCATCAGCCTGATTTTATCATGAGAACCACAATACAATAGGCATGGATTAAACTCTTTCCCGCATACATCTGATCTGTAGCAGACAACTATGGAAACATCTCGGCAAGTATATGGAAAGGTTTAACCCTTTCCCTCATATAGACGCTTTCGGACGCCTCTGCAGCAGACGGCTTTCTGAAAACATAGTGACAAAAGAAGAAATTGCACAAAACATTCAATTTCTCCTTTCGCCACAATGTTTTCCACTTTTAGTCATAGGTTATCCATTCAATTATGGAGATTTTCTATATTTTGACAAACTACGTTCAAAGTCGTCTGCTGCAGAATTGCCGTATGAGGGAAAGGGTTAAAAATTATTATGATTATTATTGAAAAGAGTGGACAAGATTGTGGCGATAGGAGAAATTGCTCGTGAACAAGTTAAGCCTCTGCTTTAATGTATTTAACCTTTTCCCACATACAATAAATTTGCAGCAAACGACTTTGAAATGTCTACTAAAAATATGGTAAATCTCTATAATTGTAAGTATAATTACCGGAAAAGTTGAAAACTTTGTGGCAAAAGGAGAAAATGCTCGATTTGAGCAATTTCTCCTTTTGTGACATTGTTTTCAAAAAGCAGTCTGCTGCAGAGGTGTCAGAAAGCTTCTATATATGGGAAAGGGTTAAACATTATCTGCTGCAGATACATCCAAATGCTATGTGTGCGGGAAAGGGTTCGAAGCATGTGGAATTCACCATTTTACTTAGAACTTTTCTACATTATAAAATCTCTTCTAGCTATCCTTAACCCTTTCCCTCATATAGACGCTTTCTGCTGCCTCTGCAGCAGACGGCTATTTGAAAACATAGTGACAAAAGAAGAAATTGCACGTTTTTCCACAATGTTTTCCACTTTTAGTCATAGGTTATCCAATCAATTATGGAGACTTTCCATGTTTTGACGTTCAAAGTCGTCTGCTGCAGAATTGTCGTATGAGGGAAAGGGTTAATTATATCTCAGAGAGAGAGCATTAGATAAACAAACATATATTTTATATGATTATTGTAAATGTAATTTGGAAACCATGGTAAGAAAAGGTGAAAGCAATTTCCCTTTTCCCTCAAATATTTTCAAAAGTGGACTGGGTGTATTATGCAGAAGTTTCATAAAAAAGAACTATTTGCCACATACAGAGGCAATTTGACGCCTCTGAAACAGACAAACTTTTAGAACATTGTGACAAAACTAGAAATTTCCCTTAATGACAAATTTCTCCTTTTGCCACAATGTTTTCAACTCTATTCAATAATTATACTTTCATTTACAAATATTTTACATTTTGGTCAAGATGATTTCAAATTTGTCTACTGCAGGTTTCTTTTATTTGGGAAAGAGTTAAACAGAAGCCATATGCTATAACTGATAGACTATTGAAAGAAACAGTAGACACAAATCAAGCTTACAATTTCTCAGAAATCATGGTTTTCTGTGAGTGATACCAAATGTGTGTTCTAAAATTCTTCGTTGAATAGCACATTTTTTTTCCATTGAACACTTGAAAAACTTTCAAAAACTTTCAAACCTTTATTCTATTACATTGAACATTATGAGTCCTTTAGCATTTAATTGTGGATTTTGATATAAGGTTTGTTATTATCAAGAAGGATTCATCATTAAATGCTACAAAACGGTGATTTTTTCACTGACTGATTGTTGATCCTCCTCCGTTCCTGTATCTGTTACAAACAATGGCGCTGATAAGGCAGCCATATTGGCTTGATTGACTATCCCAGAGGCGATACTATAATGACGGAACTGTTTTTTCTTTCGACTCTCCATGTATTCGTCCACAGATTTTTTCACCATTCGTAAAACGGCTAAAATAACATATAAAGCAGGTATAGTGAACATCACCCAAATTGGAATAACCGACGCTAAATTAGCATCTGGCTGATTGAGCGAAAAACGTAAAGCAGCTAATACTATTAAACAGTTTAAACTGGATGTCTCGAGCGCGACAGTCTTACAAAAACTCGTCTTTTGTCGGAATATGATGGATAGGACTGAGCCTACTAGAACACCGCACAACGGTAATAATAAGGCAGCTACGACAGTCACATTCTCTATCACCTCAAACACGTACATGTTAACATACACGCCAATCGTGATGTACAATATCGTGGCAAGAAGTAGAAACGGCTTTATGAACCATGTAAGGAGAGCGTCCGCTACACTTGGCTTGAATCGGTTAATTACTAGTCCAGCTGTGTAGGCGAAGAAAGTAGAGGCCAGCCAAATTTCAAAGTTATATATGGGGATTATTTTGGAGCCCTCTGTTTGTTGGAAGTACTGTCCGAGCACGAAGATCCACAAGGGTGCTGTTCCTGAAGTGAGAAAGAAAAATTTTACGATATATTTGATATGCTTCTGAGCCATTTCCCTCATACAAACACCATTGCAGCAATCTCATTAACCCTTTCCCTCATACAACAATTCTGCAGCAGACGACTTTGAACGTATTTTGTCAAAAACATAGAAAATCTCCATAATTGAATGGATAAAGTATGACAAAAAGTGGAAAACATTGTGGCAAAAGGAGAAATTGCATGTTTTGTGCAATTTCTTCTTTTGTCACTATGTTTTCAAAAAGCTGTCTGCTGCAGAGGCGTCAGAAAGCGTCTATATGAGGGAAAGGGTTAAAACCAGATCCATACTCGCACGCCCAATATACGCACATAGAAGCTTTTTGTTCTGATTTTAAAGAGATTGCCACTGCAGCAGACAACTTTTGAAAATATTTTGGCAAAAGGAGAAATTGTTCATAGTAAGGAATTCTTCCTTTTTAGTCCCCTACCGGCGTGCCGAAGGGGACTATTAGGTTTGCACTCCGTCCGTCAGTCCATCTGTCAGTCAGTCAGTCAGTCAGTCCGGCAAATCAGTTTTCCGCACTTTTTTTCTACATGCTTTGAGGTATTGAGCTGAAATTTTGTATATGCCTTTGTAATCATGTGTCACAGATCAAGTTCGCGTTTCCTGGGATTTCGTCAATTTTTTAATGAGTTATGCCCCTTTTTGGACTTAGAATATTCGTTTTCCGCACTTTTTTTCTACATGCTTTGAGGTATTGAGCTGAAATTTTGTATATGCCTTTGTAATCATGTGTCACAGATCAAGTTCGCGTTTCCTGGGATTTCGTCAATTTTTTAATGAGTTATGCCCCTTTTTGGACTTAGAATATTCGTTTTCCGCACTTTTTTTCTACATGCTTTGAGGTATTGAGCTGAAATGAGTTATGCCCCTTTTTGGACTTAGTGCAAACCAGTAGGGGACTATGGTATTGCTTGCAATTCAGTTACTTGTTTCCTAATGTTTTCAACTCTTTGAGTCAATAATAATACCGGCCATCATCTTTAAAGATTTTCAATATTTTAGCCTAGATGGGTCATCTACTGCAGATTTGTTGTATGTGGGAAAGGGTCAGTGAACTTGGCATTGTAATTTGACTGAAAAAATGTTGAAAACGGCATTTAATCCAAATCAATCTATTCCCTGGAATATATCTGATATGTCTGATAATCTGTGTATGTTTTGTTTAGAAAAACTCAGTAATATATGCTGAGGAAAGACAGAAATCAGTAGATAATTAAAATATCATACTATTGGTTCTAGAATTATTTTCCTAATATAGACACCCTACCCTCCCTCGATCTACTTGGTGGAAAATTCTCTCTGATAAAAAGTAATGTCATTGTGATCTACGTCATCCGCTCCCTGAAGTAACTTTTTCCCACATGCAGACACATGTTGACACATCAGCAATAGACGTTTTTTTTTAAGACTTTGTGCAAATGAGAAATTGCTCCTTATGAGTAAGTGCTTCTTTTGCCATAACATTATCAACACTATTCATTAACCCTTTCCCTCATATAGACGCTTTCTGACGCCTCTGCAGCAGACGGCTTTTTGAAAACATAGTGACAAAAGAAGAAATTGCACAGAACGTGCAATTTCTCCTTTTGCCACAATGTTTTCCACTTTTTGTCATAGGTTATCCATTCAGTTATGGAGAGTTTCTATGTTTTGACAAAATATGTTCAAAGTCGTCTGCTGCAGAATTGTCGTATGAGGGAAAGGGTTAATTATTATACATTGAATCACAGAGATTTTCTATATTTTTGGCAAGGTGTTTTCAAAGTGACCTACTGGAGATTTTAATGTTGCAATGAAAATCATTTGTACTCTGGATTGTCTATAATTTGAATTATTGTAAAAATCTTTAACTATGATAAACAGGGAATTGAAGATACTTATTTAACCCTTTACTTATTTTACCCTTTCCCACATACAACAAATCTGCAGCAGATGACTTTGATAATAAATTTATTATTAAGATCTATACACAAATATCCAAAATGTCTTACAAGAAAGTATAATTATTGAATAGAGTTAATTGAAATCATTGTGTCAAAAAAAGAGAAATTGATCATTATGAGGAATTTCTCGTCTTGCCACATTATGTTTTCAAAGGTGTCTGCAGCAGAAACATAAGCGTCCGTTTGTGGGAAAGTGTTTTGCCCTGATTTGCTTTAACAGGATTTGATTGAAAATTTTCAGACTAAATCAAGTGTATACCTTTTATATTGAAACCAATTTGAATATTGAGATATTTTTCATGTTCTATGATGTTCACATATGTTATCTGCTTCAATATCACAAAAATAATTGATTAAAGAAAATGATTAATAATGCAGCGTCACCATCAGAGGTTGAAAATGGTTAATAATGCAGCGTTGACCATCAGAGACCCGGCCGGGTAGCTCAATTGGTAGCGTATCTGACTCGTGATCTGGAGGTCACGGGTTCGATACCCGGTTGCGGCGACATTCTTTCGGGCGATGTTTTCCATTGCCTCTCACCTCTGATCTATGTGAGAAAGTAGTCAGTGGCTTCGAAAGAATGTTGTGTAAGTACTGGTGTGGGAAAGCCAGGAAAACATGGGTAGGTGCACTGACCGCCGTGATATGACCAAAGCTGTTGAAAGCGGCGTTAAACTCCAAACAAACGACAAACAAATTGACCATCAGAGGTTGAAAATCATGTTAACGATGCAGCATTGATCACCAGGGGTTGATATAAAGCAGTCATTTTCCTGTCCATCGATGGCTGTGATGGAAATAACCTTTTAAATGTCAAAGGGTCGTTTTCTTTTTATCGTAAGTTCTCAGGCTGACAGAGAAAAACGTAATGTCAGCTTGGTATTGATTTGTATTTTTATGTCTGCCGATATCGTTTGCGAAAGTTTTATCTTAACCCCCCACAAAAAACAAATCTGCAGCAGACGACTTTGAAAGCATGTTGACAAAAAAAAATGAAAATCTCTATGAATGAAGGGATGTATAATTACCGGAAAGAGTTGAAAGCACTGTGGCAATTAAATGAAGAAATTGCTTCTTTTGAGCAATTTTTCCTTTTCAGCTTTGAAAACATTGCATGAAATATGTAAAAATTGTTTTTTTTTTGTTTCATTGGGGATTTGTCGAGTCCCGGTAGCTCAGTCAGTAACGACACAGGCTGTCAATCCAGGGGTTGTGAGTTCGAATCGGACTTGGCCAACTTTCTTTCCAACGTTTGACAAAAGTCATTGCAACATGATTCATTTGTCTTCCACCAATGGGCTAAGTTAATGTGGAAAAGCAGCCAGTTGCTTGGGAAGATTGTTGTGTGGAGTACTGGTGTGAGAAAACCAGGAAACACATGAGTAGGTGAACTGGCCGCCGTGATATGACTGAGAAATTGTTAAAAACGGCGTTCAAAACCCTGATCAATCAATCAATCAATCATTCATTGGGGATTTAATGCTGTTTTCAACAGTTTTTCAGTTTTGTCACAATAGAACACTTATTCATGATACCTAGATTGACCCTTTCTGATGCCTAAAATTGCAGCAGACATCTATTGAAAACATTGTGGTCAAAGGAGAAATTGCACCTATTATGAGCATTTCAGAATTTCCCCTTAAGACAATATTTTTTTCAATTCAGTTTTGGTGTAACTTAATATTAGGTAGGAAATGTCAGTTTATTCATGGAGATGGCAAATGCAATTATGCTTTTGAAATGTTCTTACTTGACAAGCTCACAGCAATTACTGATGAGCTTTTACATTCAATCATTCATATAGACAACATTTGACACGTAACAGAGGACTATACAAATACAGTCTGGGAAAAGGTGATTTTGCTTAAAACCAGCAATATCTCCTTTTCAAATCTGTATCAAATTTAAACTTGAACTAGTTTTGTTTGCAATTGCAAGACAGATGACTCTTAACCCTTTCCCACTTGTAGATGCTTTCTGACGCCTCTGCAGCAGACGACTTTTGAAAACACTGTGGCTATAATTAAATGAGATATTACTCATGATGAGCAATTTCTCCTTTTGTCACAATGTTTTCAACTGTTCAATTATTATGACTTTTGGAGGTTTTGCCTTTCCCACATGTACAAACTTTGTGACACCTCTTCAGCAGGTGTCTTTTGCTACAACGTTTTCAAATCTGTTCAATTATTATACTTTGATTTTGCCTGGATGTTTTCAATTTAGTCCTCTGCTTCAAATTTGTTGCATATGGGAAAGAGTTTACATGAGTGTTGTTGTTTATCAAAACAATAAAATGATTAAATGATGAAATAGACAAATGAATGCATACTTTTGATACATAGAGAAGGAAAAGTTGTGGGAAAATGAAAATTGGTATGAAGAGGTGTAATCACCATAATTGTCTGCTGTAAAATGCGGTTTCTTTGGATAAACACATTAAAAGGGGACAAAAATAACAATAGAGCTGAAGGAAGGAATTATGGGATAGGCGTCCTTGATTTGTCTTGGAGGGTCTATAATTATGTTGTTATTTTCTATATCATGTTAAATTCTTTCCCACATGAAACGAATCTGCAGCAGATGACTTTGAAACCAATCTATGTTAACATATGGAAAATCTCTATAAATGAAAGTAAAATTATTGGATAGTTTTGAAAACATTGTGGCAATAAGGAGAAATTCTGCTTTTGTCACAATGCTTTCAAAAGACATCTGCTTGATGGGCGTCAGAAAGCGTCTATATGAGGGAAACTGTTAAAATCTTTCCCCACCAGTGAACTGCAGATGCATTTTGACCCAATGCATTTTGACCCATTTGCAGCAAACAACTTTTGAAAACATTGTGGCAAGAGGAGAAATAAGTCAAATAACTCATAATAAGTGATTTCATCTTTTGCCACAATGCGATTTCAACTTTCATTTATATAGATTTTCCATTTGTTTGCCTTGATATATTCACAAAAGTCTGCTGTAGATGTGTTGTATGTCTGAAATGCCATGTTAGAAGAGTCATCTTCTTCAGAAACTTTTGAGGAAAAGTATACTATTAATTACCCCTGACAAATATAGTTAAGCCTTAAATTTAATTAAATTTTGTGATTGAGTAGAAAACAGTTTGAGAATAAGGGTAATTACCCATTGTGAGTACATGTAATCATTTTTAGCTCGACTATTCGAAGAATATGAGAGCTTTACTACTCGCCCCGGCGTCGGCGTCGGTCGGCGTCTCCGTCGGCGTCCGGTTAAAGTTTTAGGGCAAGTTGGGATTTTCATTCATAAGTATTTGTGCTAGGGCTTTCATATTTAGAATATAGTTACATCTTATACCTTTCTTCACATTGAATGCTAAAGATACTGAGTGTGACCTTCCTTTTGGGGAAAAAAACTTGATTTTCGGGGGTTAAAGTTTTAGGGCAAGTTGGATTTTTTTTTTTTTTTTTTTTCTCAATAAGTTCTTGTGCTAGGGATTTCATATTTGGAATATAATAATAAATACATCTAATACCTTTCTTTATATTGTATGCTGAAGATTCTGAGTTTTACCTTCTTTTTGGGGTAAAAGACATGATTTTGGGTGGTTAAAGTTTTAGGGCAAGTTGGCATTTTCATTTAATTTTTTAATTTTTCTCTATAAGAATTTGTGCTAGGGCTTTAATATTTAGAATATAGTTACCTCTTATACCTTTTTTCACATTGAATGCTGAAAATGCTGAGTGTGACCTTCTTTTTGGGGTAAAAAACATGATTTTCGAAGGTTAAAGTTTTGGGGCAAGTAGGATTTTTTTTTTTTTTTTTAATTTTTCTGAATAAGTACTTGCTAGGGCTTTCATATTTGGAAATAATTACATTTAATACATACCTTCATATTATATGCTGAAGATGCTGAGTGTGACCTTCTGTTTGCGGTAAAACACATGCTTTTGGGCGGTTAAAGTTTTAGGGCAAGTTGGCTTTTTCATTTAATTTTCTAATTTTTCTAAATAAGTACTTGTGTTAGGGCTTCCATATTTGGAATATAATTACATGTAATACCTTTCTTCACATTGTATGTTGAAGATGCTGAGTGTGACTTTTAGGGGGTAAAAAACATGATTTTTGTTTGATTTTGAGAATTTTTAGATAAATTCTTAATTTTTGGTTACATTTCTTTCTAATTGTGATCATTTATTTATCAAATATAATTCTTCAACATATCAAACGGGTTTTGCATGGTGTCAAACATTAGGAAAACCTTTTTTTAAGGTTTTGCTAATTTTGGACTCGGTCAGTTTTAACATTTGCGTTTAGCTCAACGTTAAAGTTACATCATTCAAATCACTTCATACTTCACATATTTGTTAAGGACCATCGTACAATTAGGTTAGATAACTCCATTGTATCCTAAATATGGAGTAATGACCTTTGATTGAAATTTTATTTTTAAATTATATTTAAATGTATGTATATCTATTCAGTTGCTTTTACATATAGAGTATATAATATGATTTAATAGTACTTAAGTGCAATATAATGAAATAGTGCTTTATGTGAATAAGCGGCATGTAGTCGAGCGCGCTGTCCTCCGACAGCTCTTGTTTCAAAATATTTTCAAATGCCATAAGAAATACATGTAGTTTGTATCGGGTTACATAAACCCTTTCCCTCATTCAGACAGATTGGGGCCATTGCAGCAGACGAAAATTAAAAACATATTATGAGCAATTTTCAATATTCATAACTTCATAATGTAGAGAATGTTCCCAATGTTTTCAAAGATGTCTGCTGCTAATATTCTGTATGAGGGGTTATAGGGCTAAACCCATTCCGACTATAACAAATCTGCAGCAGACCACTTTGAAAACATCCTGGCAAAAACAAAATAATTAATTATTAAATGAAATAGAGTTGAAGGTTTAAGTTCATGGAGCAAACTAATATTGAATGATGATTCTAAAAACATCAGAATGAGTTAAATGGTTAGAATACTTACCTAACATGGTAACGGTACTAATAAGGTTCATCGTTAGACTGAGAGGTAGGTCGGCATCACTGATAATGACCGCAACATGGCCGAGACCGCCACCGGGAACACATGCCACACACAGCAATCCAAAGCGGACATTTTTTTCGAGCGGTAAAATCATGGCCAGTCCAAAGGCAAGCTGAAAAACAACAGAAGTGGATAAGAGACACACATTTCTAGGTACATAGGGTAAACTGATCCTCAAATATTTTTTGATTTTTTTTTACATCATACAGACTTAGAATTTGAATTTAATGTTTAAGCCATTAACCTTTTCCCACATACAAACAATCTGTAGCAGACGACTATAATAGGAAAATCACTATAAATGAAAAGATAATTAATATTTTAATAGAGTTTAAAATATGGTGGAATTGGGAGTAATTTCTCCCTTTGCCATAATGTTTTCAAAAGTGGACAGCTTTACAGGCATCAGAATGTGCCTCTATGTGGGAAATGGTTAAATTGCATGCATGCCGCTCACTGGTTTAAGCTTTAAGCTCATCAATATTCTCCCAAGGCTTCCAGGATGCTTGTTTGAAAGAACTCAATAGAGAGTGAACAGTGAATAGCCTGATAAGACCAATGGAAGCCCAGTATAACCAATATCTTGATCCTTGTTATATGCAAGGTTGCTGTACAACGTATGGACTGGTGCATTTCTAGTGGCAAACTTTGAAACAGATAAATATATCTATTTCTCATTTTGCAAAATGGTTGCTTATAAACCAGTATTAATATCACTAAGGCAAATCTTTATATTCGGCATCATTAAATTTTGGATATCATGCCTATCACAAACAATGTTTCCTTTTCCTTCATAGTTTTTCAGAGTCAAGCTGCACTTGCTCAATGGGTTATTCATGTGTCAGGCTTTCTCACAACAGTACTCTACATAACATTCTTTCCAAGCAACAGGCTGCTTTTCCACATAGAATGTAAGCCTAGCCCAATGGTGGAAGTCGAATGACACATGTCATAGTGAATTTTGTCAAACCTCGCAAATCATCACGTTGGCCGAGATGTGGTTCGAACTCACAACCTTTTGATTGACAGCCTGTGTCGCTACTGACTGGGCTCGGTGTACTGACCACCGTTATATAACTGAAAAATTGATCAATCAATATTATTGAAGTTCTTTGTGGCAAAGATGTTAAAACTACCTCCATGAGGGAAAAGGTTAGAATATATCCAGATCTGTCAGAGCTATGATAATTTGCTTCCTAGTTTATCCCAGGAGTGAATCTGTGTTTAATAGCCTCAAATTGTTATCTTATATTGGTTTATAAATGAATATTCATGATGCTATTATTACCCAATATAAACTGAGATTCTCTTAACCCTTTCCCTCATATAGACGCTTTCTGACACCTCTGCAGCAGACGGCTTTTTGAAAACATACTGACAAAAGAAGAAATTGCTCAAAACGAGCAATTTCTCCTTTTGACACAATGTTTTCCACTTTTAGTCATTATAAGGTTGTCCATTCAATAAAGAGATTTTCTATTTTTTGACAAAATATGTTCAAAGTCGTCTGCTGCAGAATTGTCGTATGAGGGAAAGGGTTAAACCTTTCCCACACATGCAGCAATGTACAGCTTTTTGAAAAATATAAGGACAAATATAACTATAATGCATTCTGCATGTGGGAAAGGGTTAATGAATATTATTTAATGATATACAAACAATTGAATGTAACATGTGTATTTATATTTGAATACAAATAGCTCTTCTGTTTTTTGTAGAAAAAAAGTCTGGCTATAATTGTGATACCCTCAGCGTCATCACAAAACTTTAACCTTGCCTCATAACTAAAAAACATTTAAACATATATTCAAATGAAACTTGGTACACATATTCCTAGAAAAAATATGCATAATTGTCTATTATAACCAAGTCACATAACTCTGGCTTATTCAGGTATGCCTCTTTTTGGAATTCATAGAAATTCATTATGTGCAATTACTCCTTTTGCCAGACTGATTTCAACAGTCTTCTGCTGCTGAGCTGTCAGAAAGGGTTAACCAGTAGTCCTGGTTATTTACCATGAAAACGCAGTGATTTAACTTAAAAACTGTTTAAAGCAACATAAAACACCAGTCAAACTAGCTTTTGATGGGATTAAACATTCAGAATTGTTTGCTTTGAAAATATCTTGCCCAAAAGAAACTCTGACATTTGAAGATTAGTAGCTGTAATTCATTGCAAAGGAGAACAGACTCTTTATTGAGCAATTTAGCCCTTTTCTCACAATTTTTTCAAAGGTTGTTTGTAACAGTTGTGTTTATTCATCTGTGTGGGGTTTAAGGATTTGTGTTTTGGATGAATAATGAAAAATGAGGATGAGTTATGAAATCATAATTTGGACGCCACCTTGGTGCCAAGTCTCGTTCAACGGGGCAAATATTTCAGTCATGATTGAACCTTTTTTGAACCACTGCACACAAGAACAAACCTTCAGAGGTGATTAAGATTGAAGAGTACGCAAGACTGGACATTTTAGAGCTGATGAGAGACTCATGTATTGTTTAACCCTTTCCCGCATACAACAGTTCTGCAGCAGACGACTTTAAAAATATTTTGTCAAAAAATAGAAAATCTCTTTAATCGTTTTGAGCAATTTCTTCTTTTGTCACTATGTTTTCAAAAAGCCGTCTGCTGCAGAGGCGTCAGAAAGGGTTTATATGAGGGAAAGGGTTAAGATGGATTTCTTGAGGGGGAAGTTTGATTATTGAAAAGAGTATTGTGGCAAATGTAGCATTATTTCTCCAATTTCCACATCTATGTCAAAAGTCAACTGCTGCAGTGGTACAAGAAAGGATTGATCTGTATGTGGGAAAGAAACAGTTAATTTTGTGAACTAATGTGTCATCAAATCAGGTATCTCAAAACCAATCTTAATTCTGGACAAAGTTCAGGGAGTGTAACTTTCTCTGTCTTATTCTTTCGAGTTGTATTATTGAAAAGAGATAAAAAAGAATGTGGCATATAGAGCAATTGCGACAATGATTTCAAAGGTCAACTGCTGCAGTTGCACAAGAAAGCATCTGTATCTCACAACCAATATTAATTCTGGACAAAGTTCAGGAAGTGTTACTAAGTCTTTCTAGTTCTTAATGAAACAAGCAATTCTGTTATTACATTCAGATTTTGTTACAACTTTTCTCGAGACAGGAATAAAACGAAACCCTGCGTCACATGTCAAATTAGGCTTGCTATAGTCCATCATAGATGACATTTTAATTACTGTAAGAGTTTTCTGAACCTTCAGGATTGACGGGCTAATTGGCATCTTTAATGGCATATTCCAAAATGTATATGTTTTGTCCCGGACTAGATTTTCTGGAGGGGACTTTAGGTTTAATCCATCTTTTTATCCTTCTGTCCAGACTGCATGTCTGTGTGAGTGTCTGTTTTAAACTATAGATCATGCAAACAATTAGAAAATATCAGAGCAAGGGACTTGTGACTTGATATGTGAATGGAAACAACAAACTTTGTATGAGCAGAATAGGCAATTACAACATTGTACACACTGCTAAGTATATCTGTGTTGAATGTCAAGGTCAAACACCACATAGCCATATAGGTAGGATTATTAGAAAATATTTTGGGTTTATTGATACTTGGTAGAAAGTAATAAGGGAAAAATACTCATCCAGGTTTTCCAGTGTTTGTGTGAAGGTCAATGTCACATTTCAAGGTCAAAAGTAAAAAAGTCTTGCCATCACTGTAAAGAACTGTTGTACTAATGTGCAACTAAAAAACTAAATATGTCTCAAAAAAACCATTGTGATGGTCTTGCCAAGTATATTCTATTATGATTATCAATAACCTAGGGCTTTGTAGAATTATGAATAATATATTGATGGAAATGGACAAGTTTGGTACTTTTAATCATCTGATTCATTAATTATTACTCAAAATGTTATTCTAAACCTCCCAAATTGGAAGCAACCAGATAAAATAGTAGACAAATGAAATTGGAAATTTTGCAACAGCGCAAAAAAACATTGCTAGAAAGAGAACATATATTGTAAGTGTATTCAAAGTATTTCGCCTGACAAGGCATCAAAATTATCTGTTTTGAGAAACGGAATCCATCACAATAGTAAAACTATAATACATATGAGCCCTTCCACGAGAAAACCAACATTATTGCCCCTGCGTAATGTATCGATCCAAATCAGTCTGCGCAGGCTAACCCGGGCCGACACATTCCGTCTCAGGGGGATAGAGGTAAAGAGCAATGCTATCTGAAACAGAAAATCCACAGGAGGCGAAAAGTGTCTGCCCGGATTAGCCTGCGTGGCATGCTTAGGCTGATTCGGGTCGATACTTTACGTAGAGTCAATAATGTTGGTTTTCTCACGGAATGGCTCATATATATTTTGAAGAAGCATTCTGAAAACATTGTGGGAAAAGGAGATCATTTCAAAATATTTCTCCAGCTGAAGAATCCAAAGTTGTTTGTATATTATAGTAAGGGTTGCATGCTGAGTAATATAACTAACATGTCCATATTGATTTTGAAAACTAGACATTTTACAGAGTGCTTTATTGATTTTGAATGTTTTAAGGTTTTCCGTACAATTTGCATTCTCTATCTCGTGTGGTCTTTGATAGATGTGACAGTTCAAAAAAATTCAGTTCAGTTCCCACATACCACAAATCTGCGGCAGTTGAATAATACAGAAAAACAAGTGTCACTTCTCCTTTTCCAACAATATTTGCAACCTTGCATTGAAATGACTCTTCTAATTATCTAGATGTTACGTGTCTTGGCCTCAGCTGACTTTGAACATATTTTGTCAAAAAATAGAAAATCTCAATAATTGAATGGATAACCTATGACTATAAGTGAAAAACATTGTGGCAAAAGAAGAAATTGCTCGTTTTGAGCAATTTTTTCTTTTGTCACTAAGTTTTCAAAAAGCTGTCTGCTGCAGAGCAATTGGAAGGACTGGGTAATTAATTCTGATACAGAGCTGAAAATATTGTATGAAAACTGCTTGTTTAACCAAATTCTCCTTTCCCAACAATATTTTCGAAAGTTGTTGACTATGGTCATCTGTATCAGGGAGAGGATTCAGTTAGTTCAAGCTTACCCTTACCCACATACAACAAATCTGCAGCAGACGACTGATAATATGAAGCCAAAAATACTGAAACTCAGGATGAATGAAAGGTTAGTTAATGAATTGGGAAAGGGTTTGTAAGGGTTTGTTAGTTACCCATCTTTACCTGATACAGACACTATTTGATGCCATTTACATTAGACACCTTTTAAAATCCTTTTGGGAAAGGAAGAAATTGCTCAAATTAAGTAATTATCTTTTCCTGTCTATATTTTCAAATCTGGTATACTTAGAATTTTTGCACTTTTTCTAGTGACTTCAAACACAATTTGTTTGAAACATTATTTTGTGAAAAAAAAGAGAGATTCAAGTTTTGCATTGTGATAAGCCATCTGATTGTCTTGTGTAAACCAATGCGGAACATTTTTCTCTAGATTCACTTAATGGTATTATGTTTGTCTTGCATTTATTTACCAGGGCTTAATTATACTTGTATAATTCAATTTATGGTTCCCCGACAAATATGCGCACAATTCTATTTGCTTCTCCGTTTAAAGTGTTAAACAAATTTGTTTGGCTCCCCGTAATGTTTCAGAGAGCATTGTGGTAGGCATCTTTTTCTAATACAGATTACAAAAGAGACTTTAATCCTTTCTCACATATAGGCTCATTTTTATGGAACGCCAAATCTACATAAACTCAAATATTTGAAGAGCTCTTCAAATATTTAGAGAGCTCTCCAATTGAATTGATGATATCATTAATTCAATTGAAGAGCTCTTCAATTGAATTGGAGAGCTCTCTAATTCAATTGAAGATATCTCCAAATCAACTTAATTGAAGATATCTCCAAATCAATTAGAGATATCTTCAAATCAATTGGAGAGCTCTGCAATTCAATTGGAGATATCTCCAAATCAATTATGGATATGTTTAATTTGGAAGAATTGGAGATATCTCCAATTCATTTGTTGCTCTCTCTAATTGAATTAAAGATATCTCCAATTCATTTGGAGAGCTCTCTAATTCAATTAGTGAGAGCAACAAATGAATTGTTGATTTGGAGATATCTTCAATTGAATTAGAGAGGTCAGCAAATCAATTAGAGAGCTCTCCAATTGAATTGATGATATCAGTAATTCAATTGGAGAGCTCTCTAATTATTTGAAGAGCTCTCTAAATATTTGAAGAGCTCTTCAAATATTTGAGTTTATGTAGATTCGGCGTTCCATACATTTTGACGTCGTTGTAGCATAAGACTTTTATGCAACTTCTCATCTCTTCGCAATGTTTTCAACTTTATTCAATATTTATACTTTCAACTACAGAGATTTTTTACAATTTCGTCCAGAACTGTTTTCAAAGTCAATTGCTGCAGATTTGTTTGATGTATTTGGGAAGAGGTGAAAAGAAAATGTTTCCACAATGTATTAAAAAAGTGTTCAAAAATCGACTCGGTTTTGCGAAAATTTCTCTGCCACAGATGAGTTTTAACAACATAAACATTTTTTCAAAACATTGTGGAAAATGAGCAATATATTTTTTCAATATTCATGTACATGTACATGTATAATAGAAAAAGTAGAAATAAAAAATATCATAACTGAAAGAGATATCCCTTTTGATTTAGGGTGCAATAGGTCAAGGTTACAACTGAAAGATTCTTCAAATTTCTTTCCCTGCTTCTAAGTAAATCATCCTTCAAGCTTAGATGATGATACTGTACACATGGGTACTCATGAACCATCAAAATCAATTTCGGGGTCAATAGGTCAAGGTTACAATGGAACAATCCTTGAGATTTAACTTCCTGATTCTAAGTCAATCATCTTTCAAGCTTGGATGATGATACTTCGCACATGATAATCATGAACCAACAAAGCTGATTCTTGGGTCAATTTGTCAAAGGTCAAGGTCACAATGGCACAATCCCAATTACTTCCGAATAGTAATGACCATGAATTAACTACTTAATTTGGTAAATAATTCAAAGGTTCTTTAAGTTCGCCTCATAATTTTTGAAAGTAAACAACTCTTTACCATTTCCCATATACAAAATATCTGCTGCAGACAACTTTGAAAACATGTAGATACAAACATTGAAATTCTCTATAAATGGAGGTATAATTACTGCACAAAGTTGAAAACATGATGGGAAAAGGAGAAGGTGCTCATTCTGAACAATTTCTCCTTTTGCAACAATGTTTTCAAAAGTCATCTGCTGCAAAGGCATCAAAATGTGTCTGTAAATGGGAAATGATAAAACTGTTACTTCATTATTTTAAGCGATCGATCCTTTGCTTCATTAAAGTCTGGGAAATTTTAAACAATTGTTCCTTTATTGCAATGTTTTCAAAATTTGTATACTGCATAAGGTGTCTGCAATTGTCTCCATCAGGTACGGAGTTAACCCTTTTCCATATACAGACACATTTTGACACATTTACAGCAGACATCTTTGGAAAACATTGTGACAGGAGAAATTGCTCATAATGAGCAATTTCTCCTTTTGCCACAAAGTTTTCAACTCTATTCTAAAGCTTTTATATAAAGAGATTTTCAATAATTTTCTCCAGATGATTTCAAAGTTGTCTGTTGCTGGTTTTTTGTATGTGGGAAAGGATGAAGAAAAACAAGGATGAACAGCTAGTGTCATGTTGGGTAATTTGTCATGGTGGTATTGACTCTGTAATGGTTTTATTTATTCCTTTAAAAAAAAATCATGATTTTCTAGGAATATAACAATATATCATGGACAATTGTTATTGATTCTTTAACCCTTTCCCTCATATAGACGCTAGTGATATCTAGACCAGGTTCGAATACATGTCGGGTCAACAATTAGGTCACTAGGTCAAATTTAATGAAAATGTTGTTAACACTCTGGAAGCCGCATTTTAAACTTGAGCATGTTGAAAACTTTGTCAGAATGTTTGTCTTAGTGCTATCTAGGCCAAGTTCGAATATAGGTCATTTCAGGTGAAAAACAAGGTCACTAGGCCATATTGTAGAAATATCTTGTTAATACTATAGAGATCACATTTTTTTATTTGAGCAGCTTGAAACTTTGTCAGAATATTTGTCTTGATGATATCTAGGCTAAGTTCGAATATAGGTCAGGTCAGGTCAACAACTAGGTCACTAGGCCAAATTGTAGAACAATCTAGTTAACACTATAGAGATCGCATTTTTGACTTGAGCAGTTTGAAATTTTGTCAGAAAGTTTGTCTTGATGATATTGCCATTGGCGCTGAAATAGTTAAGTTTTAAATAGCCCATCTCAGATGAGCGATTCCAGGGCCTCATGCATGTACGTCCCTCTTGTTTAACAAAATATTTTTAAAGTCGTCTGCTGCAGAATTGTTATATGAGGGAAAGGGTTAATAGTACATAGGCCACTGGCCGTAACCCTTTTCATGATCAAACATCTGTGGATGCCTGACTGCAGCAGAGGACTTTTTAAAGCTATGTTGAAAAGGAAGAAAGTGCTCAAAATGAAATTTTTTGCTTTTTCCTTCAATTTTTTCAAATCTGCTTCCAGATTATTAAGCCAAAGTGAAAAGCATTTCTGTGTATGAAATGGGGTATTAAATAGTGTTTCTTTGGGGTGGTGGAAAGTTCAAGACTCATATGAAAACTAATGCAAGCCTTAGATTATAAGACGAAAAAACCCTGCAGTATCAGTTAACACAATTTGTGGACAGACCTAATTATGTTCCCTAGTTTTAGAGAGAAATCTTCAGTCAATCATTGATTTTTTATGAGACGCTGAAATTCACATCAATTTCCGAGTACCAAGACAAAAGCCTCATTTGACATTTGCTGCTTATCCCTTTCCCACATACAGCAGACGTCTTTGAAAATACAGCCACATATATTCGTAGGATAATCTCTATAAAGGGAAGTATAAATATTAAATGGAGTTGAAAATATTGCGGCAAATGAAAAAATTGCTCATCATGACATTTGCGACAATGTTTTCAAAAGTCATCTGCTGCAGAGGCGTCAGAAACCGTCTATATGTGAGAAAGGGTTATATCCCTCCTGCAGTTAGACGGAGGGATTTGTGTTAAACAATTAACACTATGTTTTCAAAAGGCCGTCTGCTGCAAAGGCATCCGAAAGTGTTTATATGAGGGAAAGGGTTAAACTGTAAACTGTTTCCCACTTGCAATTCGCCATTATGTTTACAAAGTCTTCTGCTGCAGAATTGTGACTGTCTGCTTCAGATTGTCCACCTTGGGAGTGGAAGCCCTCGATACCCAGTGAGTGGGGTCATTCCAAAGATTTAAAAAATGGTAGTACATGTAATGGTTTCCCTTCATGGTGCTTAAGTGCTTAAGGTTTGCAGGGGCTAGCATTACGGCTGATGTTTAAGTATCAGAATAAATTGTACCATTATAGTACTGGTAAATTACCCAGGAAACACTGTGATATCACTGAAATTGACAGGGTTTTTCCCCTCTGTAATCTTTTCCCTGATAGAGACCAATATTTGGTACTTTTCATGCAAAAAATACAAGTACTAGAAAACATTGTGTTGAAATGTGAAAACGCCAGCTTTATTTTCATCAAGGCAAACATATTGAAAATCTCTTTAAATGAAATTATAATTTTGAATAGAATTTAAAACATAGGGGCAAAAGAACAATTTCTTTTGTGACAATGTTTTCAAAAGTTGTCTGCTGCACATGCATCAAAATGCATTCTGCAAGTTGAAAAGAGTTGAAGGATTTTAAATGATTTTAACGTAGAAGGTTCTATGCATATTAAATGTGTGTATTAAATTGTTGTACAACTCGCTTTTAATGTTGAACATGATATCGTGATCAAACTTTAAATCTTTTTCCACAATCAGATGCATCTCACTGCATGGCATTATAGACAACAGTTGAAGATATTGTGGCGAAAGGAAACTTTGCCCATCACTGTCACACTTCTAAGTCAAAGGTCAAATTCATTTAACCCTTTCCCTGGTGACATACAACTATTCTGCAGCAGACGACTTTGAAAACATACCCGAACAAAACTGGAAACTTCCTTTAAATGAAAGTACAATAATTGAATATATATAGAGTTGCTGCAGAGGCTTCAAAAAGCGTCTATATGAGGGAAAGGGTTAATTCTTTGCGGTATGACTTTTTTTTGCATTATTGCTTTTCAACTTAATATTTCTCTTTCTTCCAAGTATGTCAGCTGGCTGTCTTTGGCTTTATTACCCTTCAAACAAATTAAGCGTTTTGAATTGAGTTAAAGCGAGAGTCAACTTGCCTTTTTTCTACCAGTATGGTTTCTGCTGCAGACTTGTTGTGGGGAAACCACTTTTAACACGTTTGCTAGCTGTATGGGGGACCAAAATCTGCCAACCATGAACACATTCTCTGGCCACCAGACAAGTTCCATTTGACACTGTCTGTATATACATACATCTGCAGCAGACATATTTTATCTGCATCATTTTAACAGTGCAGTTCTTGTAAACCCTTTCTCACATGCAACAAAGCTGCCGCAGATGACTTTGAAAACATCTCAACAATAATATGGAAGATCTCTCTAAATGAAGTCATAATTATTGAATAGAGTTGAAAATATTGTGTCAAAAGGAGAAATTGTCCTTTCCCACATACAACAAATTTGCAGCAGAAGACGAATATGTGAAAAATCTGCATTAATTAGAGTTGAATCATTAAATTAAGTTGCAAACATTGTGGCAAAAGGACAAATTGTTCATTATGAAAAAACTTATGTAGAAGGAATGCTTGGAATCCTTTCCCACTTACAGACTCTTTCTGATGCTTATGCAGCAAATTATCTCTGAAATTATGCATTTATTGAGTAATGTTTCCTTTTGCCTGAATGTTTTCAACTCTATTTATTCACTTAATTAACTCTCATTTATAGAGCTTTTTCAAGCTTTTGGCAAAATGTTTTCAAAGTCTTCTGCAGCCGATTTGTTGAATATGAGAAAGTGTTAACCCTTTCCCTCATATAGACGCTTTCTGATGCCGATGCAGCAGACAGCTTTTTGAAAACATAGTGACAAAAGAAGAAATTGCTCAAAATTAGCAATTTCTCCTTTTGCCACAATGTTTTCCACTTTATGTCATAGGTTATCCATTCAATTAAACAGATTTTTCTATTTTTTGACAAAATATGTTCAAAGTCGGCTCCTGCAGAATTATAAAGGGTCAAATGAGGATTTTAGTTGATGAAATACGCACTGCATATCTAGATCTGTGGAAGAGATCAATAAATCACTAATGGCATGAAAGATTGAACATTGTTATTAATGGGAATATTTCCATAAACAGAGGATTTAATTGGTCGGCTATGAAGCAGAGCGTGAGTCTGCATTATGCAATGGCAGGATGGTTTAATTGTCATTCCAGATACCAAATTGATCCCACCTTTTGTGATAAAACACTTATTTAACCCTTTCCGGAATACAACAGATTTGCAGCAGATAACTTTTGAAAACATGTAGGTTTAAGTAAGGAAAATGTATATTGTGGAAAGTTTAGTTATTGATTAGAGTGAAAACATTGTGGCAAAATAAGAAATTTCCAATTTTGAGCAGTTTCCCCTTTGCACCAATGTTTTCAAAATTTGTCTGCTGCAGATGCATAACTTTCATAAGCATGTGGAAAGCCCTGATACTCAGACATTTGAAACTCTTGAGGAAAAGTAGAAATTGGCTCCTGAGGGTAATGGTACATCCATTTAAAATTATTGGAAGATGGGTCATCCCCAATACTTTAGTGCATTTTGATATGGGATGAGTTATGTTAACCCTTTCCCACTTGAAGACGCTTTCTGATGCCTCTGCAGCAGACAGCTTTTTGAGAACATAGTGACAAAAGAAGAAATTGCTCAAAGTCTTCTGCTGCAGAATTGTCGTGTGAAGGAAAGGGTTAACATTTTCCCACTTGCAGACGCATTCTGACGCATCTCATGATCTTGAGCGGACTAAATTTTTAAATCATTATGGCAAAAGGAGAAATTGCTCATTTGCCAGAATTATTTCAATTTTTTTTCAAATAAATATATTTCCAATCACAGAGATTTTCCATATTTTTGCCAATATGTTTTCAAAGTCATCTGTTGCACATTTGTTGTATGTGAGAAAGGGTTAAGTGCATATTGATGAGGGATGTGTACCTAGCTTTTCCTAATATCAGAAACCTGCAGCAGAAGACTTTAAAAACATCCGGGTAAAGATATGGATAATCTCATTTAATGACAGAATATATAAGAGAGTTGAAAACAATTCGGCAAATGGAAATAGCTTGTTATTTTTCCTCAATGTTTTCGAAGTCTCGAAGTCGACTGATGCAGATGCTCAAAAATGTGGCTTGAAGTTTGAAACACAATACAGTCAAACAGCGTTAATCCGGACTCCATTTATCCGGAAAATTGGAGATCCGGACATGAAATTGAAGTAACAGATTATTTGTTCTTTATTATTCTCCTTTAGTATGGAAATCCACGTTCCGGATCTGGACAAAAAAGCTTGGGAACGGAGTGACATGAAATATGTATTATTTGTCCGGGAATCCATAGGGTTTTTTTTTTTTTCAACGGTCAATTTATCCGGATTAAACTGATTGGGTAATTCTTGTCGCGTGTCATGGCTTTTTATACGCGGATCATATTATAGTTTTACCTGCGGCGTACGGGCGGGCGGCGTCCAGTATGTTGTCAGCTCAATAACTTGAGAAGCCTTTGTCCAATCATCACCAAATTTTGTCAGAATGTGTATTGGGATAATATCTCGGACAAGTTCGATAACTAGCCATATCGCTTTAGTCAATCAAGAGTTATCGCCCTTTAATTATAGAAATTACCCAAAATTGGTCTTGTCAGCTCAATAACTTTAGAAGCCTTTGTGCAATCATCACCAAATTTGGTCAGAATGTGTATTGGGATAATATCTCGGACAAGTTCGATAACTAGCCATATCGCTTTAGTCAATCAAGAGTTATCGCCCTTTAATTATAGAAATTACCCAAAATTGGTCTTGTCAGCTCAATAACTTTAGAAGCCTTTGTCCAATCATCACCAAATTTTGTCAGAATGTGTATTGGGATAAAATCTCGGACAAATTTGATAACTAGCCATATCGCTTTAGTCAATCAAGAGTTATCGCCCTTTAATTATAGAAATTACCCAAAATTGGTCTTGTCAGCTCAATAACTTTAGAAGCCTTTGTCCAATCATCACCAAATTTGGTCAGAATGTGTATTGGCATAATATCTCGGACAAGTTCCATAACTAGCCATATCGCTTTTAGTCAATCAAGAGTTATCGCCCTTTAATTATAGAAATTAACCAAAATTAGTCTTGTCAGCTCAATAACTTTAGAAACCTTTGTCCAATCATCATCAAATTTGGTCAGAATGTGTATTGGCATAATATCTCGGACAAGTTCGATAACTAGCCATATCCCTTTAGTCAATCAAGAGTTATCACCCTTTAATTATAGAAATTACCTAAAATTGGTCTTGTCAGCTCAATAACAATTATCATTATACATGACGGGCGTATTTTGTGACATTTGGCGCTCTTGTTGTTATTTCAATTAGTCTTAATAGGTCTGAGAAGCTGTGTATAAAAGTTTCATCATCTGCTATTGTTTGTCATTGTTTATCTAGATTATAGCAGCCAATCAGTTTTAGTTTGTCCAAACTCAGATTTTCCGATTAAAGTCTCGGCAATTTGCCCTTGAGACATTAGTACAGATCTGAAAAATAAGAACTGTTACATATTTGTATATTTGGACGTTCAATAATAATTAATTAAGCAAGAGCAAGATCATATTGACATTTTCAACAATATTTTGATGGAAATTAGCTAAAGACACCGTATTTATCCGGACGACATCTAGGGAAATATTATTTCCGATTATTTCAGTCCTCCAATTTTCAGATTTTGTTTACACCTGTCAAATTTCTTTCCAAAATCGCTACTCCGGGAGACAGGATATCCAGACATTTTTACTCAGGTAACAGCCTTGAAGGTGTCCAGATCAACGCTGCTCGGCTGTATATTAACCCTTTCCCACATACAAAAAATCTGCAGCAGACAACTCAAATAATCTAGGATGAATTATGGAAAATCTCTGGAAATGAAGGTATAATTAATGACTGAAAGAGTTTTAAGCAATTTATCCTTTTGTCACAATGTTTTCAAAAGTCGTCTGCTTCAGATGCATCAACATGCATCTACAAGAGGGAAAGGGTTAATAGGTTAAAGATTACTATGGCATAGAAAAGGTATTTTCAGCAGTAATGTGGGAATATTGTTATATAATGAGAGAGAAAATGGTAATTTAAAGAAGAGATTGGGAATATTGCATTATAATGAGAAAGAAAATTATATTTTAAGGAAATATGTGGGAATATTGCATTCCAAGGTAGAAGATATTATAGGTTATAAATTGCATCTGTATGGGAAATCATTGTGTTGGATATTGTCCTTCGGCTGTGTTGCCCGATCTTGCTTATTAACTAAGGACTGTGAGAACTACGCCGAGGAACGAGTTCCAACGCAATAGTTTCTCATATTCATGCAATAACATTTTTATTGTATATTTTGATATTGGCTATTTAAAATTTGTCAGCTGTATGTATTGTAAACATTTTGAGCATTTATAAAACTCTCAATTGTTTTAAATGATTTTGTCAAATTCACATACAGGTTTATTGCACAATTATTGTTCTTTCCCATGGTTGCTAGGGTAGTGGAAAGAATGAATTTATGAACCGCCATTTTTGTTTCCCATTTGTTTTCGATTTAAAAAATTTAAAATCATCAACATAATTATGTGTTATGATTTTTTTAACAGTGGATTTCCTTCAGAAATCTTGACTTATCTTTTTCTGGTATTAAATTGTGGATATTTGTGTTCTTTATTACGATTTAGATGCCCCTTTTGACCTCACAGTATGTTGAATTAACCCTTTCCCCCATATAGACGCTTTCTGACGCCTCTGCAGCAGACGTCTTTTTGAAAACATAGTGACAAAAGTAGAATTTGCTCAAAACGAGCAATTCCTCCTTTTGACACAATGTTTTCCACTTCTAGTCATAGGCTATCCATTCATTTATAGAGATATTCTATTTTTTGACAAAATATGTTCAAAGTCGTCTGCTGCAGAATTGTTGTATGAGGGAAAGGGTTAAGGGAACTGTAACACATCTTTTATTTTGCGTTGAAATACTTTTAAAAGCGACCCGGCCGGGTAGCTCAATTGGTAGCGTATCTGACTCGTGATCTGGAGGTCACGGGTTCGATACCCGGTTGCGGCGACATTCTTTCGGGCGATGTTTTCCATTGCCTCTCACCTCTGATCTAGTGGCTTCGAAAGAATGTTGTGTAAGTACTGGTGAGGGAAAGCCAGGAAAACATGGGTAGGTGCACTGACCGCCGTGATATGACCAAAGCTGTTGAAAGCGGCGTTAAACTCCAAACAAACAAACAAACAAAAAACTTTTAAAAGCTCCGAGGAATGACAAAAATAATAGGGAGACCTGGCTACCTATAAAACAATCATTTACTTATTCATCTTAGCAGTTATAAAATCCCTCTTGATGTTGTTGTTAATGTATAATTCTCAATAGATCGTATAGATGATCTGAATCAACTTTGGCATATGTCAATATGTGAGGCGAATCTACAAATAGCCATGTCATTGGTTTACACGTCACATTATTACGTCAAGAAATATATAATATATGTATTTACACAGAACTAGCGCTATTTATAGAACAGATTGGGTTTATTGTATGACTATAAATTTTTCACCCTGTGTTGCTGTGTTATATTCATGTTACTCGATGTATAAGATGTAAACATTAAAGCATCAATTTTTGGATGTGAGTGCTTTATAAAGATACTGTTTGTAAAAAGTTACTTCCTTAGCAGCAATTGAAAAGGATCGGAGCAATATCACTTCATCCAATATCGACTGATACTACATCCATTTTTCTATGGAAAATAGAAGAAGCAATATCAAAGTATACAACAAGAGAAAGTTGATGCAACGCATCAATGTCGCCGGATATCCATAGCAGTCTACGCGAAAGTCGTCAGTCCTCCAGTCCTGACTGACAAAAATTCTTTCAGACTGATACGTTTTCATGCAATCATTGATTGAGCAAAGAAGGAAACAAATAAAAAATGAGCTTTCGGACTGACAGGTTTCAAAAGATTTCGTGAAGTCTGCCATAGTGCAGTTATGCATAACACTAACATTATAGTAGTTGAATAAACAGTTATCAACTGAGGGGCATATTGGAACATCAGGGGTGGGGTCAAGTGAAAATGTATCATAACTTGCATTGTTTTGTCAACAAAGTGAATGATAATTGAAGCCTTTCATTGTTTATGATCAATCTCCATTCCAAAGTAGGTTGACCATACACACAACCAACTAATTATTGATCATACACAGTAATGGAAATGAGTAATCTTGCCAATCATTAGTCTTAGTATGTATACAGTGCTTTCATTAAGGAATAATTATAAGATTTGTGAATTCCATATACACTTTTCAAGATGTTTGTCAGAATATTTGAATTTTATTATTTTTCAATAAAACCACAAAACAGACAATTTAGGATTTGCATGCAATAGCACGTCAATTTACCTTTCCTCTTTTAAAGTCAACAGTGGACACCTTTGCAGCAATCTACTTTTAAAACAATGAGATAAGGGTTAAATCGCTGAAGACATGAGTTTTCTCTTTTTCTCAAAATGATATTAGCTTGGCATCCTAACTATATCATACTTTAACAAATGTTGAAATGTAGTCCAATATTTATAAATGAGACCACCTTCGAAATATAATATCAACTAAATAGTTAAATCTCATTGAAATTGTTGTATAATTTAAACTTAATTTCGAACATAAACTTAGCCCTACAACATGTTAATTTATTTTAATTCTTTCCTTCCTTTTTTTATAATGAAAACAACAAACTACTTAAATGACACATTTAAAATTGTCAAGGACGAAATAACTTTGTACGAAAGACCCGATTATTTCTTATTCGCAGAGGTGTCGTTCTTGAAACTCTCTTTATAGGCAGAGAGTGTTCGTTCAAAGTCATTTTTCCATTAAAACCAGTTTTATCTCGGTTTGTTCTTTTTTTCATTTGTTTCGAACCAAATAACATTTTAAATCACCTATACTTTACTATTTGTAAGTGAGTGTAAACAGCGGCTCTCTGCAAAGGAGATTGATCTACGCAGTTGGTATTCGCGAGTCACGCAGGTGCGCGAAAGTAAACAAATTAGACTGCGACGTAAAGGTTTGTAGTTATCGACTTTTGATTACATGTAGTAGTGTAAAATAAAGTATACCAGTCTAGCTAATAGGGACTGTTTTATCTTCGTAAATAAAACAAAAAAACATAAATGCGAGTCAAAATAAAGAAACTGAAAATACCTAAAACATCGGAATATTTATTTCATTTTAGATATGTCATTACTTAGTGTTTTTAAACAAACACAATTCTAATATGTTCAAGACATCTAAATGTGTTTCTTTCTAATAATAATCCCCCCTCCCATGTGATTTCAGAAAACCTATTAAAAATAGAAGTCGCGGGCTTCTGCCCGGCGACTAATAATGCATCATATTTAGGGAGAATCTATTAAACCTTTTTCACAAACAACAAATTTACAGTAGATGCCATTTGAAAACATCTTTGCAAAAAATGATAGAAAATCTATTTAAATGACAGTATATTTATTGGGAAGAGTTGAAAACATTGTCGCAAATTGATAAATTGCTAGTTATGAGCAATTTCTCCTTTTGCCACAATGTTTGCAACAGTCGTCTGCTGCACGTTAGTCAAAATGTGTCTGCAGTTGGGAAATGGTTAAAGAAATCTCAAGTGATGGGAGAGTTGCTTTGTATTAAATGAGAACTCATTGATTTGTTTAGTCAATAAAATGTGTGTAATGGAGGCTTCCTTTCCAATACTCCTGCCATGCCATAACTGATATGTCGTCTACATTCTGCTTTAAAGCGACTGAACTCCAGATACCCAACTGTCGAAAAAAAATAAAATGTCCAATTT
This sequence comes from Serripes groenlandicus, assembly GCA_031761405.1. NCBI lineage: Eukaryota > Metazoa > Mollusca > Bivalvia > Cardiida > Cardiidae > Serripes > Serripes groenlandicus. The sequence continues at coordinate 118,632,093 of JASEVX010000001.1, read as the reverse complement.
TGAGAAAATAAGTGTTATTTTTGTATTTGGGGCATTAAAATATGATAACTGACATATTACATACCCCTATAATCGGTGAGATTTTCTTGTTTTCGATACTTTTTCCATCGCAAATTCTACCCTGTCAGTAACGGGGTAAGTTTATAAATAGCTGTCGATGCTTTTAATCTCATTCATCACGTGACTTGAAAAGTCGTCACATGACCGATAGGACGCATGCGCATTAAATGAAACATGTTTATACCATGAAGGTTTTATGCAAAATCACGAGGAGCTCAATCACAAACAAATCTCTATGATTACTGTCGTTCGACTCCGCCAAACGTGTTAATTGTGTATAACTGTACACACCTGTCAGAGTGAACCGTTACATAGTTATATCACGTGATCGTTGCAAGGTGCCCGTCTGAAGGATTCAGTGGTATTTTTAAATAGGAAACCCCTTCATCGGGACAATTGAAAACGACTCAAGTTCACGTTATTGATAAAAAACGATACATGTTCTATCCTGCTTTTACTTGGATAACATAAAGAATAACATTTAGGGCGAATTCGATTTTTTTTTTCTTTTTCCTGCCATCTGGATTTCAGTCGCTTTAAAGTATATCAATGCTGCCTCATAATGCTCTTTTATTCAACCCTTTCCCACATACAGTGAAACCTGCAGCAGATGACTTTGAAAGCATGTTCGCGAACACCCGGAAAATCTCTTTAAATGAAGGTAAAATAACTGAATTTTTGGCAAATGGAGAAATTGCTTGTTTTGAGCAATTTCTCCTTTTGCCAACATGTTTTCAAAAGTGGTCTGCTGCAGAGGTGTCAGAAAGCGTACATATGTGGGAAAGGGTTAAACAATTTAGGAGAAGAGGAATTTTTATCAGTTAAAACAGTTTCATTTATATCACAGCATTACTGGAGGGAAATTTTCAATTTCATATTCTTCATAATTAATGCTTGTCTGAAAATGTTGTCATTAGCCCATTCCCTGACTACCAATTTAGACTTTCTTTTCTAAATTGAAAGAATGTGAAGAATAAGGAATCTAAACGCATTCTTCCTTGCCTTATTCATCCTCTTAACCCTTTCCCACATACAACAAATCTGCAGCCGACAACTCCGAAAACATCTGGTTAAAAATATGATAACACTCAATAAATGGATGTTTAAGCATGGAAAAGAGTTGAAAACATTGTGGCAAAAGTGGGAAATTGCTCATGAGCGATTTCTCCTTTTGTCACAATGTTTTCAAAAGTCATCTCCTGTAAAGGCGTCAAAAAGCATCTACATGAGGGAAAGGGTTAAAGCAACTGTTTACTGAAACACTTCAACACCATAGGCTGACTGTATACAACAAGGGACATAACTCCAACATGTATTTTTCTTGAAATACAACCCTTTTTCGGCTTAAAAGTTTTGGATATCCTTTTTCTCCTGAACTTTACAAGCTATGGCTTTGAAAGTTGTCAAAGTTACTTATTACCCATACGTCCCATAGACCATGACTATACCTTATTCATCATTATAATGGGACTTTAAATAACAAGGGCCACAACTTTATCACAATCATCACCATACAACATTTGTATTATTAAAAAGGTATTTTTAGCCAATGACTTCTAATAAAAGTATTTATCTTCAAGCATTTACATTTAAGGATGTTGAAGTTCATTTTCAATTATTTAGGGGAATTCACCCTTTTCCATATACATGTACAACAAACCTGAGCCGATGATATTGACAACATATAGGCAAATATATTGGAACTTTCTTTAAATTAACCCTTTCCCTCATACAGCAATTCAGCAGCAGATGACTTTAAACATATTTTTTCAAAAAATAGAAAATATTCATAATTGAATGGATAACCTATGACAAAAAGTTGAAAACATTGTGGCAAAAGGAGAAATTGCACGTTTTGTGCAATTTCTTCTTTTGTCACTATGATTTCAAAAAGCCGTCTGCTGCAGAGGCATCAGAAAGTGTATATATGAGGGAAAGGGTTAAATAACAATTATTGAATATATGTATGCTACAGTGGCCATATAAGAAAGAGGAAATAAACAGGTGACAGTTTTATCAAGTAGAAACAGTTGACATTTGAATGACGTCTGTAAGACTTATTTTGTAGACAGAATGCATCCAAATTCAGCCTGAGAACTATAAAGTAGTGTCTTTTCTCTGTCAGTTTCAGTTAACCCTTTCCCTCATATAGACGCTTTCTGACGCAAACGGCTTTTTGAAAACATAGTGACATAACAAGAAATTGCTCAAAACGTGCAATTTCTTCTTTTGTCACAATGTTTTCCACTTTTAGTCAGAGGTTATCCATTCAATTATGGAGATTTTCTATTTTTTGACAAAATATGTTCAAAGTCATCTGCTGCAGAATTGTCCTATGTGGGAAAGGGTTAATACCAGTCAAAGTGTGTGTTGAAATTCCCTTTTACTTATTTTCTTGCTCTGTACCAGCTGACTGTCATCAGGTGTGTTAACCCTTTTCCCACTTGAAGACATATTCTGACGCCAGCATTTGCCACAATGTTTTCAACACTTTTCAATATTCATATTTTCATTTATAGAGATTTTCCCTATTGTTGTCCAGATGTTTTTAGCATCTCTGTTGCTGATTTTTTTTTTATCTGGGAAGGGATCAGCATCGAAGAAAGAATTGAACAGTACACAATATGATGAAGTTATAGCCATCTTTTCTGTTGTTTACTGTAACACACTGACAAATACCTTCAAAACAACCTCAAGCAACCATAATCTAGTAAGAATTAATGAAGTAATAGCTGTCTTTTCTGTTGTTTACTGTAATGAACTGACAACAACCATCAAAACAACCTCAAGCAACCATAATCTAGCAAAAAATGTAATACCGGTAATTCTTTCCTTTGTTGAAATCCATTTGAATGCATAGAACTGCATTTGATAAGTTTTTAGACAAAAGACATTGGAAAAGGAGTAATTCTTCATTGGAGTAACAGATAAATTCCCCACATTCTGTCATCCAACATGTATCCTAGGCTTTCCTACATACAGCAAATCTGCCGCGGACGACTACTCAAAAATATGGAAATTCATCATAATTGTTGGTATAATTACTGAAAAAAGTAGAAAACATTGTGGCAATAGGAGAAATTGCTTGATTTGAAAAAAATTCTCCTTTTGGCGCGATGTTTTCAAAATACGTCTGATGTAGATGCGTCCAAATGCGTCTTTAGATGGGAAAGGGTTAAGGAACAAGATATTGAAATCTGTTTGTTTGTATGTGTGAAAGTGTAATGCAGAATACTTTTGATGACTCTACAACAGTTTATGTTTAAAGACATATAATAATTTAACCCTTTCCCAATTTCAGAGGCATTTTCAGCAGAGTAGCAGCTCATTTTATTCTTTTGTCAGAATGCTTTTAACTCTACTTATGATAGTTTCATTTAGAGAGATTTTCTTTGTCTTTGCCTTTATAATTTCAAAGTTGTCTTCTGGAGGTTTATTGTATGTGGGATAGTGCTAAAAGTAGAAAGTACTCATCATAAATATCTAATTGGTACCTTTTAGAACTTTTTCCTTTTGCTTCAATGAATTTAAAAGTCGCCTTCTGTAAATGCCTCAAAATCTGAAGCAAAATTTTGACAAAATTTTATCAAAATTAGGGGAAAAAGAGAATTTACCTTTAATTCAAAACATTTAAAAAATAAAATAATTTCCAAGGAAAGTTCCATTAAACTGTTTTCTTTTTATTTAATGAAAGCTCCAAATTGTTAGATTCGGGGGATGGGATGGAGGTTCATTGTCCAAAAGATGAAAATACCTACCACAGGCATGAGTAGAAATTGGCAGCAGAAGCCTATAATGAGAGATACCGGGTGTTTTAACTGTCGTTTTAAATTTTCCGTATCCGTTACACATCCTATTCCAAAACTTATGAGAATTGCGACTGCGGCTGCAGAGCAGTCAAACACAAAATCCGCGGTTTTCTGTCGCGGCACTACTGTCACTTTATATTCCGACTGCCCTATTTGGGACATTTGTGTAGATTTAGCCATTATCAAGGAGCCCGTTCCAAAAATAGTAACAACTACTTTCACGTATCCGATGCTCATGGCTTGAACTGTGAAATTATTTACTCCATTTATTTTAATACGAAACTGTAGACTAGATGTCAAATAAGGACCAATTCTCAACAGTTCATTTGGATTCGGTACAACCATAGCATCAGGAATCACAATTTGAACTTTCTTCCCATTTTCTGTAGCCACCCTAGCATAGTATGTTCCATTTGTGTCAAAAACCACATTACGGAGACTGTCACCAGTGTCTTCCAACGAGCAATTAAAATAGACTGTAGCATTACAGCCGCGTGCTACCTCCGTTATTGATGTTGGCCTGAAGTGTAGCTGGATTGTTCCATTATTTTCTGAGAGTAAGTCAGAGTTCACACTGGAGGAGGACTTGTTGACAGCGGGTAAAAGAACAGTGCAATTGATTTCTTGGAAAGTTGTAACACACATGATCAGGGTGATGTGGTATAATCTTGGACGCAAAATTCTAGACATTGCAGATTTGATTGTTTTATAAAAACAAAATATATATATTGTTTACCACTTTTGTCTTTTCCTTCTCTGCAATTTATACTTAATTATTGACTGAAATCTACTTCTTTGGAAAAAAAAAATGATTTAGCCCCTCCTTTTCTCAGAATTGTGATGGCTTTTATTTTGTTTCTGCTCCTTTCTTAAACGATGTTTATTTTAATTATTCCAATTTGAATTTTTTATTCCTCATAGGATCTTGAAATGCTCCTATAAATCCACAACACATTTCAAGAATTTACTTTCCATCAAAACTATCTCCAGAAAGAAGGCACATTTTAAACCTTAGGTAATAAATGATTTGGAATCTAGCACTGTATCTTTTCCACTGTAAACTTTCAACTTCAATCCCTCCTATATGTTGCAACAGTTTTCATATTTTGAATCATTTATTATTATTTAACTTCCGATCCATGTTCCGTTTTTCCAGACAATATCCCCCATTATACATGTAATATCCAGCACTAACACAAATCTTCTATCCTCTCAACCATCCATTTTATCCTGGGAATGGTTTCTATTAGTAATTGCTTACAATATATTAATATGATTTAGTTTCTCCTCGTTCTCATTCCTTTCTCCAAAGTCAAATATAATAAATTCAAGGAGACATTTTGTCATGAAATCATTGCATATTACCCTTTCCTTTTATTTTTTGACACTCATTACTAAGTCCTTCACTTCTTTCCCAAACAATTCATTATTTAAATGATATTAGAATTAAGTCATGTCTCAAAAGAGCAACGGTTTTGAAATTTCCAACTGCATATTTATGGAATTTAAGTCACAGGAAGATTAACCTTTACATGTTTGTTTGGTTTTGAAATGTTGTTGACATGTCTCTCTCTCTATATTTTAAAGCCTCTTTTCTCCAGGATTTCTCCCCTAAGGATGGGATATTTTATTTTCCCTGGGAAATATTTGTCATTAGGTTGTGACAATCTATACTTCTTTCCAGTTTGGTGACATTTTCATGGCAGAGTATAAATTAATTGATTTTCGTAGAGATGTGTTTGGATCGAATGTTGGATTACGTTCCATTTATAGAATACAAATACCATGTAGAAATTGATCACATGGCGCTTGGAAATCTCTATGGATGACAATAGATTTACTACACAATTATATGTGTATATCTTGTCCTTTTGTGTTGGAATTTTACACTGTTTATTAAAATATAATAAATTTATTGTATAGATTTTATCATATTAAAATAGTATGTATTGCATAGAAATCATATATCATAAAATATTAAATCTTTTAAAACACTGTATTGCATATTGTTTATGATTGCATAGATTGTGAATATTATTTTGCAATATAAATTCAGGATTGTTTCATTTGGTTTTGTGAAACACTTGAAAATCTCATCAATTTACTATTCCTTGGAGAAGAATTCAGATGAAATAAGATGAATTTAAAGCCCACAAGTGACTCCTTCGATTTGTATGCCACAAGCCACTGATATTTATTTCGTTATTCCGTCTTTTCAGTGGTAAAGGTTTTTCTGCATTTTTGTCCGAAGATTAGGAATTGCAATCTTGATATTTCTACGAATTTATTTGTGGTTCAAGGTCGATTCCTGAAATGAGAGAAAAAACAAAATATTATGAATATGCGTGTATTGAGTTATTACTGTAATGGTTTATTACATTGTCTGTCTAGAACAGTAACTCTCTTGTGACTAATTTTGGAGTTATTCCCCTTTTTGACATTTATGGCCATTATGTGTCATTTTCTGCAAGGTATCAGCTTCAAACTTATCTTTCTTTTTAACGCTTTCCCACATACAACAAAACTGCTGCAGATGCCTTTGAAAACATCTTTGGCAGGATGAACAATCGCTGTAAGTGGAAATATGTTAATTGAATAGAGTTGGAAACATTCTTTGAAAAATCCTGTTTACTCTATGTTACTGGATATATATATATTCATGGAACATTTCCTCCTGTAGATGATATAGATCACCTCGTTGGTGTTGTGGAAGTGCCTCAGCCCTGGGTACGGGAGGTCGCGGGTCGATCCCTGACCGGGTCAGGTTTGAGCAATTTTTCTGTTTTCTGCAATGTTTTCCAAGGTTGTCTGCTGCAGTTGTTGGTATTGGAGGAATGTAAGTTACAATTTTTTCAGTCTGCCTATGAAAAAAAATGAAAGCGTTGATGATCCTTGAAAATATTTTGAAAGTAATGAGCTATCTGATCAAGATCTTAAATAAAATAGTACAAAAACTGGCTTTTTGTGATATTGGGACCAGCAAAGATGTAGACAAGTCTGCACATCTTTGTAGCCTGATCAGGTTCTTCCCTTTCATCAATTTAGAGGTCCAAGTATCCAGGAACTTCTGCAGGACAATTTCGACCAAAAGTCAATTATATACGTATAAATGTTATTGTATACTGCAACTGCATTCAAAACCTTGTGATAACTTTTGAAAATATTGTTACAAAAGAAAAAATTGCTCAAAACGAGCAATTTCTCCTTTTTCCACATGTCAGTATGTGTTCTAAGTTGTCTGCTGCTGAATTGTTGTATGTGGGAAAGGGTTAAACTCTGTATGCTTTATAAATCTTGAAAGGTTGGTTTTCGTGTGATGCGACTCATATAGATGTATAAGGGAAATTGTTCAGATCTTTGTCAATAAAAATCAATAGGATTCATAGGATCATTATCTTTTCACCCTTACCACGAATCACTCTACGACATTGATTTAATTACTGGAGCGTCTCTGTGGTGTAATGGTAGAGCTTCCTGCCTCAGGTGCGGAAGGTTGCTCATTTGAACCCTGGTCAGGTCACCGCATACCAAATACTTTAAAAATGGTAGTAATGGTTGTCCTCCTTGGCGATCAGGGTTGCGGGGTTACGACTGACTGGCTGGAGGTGTCGGCATAAATGGACCAGTAGTATTTGTAACTTAACCCTTTCCCTCATATAGACGCTTTCTGACGCCTCTGCAGCAGACGGCTTTTTGAAAACATAGTGACAAAAGTCTCAGAAATTGCACAAAACGTGCAATTTCTCCTTTTGCCACAATGTTTTCCACTTTGTGTCGTAGGATATCCATTCAATTATGGAGATTTTCTATGTTTTGACAAAATACGTTCAAAGTCGTCTGCTGCAGAATTGTCGTATGAGGGAAAGGGTTAACAAGGAAACGCTGTGATATAACTGAAATATTGTTGAAAGCGATGTAAAACAAGTAACAATCAATCAACCTTAAAGCGATGTAAAACAAGTAACAATCAATCAATCAACCTTAAAGCGATGTAAAACAAGTAACAATCAATCAATCAACCTTAAAGCATTGTAAAAGAAAAGGATATCGTTGCTCGTAATGTGCAATTTCTCTTTTGTTCACAATGTTTTTCACTATTTGCTTTCTGTTTTCCATATTATTTCAAAGAAATGAATGAAGCAGATGACAGTTCAAGCCCCCTTTCCCAAATACAACAAAATTTGCACTTGACATCATTGAAAACATTTAGTTAAAAATATGGATATGGATGTATTTATGTGAAGGAACGTGATTACTGAATAAAGTTGAAAATATTGTGGCAAATAGAGAAATTGCTCATTAAAAGCAATGCCTCCTTTTGCCACAATGTTTTGAAAAGTCCACTGCTGCAGAAACCTCAAATAGCATCTTCAGTTGGAAAAGGGTTTAACATAATATCTGGTAAACAGTCAATAAAGACAACATTTGGCAAGATTTGTATAAATCTGGTAATGCCAAAGTTTATGCAAATAAACCAACATACATTTTAACCCTCCCTTTCCACTTTACATCTGCAGCAGACAACTTTAATAAACATTGTGACAAAAAGAGAAGATTGTGTGAGTTTCAACGCTATGCAATAATGAAATGTTCATAGAGATTTTTTTTTCAGACTATTTTCTTGATATTTTCAAATTCATATCTGCTGCAGTTTTGTTGTATGTGGGAAAGGGTTAAAGTAGAACCAGCTCTGACTGAAATTAAATTGCACTTTCATGTTTGCTTTCTTCAAGAAATTGGTCTATGAGACTAAAATATTGGTCAATAAAAAGTCATAGGATTAAAATCTCTGGAAGACAAATTTGGCCTGGTATTCATAATAAATAACAGGGATGTTTCACAAAGAAAGAAAGAAGTAGAGAATCGACTATCTGTCGAAAATAAGATCTTTACGGTAAATAAAAGAAATGATGGATCAATTGCTTATGTTTTTGAATCATACTTGGAATCTTTCTGCAAGAGTTTTTGGTAAGAGGGGAAAATATCTGCAATAGTTTGAGGTTAAAAGGGAATCTTTCTGAAAGAGTTTGATGTTATAAGGGAATCTTCCAGTAAGCATTTGCGGTTAGAGGGGAATCTTTCTGTAAGAGTTTGAGGTTAGAGGGGAATCTTTCTGCAAGAGTTTGAGGTTATTGGGGAATCTTTCTGTGAGAGTTTGAGGTTATAGGATAATCTTTCTGTAAGAGTTTGATGTTAGAGGATAATCTTGCTGTAAGAGTTTGAGGTTAGAGGATAATCTTTCTATAAGAGTGAGGTTAGAGGATAATCTTTCTATAAGAACTTGAGGTTAGAGGAGAATCTTTCTGTAAGAGTTTGAAGTTAGAGGGGAATCTTTCTGTAAGAGTTTGAGGTTAGAAGGGAATTTTTCTGTAAGAGTTTGAGGTTAGAGGATAATCTTTCTATAAGAGTTTGAGGTTAGAAGGGAATCTTTCTGTAAGAGTTTGAAGTTAGAGGGGAATCTTTCTGTAAGAGTTTGAGGTTAGAAGGGAATATTTTTGTAAGAGTTTGAGATTAGAGGATAATCTTTCTATAAGAGTTTGAGGTTAGAGGATAATCTTTCTGTAAGAGTTTGAGGTTAGAGGGGAATCTTTCTGCAAGAGTTTGAAGTTAGAGGGGAATCTTTCTGTAAGAGTTTGAGGTTAGAAGGGAATATTTCTGCAAGAGTTTGAGGTTAGAGGGGAATATTTCTGTAAAAGTTTGAAGTTAGAGGGGAATCTTTCTGTAAGAGTTTGAGGTTATAGGGGAATCTTTCTGTAAGAGTTTGAGGTTATAGGGGAATCTTTCTGTGATACTTTGAGGTTAGAGGGGAATCTTTCTGCAAGAGTTTGAGGGTTAGAGGGGAATCTTTTAGTAAGAGTTTGAGGTTAGAGGGGAACGTTTCTGTAAGAGTTTGATGTTAGAGGGTAATCTTTCTGTATACGTAAGAGTTTGAAGTTAGAGGGTAATCTTTCTATAAGAGTTTGAGGTTAGAGGGGAATCTTTTAGTAAGGGTTAGAGGGGAATCTTTCTATAAGAGTTTGAAGTTAGAGGGTAATCTTTCTATAAGAGTTTGAGGTTAGAGGGGAATCTTTTAGTAAGGGTTAGAGGGGAATCTTTCTATAAGAGTTTGAAGTTAGAGGGTAATCTTTCTATAAGAGTTTGATGTTAGTGGGGAATATTTCTGTAAGAGTTTGAAGTTAGAGGGTAATCTTTCTATAAGAGTTTGAGGTTAGAGGGGAATCTTGCTGTAAGAGTTTGAGGTTAGAGGGGGAACTTTCTGTAAGAGTTTGAGGTTAGAGGGGAATCTTTCTGTAAGAGTTTGAGGTTAGAGGGGAATCTTTCTGTAAGAGTTTGAAGTTAGAGGGGAATCTTTCTGTAAGAGTTTGAAGTTAGAGGGTAATCTTTCTTTAAGAGTTTGAAGTTTGAGGGTAATCCTTCTATAAGTGTTTGAGGTTAGAGGGGAATATTTCTGTAAGGGTTAGAGGGTAATCTTTCTATAAGAGTTTGAGGTTAGAGGGTAATCTTTCTATAAGAGTTTGAGGTTAGTGGGGAATATTTCTGTAAGAGTTTGAGGTTAGTGGGGAATATTTCTATAAGAGTTTGAGGTTAGTGGGGAATATTTCTGTAAGAGTTTGAGGTTAGTGGGGAATATTTCTGTAAGAGTTTGAGGTTAGAGGGTAATCTTTCTATAAGAGTTTGAGGTTAGTGGGGAATATTTCTGTAAGAGTTTGAAGTTAGAGGGTAATCTTTCTATAAGAGTTTGAGGTTAGAGGGTAATCTTTCTATAATAGTTTGAGGTTAGAGGGGAATCTTTCTGCAAGAGTTTGAAGTTAAGAGGGGAATCTTTCTGATAGAGTTTAAGGTTAGAAGGGATTCTTTCTGTAGGAGTTCAAGGTTAGAGGGGCATCTTTCTGTAAGAGTTTGAGGTTAGAAGGGAAAATTTGTTAATATACCACCTCATGCATCTAGAAGTCTAATTCCATATATGTTAGTTTACATGTGGCTATATATCTAGTATGAATGAAACATGTTTAACTACACTTCTAGTCTTTTGTCAACAATATTGCCTTGTGCAGAAGTTTATGTAAGTGGACAAAGTGGCTTATGCACAGACTTGCAGGAGTCTTCACTGTATACAGATACAATTAGAAGTGTGATGATCTGATGTGGCTAAAAACTATTTTGATGTTCAGCCCTGCTAAATTGGAAATCTATCTTCGAATTTCGGTACTCAAGTGCAAAGGATATCTTAAAACACACTGAAAGGGCTGTGAGACTGACCAAACAGTGCTGTCTTGGCCACCTGTTTGATTGCAATGTCACAGGGAGAGAAAAACATTAAGCCAGTCCAGGGCTCAAACCTCGGACAAATACTCTATTGACTGAGCTAATCAGGCTGCTTACTTTCAATTGTGTACAAGTTTGAACCACAACATATAATGTTTTCAAAAACTCCTTTGCTGTAAAGGAGTCGATATTATAAATAAATAAATAAGTTAACTTTTCAGGGAAAGAGTTAATTTAGCCGATGAGTATTGCAAGTGATAGAGTTGAGTAAGTGGCATATCTCATGTCAAAAATCCTTATTTGACCTTCAAATCCTATAGTGTGGGTACTCAAAAGAATCGTCTCCATGTGTTAATTGATAAAAGGTTGAATTGCTTAACCCTCTCCCACATACAAATATCTGCAGCAGACGACTTTGAAAACATAGTTGCAAAAACCTGAAAAATCTCCATAAAAGATAGCTTAATTTTGTTAAATAAAGTTAAAAACATTGTGGCCAATGGAAAATTGCTCATCATGAGCAATTTCACCTTTGGCCACAATGTTTTCATTAGTCAGCTGCTGCTATTGTGTCATAATGCGTCTGCAGGTGGGAAAGGGTTAATAAGAGAGATATGATTGGGAAAAAGATTGAATATCCCAACTTAAATGGCCTTTGAATTTAACCTATATTATGAATGATTAATCAACTCTGACTTGACCCATCGAAATTCATCAATAAAAAAGAAATGGGAAATGCTAAATATAATGAGTGGCGCCCCTTGGGGGTTTTGACGTCTGTTTAATGCGAAATTATATGGATGGTTAAGCATGGTCAATATCAAGGGATTCATGATGCTGCCCATACTAATAAATGTCCTTGTACAATAAACTGTCTCCCTGATACTGACAGCATTAACACTTTCCCACATATAGAGGCTATCTTACGCCTTTGCAGCAGACAACTTTTGAAAAATAATTGTAACAAAAGGAGAAATTGCTCAAAACAAGCAATTTCTTCTTTTGTCACATTGTTTTCTGCTCTATTGAAAAATCACACTTTCATTTACGAGATTTCCTTAATTTAACCCATGTGTTTTCAAAGTCGTCTGCTGCAGACTTGTTATATGTGGGAAAGGGAGGGGGGGTTAAACTTTCCCACCGGCATACGCATTTTGAATCATTTACAGCAGATGACATTTGAAAATATTGAAATTTGAACAGAAAATTTAATAACATATGGTTTTGTTGTCAAGACATGCAAGCTGAATTTGTACAGCTTGAAATAAAATGGACAATACATGTTAAAATGCAGAAATATGAGTAGGTTGTATTCAATCATCTCTATTGAAAAAATTGTTCAATTTCTTTTATTAACCCTTTCCCACATACAGACTGTAACCTGCAGCAGACGACTATGAAAGCATTTACATAATAACATGGAAAACCTCCATAAAAGAAAGTATAATAATCAAATAAAATTGAAAACATTGCGGTAAAAGATGAAATGCCTCATCATGAGCAATTTCACCTTTTGTCACAATGTTTTCAAAAGTCGTCTGCAGCAGAGGTGTCTGTATGTGGGAAAGGGTTAATAAAAAAAAAAATAACAATTTTTTCAATATATAGATGATTTAATCCTTTCCAACTTCCAAAAGATCTGCAGCAGACGACTATGAACACATCTAGGGAAAATGTAAGGAAAACCTCTAAAAACTGGAATTAAGTTATTGGATTCTAAGAGTTAAATTATTGTAGCAAAAGGAGAACAATTGATATTTTTCCAAAAGTTTTATGCCGCAGATTCATCAAAATGTGTCTGCGTGGTAAAGGTTTAAGTGTTCTGTCATGCAAGCTCAACTTATACAGCATTTATGTTAACCCTTTCCCTCATATAGACGCTTTCTGACGCCTCATTTCTCCTTCTGCCACAATGTTTTCCACTTTTAGTCATAGGTTATCCATTCAGTTATAGAGATTTTCTATTTTTTGACAAAATATGTTCAACGTCGTCGGCTTCAGAATTGTTGTATGAGGGAAAGGGTTAAATGTACAAAATACACACCAAATTTTTAAAGTGGGCCTATTGAGGAATATTAAAATGTAATTAAAAGTAATCAGAAGCCTTCCAAAAAGGATAAAATTCCCCTTGGAAATGTCTACAAGGTAATGGAAGTAGATTCAGAGAATGATTTTTATGCCTGCATAAGAGTAATTTCCTGTAAACCCTTTTCTCTGCTATTAACTCAATATGTGCTAGTTTTAGAAACACTCCATTTTTTGGAGAATAATTCTGAAGCAACCTTCTATCTCTAAAATATCAGCAAATGAGTTTTAAAGGAAAACCTTCTTTTCCAACATCTATTTTACGTTTGTCTGTTCTTCGAAGAAAAAAAATTGGGGTATTATGATACACTGGCGTCGTCATAAAACTTCAACCTTTTCAAATAAAACTTCGTACACATGTTCCTGGGAACAATACACATGTTTATACCAAGTCACATATTTCTAGCTTTAATTATTATTCAGTAATGCCCCTTTTTATCGACTTTGAAAAAAGCAGACAAGTTTTATTGATGTTCACTTGCGGCACTCTTGTTAACTCATCTACTGCTTATATATACTCAAATCAGGATGATGGAATTCCATCAAGGAATAAATTTGCAAGCTTTAGCTTACTATTACCTTTATTTTGGCAAAAGAAATTAAGTCCCCTTCTGCATGATAAATCAGACCTCATTGCCGGTAAGTCTTGCCCATTTATAGACGCATTTTGATGCATCTACAGCAGACGTCTTTTAAAAACACAGTGGCAAATGGAGAAATTGCTCATAATGAACAATTTCACCTTTTTTATATGTCCGTTTATTTAAAACGGGACGTATTATAGTTTTACCTGCAGCATAAGGGCATATGGGGGGCAGGCAGGCGTGTGGTGTCCAGTATGTTGTCCGCCCAATAACGTCAAAATGTGTATTGGCATAATATATTGGACAAGTTTGATAACTAGCCATATCGCTCTAGTCACTCAAGAGTTATCGCCCTTTAATTATAGAAATTACCTAAAAACGTATCACTAGTTTCACAGTATAACCCTTGTATTACTTAAATTACATAAAGTTTATGTTGTCCTTGCTGTAACTCGAATACATTTTATTTGATCATCACCAAATTAAGACAATATGTTGATGGGCAGAATATCTTGGTCAGGTTCGATAACTAACCACGTTATCTTAGTCACTCCACACTTATGTCCCTCGATAAGGCCAAAACTGTATTAACAGTGTCGCTCTGTAAATTTACCTCACATACAACCAATTATCACTATACTTGGTCTCAAAAAAACAGGACGGGCTAATTTTGTGACAGTTCAGGCACTCTTGTCGTCTATACTTTCAACTCTATTCAGTATTAGTATGCTTTCATTGGTTTATTATAGTTTTGCCAAGAAGTTTTCAAAGTCGTCTGCTGCTGATTTTTTGCATGTGGGTAAGGGTTAAGTCTTTCCCACATACAACAAATCTGCAGCTGAATACTGTGAAAACATTATTGTCAAAAATATTAAAGAGGAAGGGGAAATCGCATATTTAGAGCACTTTCTTCTTTTGCAACAATGTTTTCAAAAGTGTTCTGATTTAGAGGTATCAGAAAGCATCTGGGTCAAGTTGTTTCGTTCCTATGGTAATATTATGTATAACACTTTTTGCAATAGATTATGTTGGTATCTGCACAACAATGAATGTTTATTTGGAATCGGCAAAAATTGGCTTTATTAGAAAAAAGGAGACATAATTATGATTGGAGATCAGTTTCTATTACAGTTCAAGTTGTTCCTTCTTAACCCTTTCCCACTTACATAAAATCTGCAGCAAACGACTTAAAACAAATCTAGGTAGAACTATGAAAATTCACTATTTATGTTAGTATTATTATTGAATAGAGTTAAAAACATTGTGACAAAAGGAAACATTTGTTTTTAGGAATTTCTCCTTTGGTCGCAAGGTTTTCAAAAGTTGTTTGCTGCAGGAGTATCCCAAAGTGTCTGTATGTGGGAAGGTGTTAACCATGTTTCCTGGTACAGACGCCATGTGACAGCAGACATTTTGGCAAACAAATACAATACAAGTTATGCAAATGTGGCAGGATAAAGTGGCAGGATAAACTTGCAAGCAATGATGGTAATTTTTCCCTAAAAAAACTGTGATAAAACCGCAGATTTCATTGAAATTGGATAAACTTATACCACTGCTTTCCCTCATACAATGGGTCTACAGATGTTTAACACTTTCCCACATACAATTATACATCTGCAGATGTTTAACCACCCTTTCCCACATACAATAAATCTGCAGATGTGTAGCCCTTTCCCACATACATTACATCTGCAGATGTGTAACTCTTTCCCACATACAATAAATCTGCAGATGTGTAACCTTTTCCCACATATAATAAATCTTCAGATGTTTAATCCTTTTCCACATATAATAAATCTGCAGATGTTTAACCATTTCCCACATATAATAAATCTACAGATGTTTAACCCTTTTCCACATACAATAAATCTGCAGCTGCAAATGTTCAACCATTTCCCACATAAAACAAATTTGCAGCAGAATACTGAAAATATCTTTGCTTAAAGATGAAAATATAATTGTTCATTATATAATTATGAGCATTTTCTACTTATGCCTTAATGTTTTCAAAAGTTGTCTGCTGCAGAGGCATCAGAAAACATCTTTATGTGGGAAAGAGTTTAATTTTCACAGCAAAATTATCGAATCTAATGAATTACAAGGAAAGTACAATAATTAAATTTAGTTGAAAACATTACGGAAGAATATATATATAGCTTTCACTATGCTTTGCAAAGTAGTCTGCTTCTAATGCAGAATTATCAGTGTCTGCATGTGGGAAAGTGTTATCTGCAATATCTGTATCCCCTTTTTGGTCAAGCAAGCAATTTCAAATCAGTCCAGAAGTACATGCTTCATTTAGTTTAACAGTCAGAAAGTATCCCTTACAAGGAAATATCAGTAATATACCCATGCATAGAGGAACGAACATGCATCAGATGACTTTGAAAACATCTAGGCAAAAATACGAAAGGCCGCATTTTTAATTTGAGCACGTTGAAGCTTTGAATATTGGCCATGTCAGGTCAAAAACTATACATCAAATTGAGTTTTCGACGGTGTGGTTGTTATAACTCGGGAAATATCAGTAATATACCCATGCATAGAGGAACAGGAGGTTCTACTAACCCAGTCCTATATATACAGAGGTCCAGATAAGGAGGGGGTATACATCTCTTTTCCCCTAAATATCTTTCTTATTATCCAATCAAACCCAATGTTGTTGGTACTCAAAAGAACATAGGGTTAGAGGGTCAAATAAGGATTTTAGAACATGCAAAACACCCCTTATCTAGAGCTCTGTATATAACGAACATGCATCAGATGTCTTTGAAAACATCTAGGCAAAAATACGAAAGGCTGCATTTTTAATTTGAGCACGTTGAAGCGTTGAATATTGGCCATGTCAGGTAAAAAACTATACATCAAATTGAGTTTTCGACGGTGTGGTTGTCATAACTCAGGTGAGTGATCCAGGGCCATCATGGCCCTCTAGTTTCAAAGATGCTTCAGTCATATCAAGGTGGCCACTTCGTCTAACATGTGTTCCTGCCTCTATTGCACCAGTTATCAATCCAACATTTTTACCAGGCAACTGGCTACTTTCCCACTAAAACTATTAAGCCAATTGGTGAAAGTCGAGATGCTAGTCATATATTAGCCATTCCGTGAGAAAACCAACATAATGGCCTCTGCGTAATGTATCGACTCAGATCAGACTGCGCAGACTAATCAAGGCCGACACATTCTGTCTAAAGGCGATAATGATTCAGAAAACAGAAAATGCACTTGAGCCGAAAAGTGTCTTTCCGGGTTAGCCTGCATGCGTGGCATGCTTAGGCTGATCTGGGTCAATACTTTATGCGGAGTCCTCAATGTTGGTTTTCTCGCGGGACGGCTCATATGATTTTTTCAACCCATGACCTGTGGATTAATAGCATTTGTCGTTACTAGAACTCAGCTATCACAACTTGACTGGGAATGGGTTAACATTATAAGGGTAAAAAGATTGGTTTTCCTATAATTGGCAATTTTGTTGGGTTTGACCAATGCCAACTCCTCCAGGAAAGCAGAGATTCTGGACACTAGCCATTATTAGCGATATAAGAAACGTGGACAGGGTTGTATCAAAATGTCTATTTTTCAGTTCCTGTTGATCTCCTCTAGTCTAGACCCTATGTTTTGGGTAAACATTAACCCTTTCCCACGTACAACATATCTGCAGCAGACGACTTTGAAAACATTCAGTCAAAAATATGAAAAATCTCTATAAATGAAAGAACAATTATTCATTAAAGTTTAAAATATTGCGGCAAAAGGAGAAATTGCTCATTATGAGATGAAAACATTCTTGGTAAAGGAGAAATTGAGATCTTCCATATATTTTCCTAAAAATCTGCTGCAGATTTGTTGTGTGTGAGAGTGTTAAAAGGTTGTCTGCTGCAAGAGTATCAAAATGTGTAGGAATAGCAAAAATCATAAAGATGATATGAACCACTTCTTATGGAACATCGCATTTTGAACGTTGTGACTAGTGATGACCCAGATCAGCTTCTATCATTAACCCTTTCCCACATACAACAGTTCCGAAGCAGATGACTTAAAAAACACCTAGGCAAAACTATGGAATAAAATTATCACTAAATGAATTCGTTTACTTTTTGAATGAGAGTTGAAAAGGATAATGTGGCAAGATAAGAAATTGCTCATTATGAATTTATGGGAAATATCTCCTTTTGCAATGATATTTTTCAAGGTTGTTTGCTGCAGATGCATCTACATGTGGAAAAGGATTAAATTGCAGTCAGCAGTTCCAATTACATGGATTCTTTGTAATGTTCAGTAACTATTAATTACCCTTTTCACATGCAGACATATTTTGACACATTTGTAGCAGGTGAACTTGGAAGGTAATATTTATAGGTAACCCTTGCCAGCATGCAGACACATTTTGATGCATTTGCAGCAGACAACCTTTGCCACAATGATTTTAACTCAATTAAAAAGTTATACTTTCATTTATAGAGATTTTTCAATAACATTAGCTACATGTTTTAAAAGTCTGCTGCAGATTCGCTGTATTTGAGAAGGGATAAAATAATTTCTATGATATGTGTTTGTTCAAATATTGGAAGAAACTGTATGCAAAAAACATCAGTAAATGTATTATGCATGCATGCAGACAGAAACCTATAGATATGGTTGATTAATATGGGTTTTTTCCCACAAGTTTGTGTCTTTTTACTTTACAAATCTCTAAGTTGATGCTACTCAAAAGAATAATGTCACGAAGATCCTTCTTTTGAGTACCCACAACATAGGGGTTAAGGGTCAAATAAGGAATTTAAAACACTATTATACGATTCTTACCTAGAGCTCTGGCAGACAAATTATCTCCCTTGGCAATCATGTGGGTGTGAAGTAACGGAATGGTGCAGTCAGACAAAAAACAATTTCATATAACCCTTTCCCTCATATAGACGCTTTCTGACACGTCTGCTGCACATGCTTTTTTGAAAACATGTCAACTTTCGTCACCATGTTTTCAACTTTATTCAATTATTGTACTTTCATTTAAAGGGAGTTTTCAATTGATTTCAGGTATATTTTCAAAGTCGTCTGCTGCAGCAGATTTGTTGTATGTGGGAAAGGGTTAAGTCCCTGGAGTGAGATAGGCCCACAGTTTCAACTCTTATATTATCATAATAGGCTCATTGTTATATTTGAATGGACAATCAAATCTCTCTTAACCCTTTCCCTCATATAGACGCTTTCTGACGCCTCTGCAGCAGACGGCTGTTTGAAAACATAGTAACAAAAGAAGAAATTGCACAAAACGTGCAATTTCTCCTTTTGTCACAATGTTTTCCACTTTTAGTCATAGGTTATCCATTCAATTATGGAGATTTTTCATTATTTGACAAAATACGTTCAAAGTCGTCTGCTGCAGAATTGTTGTATGAGGGAAAGGGTTATAGGGTAGTCTATGAGCACCTGAAATGGAACTTATCTGCAATTTTAACTCATTCCCATATACAACGAATCTGTAGCAGCCGGCTTTGAAATCATCTAGGCAAAACTATGGAAATGTCATGTCAAATAAAAGTATAATCAGTGAAAAAGGTTGAAAGCAGTTGGGTAAAATAGAAAAATGCTCATCTGTAACTGATGACTTTTGAAAACATTGTGGCAAAAGACACAAGGATTTTAATTTCAGCTCATCTGAACTTTTTGGTAAAATCAGACGAGCCCGGGCTTGCTAAAAAGATAGAAGATTCTGGACCACACATACACATACACAAACACAAACACACAAAATGAAACATTACAATAAAATGAATAAATGAAATTGTGTAAGTTTGCTAATTTGACATTCTTCGTACTTTGTAATTGTTAGGAAGGGAAGGGAAATGAGATATTGCTTACATTATTAGCAATATCTACCTTTCCCTCTGTTGTTTTTAAAAGGTCATATCTGTTGCAGTATGAGAAAAAGGCTTAATGTTGTAATCCTCACAACCAAGAATGAATGATGTGTTTAACCCACTCCCATTTGCAAACACATTTAGATGCATCTGCAGAAGAAGACTTTTGAAATCATTGTGGCAAAACAAGATATTGCTCATAATGAGCAATTCCTCTTTCTGCCACAATGTTTTCAATTCTTTTAAAATTATACTTATATTTATAGAGATTTTCTATATTTTTGTCTAGATGTTTTAACCCTTTCCCTCATATGGCAATTTTGCAGCAGACGACTTTGAACGTATTTTGTCAAAACATAGGTTATCCATTCAAAAAGTGGAAAACATTGTGGCAAAAGGAGAAATTGCACGTTTTGTGCAATTTCTTCTTTTGTCACTATGTTTTCAAAAAGCCGTCTGCTGCAGAGGCGTCAGAAAGCGTCTTAATGAGGGAAAGGGTTATTAGTCAACTGCTGCAGATTTATTGTTTGAGGGAAAGGGATAAAGTAATTCTGCAGCAGAAGAATCTTTCCCACGCAATCATTATTCATATATTCTGGAGGAATATGATGAAAGAGTTGGCTAAAGTAGAGCAAATTACCAGAATAGGTGAAAACACGCATTTGCAAAGATTTACAGATGCAGAGAAAATTGTGACAAGTTAATTGGAACATTGAATTACAAAAGAGCCTTTAACCCATTTCCTGATATTTGTGACTCTATTATAATGAGTCTGTTGTAGTAGATGACTTTTGACATTTTTGGGGAAATGGAGAAATTGCTAAAATATGGCCATATTTCGTTTGCCTTTCTGTATGTTTGACTGTGGTATTTAAACTTTAAACATTGGCCATAATCATTGATTGACCATTAATATGAGGCATGCATATTCTTTGTGACGAATTCTTTCAGGTTGTACTAAGATTATATTTTGACCTTTGCCATACTTTTCAAAAACTTTAACCTTGGCCATAACTTTTGACTTGGCATTCATATAAGGCATGTTTGTGTAATCTTTCTAGTTATACCAACATTTTAGATCTTGTAACCTGATTTATTAAGGCATACCCAACTGTGAAGCCTCTATATAAATTCTTTATTATTATTATTAAAACATGTATTTATTATCATTATAATATATCTTTGTAACTGCTGGCAGATACAGTTAGTTTAATTGCTGCAGACGACTTTGAAAACATCTAGTAAAATAAAAGAAACACATGTACTTTGAAAATGAATGTAAAATTGTTGAAAAGGTCACAAGCAATGGAAGCAAAAGGAGAAAATGCTCACTATGAGTAGAAATACAGCATTTGGGTCACCTTAACCCTTTCCCACATGCAACACCTCTGCAGCAGACGACTTTAAAAACATACCAGAATAAAAATTGGAAAGTACAATAATTGAATAGAATTGAAAACTTAAACAAGAGGGCCATGATGGCCCTGGAATCGCTCACCTGATTTTTTTCTTCACTTTAGCTATATAAGCCCCGCCCCCTGACGGACATAGTTTCCGACCAATCAACTTGGCTTGAAGGAATCTGATAGAGGGTCACCCTAGGAACATTCCTACAAAATTATTTGAAAATCGGCCTGACACTTTTGGAGAAGAAGATTTTTTTAAGTTTTCACAATAGCCATATAAGACAAAATAGACCCGCCCCCCCCTGGCGTCCATGTTTTTTTACCAATCAACATGGCTTGAAGGAATTTGATAGAGGGTCATCCAAGGAACATTTCTACAAAATTATTTGAAAATCGGCCTGACACATTCGGAGGAGAAGATTTTTTAAGTTTTCACTATAGCCATATAAGGCAAAATAGCCCTGCCCCCTGGCGGCCATGTTTTTTGACCAATCAACATGGCTTGAAGGAATCTGATAGAGGGTCATCCAATGAGCATTTCTACAAAATTATTTGAAAATCTGCCAACCAGTTTGGGAGAAGAAGATTTTTTATGTTTTCACTATAGCCATATAAGGCAAAATAGCCCCGCCCCCCCCTGGCGGCCATGTTTTTCGACAAATCAACATGGCTTGAAGGAATCTGACAGAGGATCATCCAAGGAACATTTCTACAAAATTATTTGCAAATCTGCCAACCAGTTTGGGAGAAGAAGAATTTTCAAGTTTTCTTCATTTCGTTGCCATGGAAACCAGAATTATGCATGGATCCCAAAAATTTGAAGGAAATCTGGTGAGGTCATTGAGAGGATGCTTTCTGTGAAGTTTCATCCCAATTGACCCACTGGTTACTGAGGAGAAGAAGTTGACGCACGACGCACGACGGACGACGCACGATGGACGCCGGACAAAAGGCGATCACAATAACTCACCTTGAGCAAAGCTCAGGTGAGCTAAAAAGGAGAAATTGCTTGTTTTGAGCAATTTCTTCTTTTGTCACCATGTGTTTTAAAAACTGTCTGCTGCAGAGGTGTCAGAAAGCGTCTATATGAGGGAAAGGTTTAATTGCAACACTATTTTGACAAGATTGTGCCAGAATGAGTTGCCAAATTCATGGCTCATGAAGATTTGTGTGTCAAAACATTTTCACCATTCTAACTCTTGTAAATGTCATGCCAGTTCTTGTAAAATGGCCCTGAGTTTGGATCAGACCCAATTTTGTATGAATGATGAATGAATGATGATGTTAATCCTACATATCCACATACAGATGTTTTATAATGCCTCCTCAGCAGATGGCTATTGAAAACATTGAGACAAAAGGAGTAATTGCTCACATTACATGAAGCATTATGCTGCAGACAGCTTTGAAAGCATTGTGAAAGATTACACAAACCAAAGGTTGGTATCACTGGAGTGAGGCTCAATTAAAATTCAGATTGGCCCTTGACAAAAAGCCCATGGACAGATTGGCCCATGGACAAATGGCCCATGGACAGATTGGCCTATGGACACATAGCCCATAGACAGATTCACACATGGACAGATTGGCCTATGGACACATAGCCCATAGACAGATTCACACATGGACAAATGGCACATGGACAGATTGGACAATGGAAAAATAGCCCATAGACAGATTGGCCCATTGGCACATGACCAGAAAATTGTCAAATTCCCTAATATATCCTTAATTGTAAACATGCTCATGTCATATATTACTTATATCATACATGAACTGTTTTGACATATCAAATACAGAATATCTTCCAACAAGGTAGATCCTTTCCAGCAAACAAAACATAGGTAACAGAGAACTTTGAAAGTGTATATGCATATATACAAATGGAAATATCACTAATTTTAAAAGAAAAATTAATTTGTTGAAAAGATCTGAAAACACATTCACAATTATAGAAGAACTTGCTCTTTGCAAGCATTTTCTCTTTCTGACATAACGTTTTCAAAAGACCTTGACTGCAGAAGTATCTAAATATATTATGCATGTGCGAAGTGGTTAACCCTTTCCTTCATATAGACGCTTTCTGACGCCTCTGCAGCAGTTGGCTTTTTGAAAACATAGTGACAAAAGAAGAAATTACTCAAAATCCCATATAACTATGCACTGGTGCTGATGCACCCGTGCAATAATCAGAAGGCGAATTGGGGTATCACAGAAAGTGGAATGATTGGACATGCCAGCTAAATGGCGTACTGTCATTCTGGCAATGTAACATGAAAACCAATCTCTGAGATTTGGCAACCTGAGTGATTCAAATCAGTCTGCATCTCTGGAAATGTGATCAGCATCTGCTGCAAGGATCAAGATTAATCCTTAACCATATATAGAAGCATTTTGACGCAGACTGAATCAGACAACTTTTAAAAACATTGTGACAAAAGGGGAAATTGCTAAAAAATGAGCACATTTTCCTGTTGCCACAATGATTTTAACTCTTTTTAATAATTACACTTTCTCTTATAGAGATGTCCCATAACTTTGCTTAGATGTTTTCAAAGTGGTCTGCTGCAGATTGGTTGTATGTGAGAAAAGGTTAACCCTTTTCTACATATGACTAATCTGCAGCAGACAACTTTGAAAACATAGGGGCAAGATTATGTTATATCTTTATAAGGGAAAGTTTGATTTTTGAAAGGAGTTGAAAATATTGTGGCAGAAAGGTGTTATGGCTCATTACGAGCAATTACACCTTTTGCCACAATATTTTCAAAAGTCGTCTGCAGCAGAGGCATCAGAAATGTTTAAATGTGGGAAAAGGTTAAGAACAAGGAGTTTTGGTAGAACAGCTGTTCCTTAGACACAGAATTATATTGAATAACTATACATAATGTACATTACAGCATTGTAAAAACATTTTTAACCCTTTCCCTCATATAGACGCTTTCTAACACCTTTACAGCAGACGTGCAATTTCTCCTTTTGCCACAATGTTTTCCACTTTTTGACATAGGTTATCCATTAAATTATGGAGATTTTCTATCTTTTTGACAAAATATGTTCAAAGTCGTCTGCTGCAGAATTGCTGTATGAGGGAAAGGGTTAAGCACCATTTCCTCTGATAACTTTTTCCCACATACACCAAATGTGTATCATACCACTTTGAAAGCATACAGACAAAAACATTTTCTTTTTGTCTAAATAAAAGTTAATTATTGAAAATTGTTGAAAATGTTATGGCACAATATTTTCTTAAGTTAATTGTCTGCTGCAGATGCGTCAGTATGCTAGTGCTACATGAGGGAAACTGATAAACTACTTTTTGAATTATCGTCCTTTCAACAACTAACAAAATAAATATAGCACAATCTGAAAAAGTAGAAGTACAATTTTGATACATCATTTAAAATAATTTTGGAAGTGAAGAAATTGTTTGTTTTAAACATTTTCTCCATTTACAAAAACGCTTTCATAATTTGTTTGCTGCAAATATATTAAAAGTTGTCTTTACCAGGGAAAAGGTTTCATAATTAGTGACACTAGAAAATACTACCATAATTTAAGTTCCATTTAAAACTCCATTGATGTCTGTTAAATCAGTTACTCCAAACTGGTGAATAATATATATGTAACAGAAACACTCAGTGAGCATGCACAAGCCTATCTGTATGTAGAACAATGAGAACACTCTTCAATTAGTCAGGTGAGATATCACATAGTGGGAGCAATCAAACAAGCCGTCTAAATGACATGCTGTCATTGGGTAGATTATCTTAAATCCAAATTTACTATTTTTTAGACTTGTCCAAATTGAAACACAAAAATCAAATCTTTGCAAAGAATGGACAATCTTGACAATTTGATAATACTGTTTCTAAGTTGAATCGAAAACGTTGATGGAAAACGAGGAATTATTCATTAAAGAGTGATTTCGTTGTTTCCCAATAATGTTTTATAAGTTGTCTGCTGCAGACTAGCCGTTCTATCAGCGTAAGAGCTATGCCAATTCATTGTATCCCAGTGGAATTATGTGTCATAGACATGGGAGACAGTGTGTTATGTTTTATGTATTACATACATGTACATACACACTTCTTCACTGAGGTCTTTTCGCTCCTTTATGCTGCTTCAATTTATCATCCTGCAGGTGTTCTCTTTTTATTTATTGTCTTATCCTTAGCCCTTTGGTGATTGATGCATTGTGTATCAATGAATAAGTATTACATAATTATGACCTTGCAGATGATGCCCAAATAAACTACATGGGAAGTGCTACCAGAAATTGTTTGCTTATTAAGGTCAACCTTTTAACAACTTTCTGAACTTGAAGGAACTCTGGTTCCTCAGCTGGGTAATATCAAAGGCAGATAAACAAACAAAGGGCTCAGCTTCATGACCTTTGAAGTTGATAAAAACAGTTCTTGAGAGGCCATTCAATGTTCATTAATGGCCATGATGCAAGAAATATATTTATAAATGAACTGATCAGAAACATTTATTGAAATATATAATCAATTTGAAAACTTTTCAGTCTGAACAGGTTGAGACTCAAGCCTACTTTCTCTCACTCTGCAAGCAGCTGCCTTAATTAACCCTTTCCCACATAATTATAGACGCTTTCTGATCCCTCTGCAGCAAATGACTTTTGAAAACATTGTGACAAAAGTAGAAATTGCTCAAAACGCGCAATTTCTTCTTTTGTCACAATGTTTTGTAATTATACCACCATTTATAGAGCTGTTACATGTTTTTAGCACGACTATTCGAAGAATATGAGAGCTATACTACTCACCCTGGCGTCGTCGTCCACGTCACACCTTGGTTAAGGTTTTGAGTGCAAGTACTTGAATACTACATGTATTGCATTGAAACTTTCTACAACCCTACTAAACTATCACACCTATGTAGATTATCAAGTTAGATAACTCTATCCTGCATTTTAAGCAAGTTATGGCCCTCTTTTACTTAGAAATTCTGGTTAAAGTTTTGCGTGCAACTTAGTTAAGAGTCCATATCTCAGTATTTACTTGATGCATTGCATTGAACGTTTCTACAACCCTATACCCATTTATAACACCTGTGTAGATTATCAAGTTAGATAACTCTATCCTGCATTTTATGTAAGTTATGGCCCTTTTTTCACTTAGAAATTCTGGTTAAAGTTTGACGTGCAACTACATTAAGAGACCATCTCTTAGTAACTACTTGATACATTGCATTGAAACTTTATATAACCCTTTCCAACCATCACACCTATGTAAACAATCAAGTATGATAACTCTATCCAGTATATTTTTCAATTTATGGCCCTCTTTTTAACTAGAAATTTGGTTAAAGTTTTGCATGCAACTACATTAAGAGTCGATATCCTAGTATTTACTTGATGCATTGCTTTGAAACTTTATACAACCCTTCCCAACTATCACACCTATGTTGATTTTCAAGTTAAATAACTCTATCCTGCATTTTATGAAATGAAAGTACACATAATTATTGAAAGGAGTTGGAAATATTATGGCAAAAGCAGAAACGGCTGAAAATGCATCTGAAAGAGAGATAAGGTTTACCCTTTCCCAGATACATCAAATCTGCAGCAGACGACTTGGAAAATATTTACTCAAGACCTAGAAAATCTCTAGAAATGAAGGTTAACTTACTGAAAAAAGTTGAAAACATTGTGGCAAAAGGAGATATTGCTCATTCTGCGCAATTTCTCTTATTGTCATAATGTTTTCAAAAGTTGCCTGTAGATGCGTCAAACTGCTTCTATAGGCGGGAAAGGGTTGACAGTTGTACAAGGGTAAGTGGGCTAATTACTAATTAATAACCAGCAATTATCATCACTTTCCTCCAATAAATATCTCAATGTGACTGTTTACACTATCTTTGTACCTGCTCTAATCAGATAAATGATTTTCTCACCTTTTTATTTGCTCAGTCCATTAACTGTAACAAGACTATGTGAGTTATTCCTTCTTTACCTGAGATGCTATTTTAAGATTCTTCTGAACTCGTATACAATCTGAAAAAAAGAATAGCTAATAGATTGATTGGCTTTAAATCCATTTTCAGCAATATTTCGGTCTGATCACTCTGTCCAGTTCACCTAATGTGTGTCCTGCCTTTCTCTTACTTAACCCTTTCCCTCATACGACAATTCTGCAGCAGACGACTTTGAACGTATTTTGTCAAAACATAGAAAATCTCCATAATTGAATGGATAACCTATGACTAAAAGTGGAAAACATTGTGGCAAAAGGAGAAATTGCACGTTTTGTGCAATTTCTTCTTTTGTCACTATGTTTTCAAAACGCCGTCTGCTTTAACCCTTTCCCTCATACAACAATTCTGCAGCAGACGACTTTGAACGTATTTTGTCAAAACATAGAAAATCTCCATAATTGAATGGACAACCTATGACTAAAAGAGGAAAACATTGTGGCAAAAGGAGAAATTGCTCGTTTTGAGCAATTTCTTCTTTTGTCAGTATGTTTTCAAAAAGCTGTCTGCTGCAGAGGCGTCAGAAAGCGTCTATATGAGGGAAAGGGTTAAGAGAATCTCAGTTTATATTGGGTAATAATAGCATCATGAATATTCATTTATAAACCAATATAAGATAACAATTTGAGGCTATTAAACACAGATTCACTCCTGGGATAAACTAGGAAGCAAATTATCATAGCTCTGACAGATCTGGATATATTCTAACCTATTCCCTCATGGAGGTAGTTTTAACATCTTTGCCACAAAGAACTTCAATAATATTGATTGATCAATTTTTCAGTTATATAACGGTGGTCAGTACACCGAGCCCAGTCAGTAGCGACACAGGCTGTCAATCAAAAGGTTGTGAGTTCGAACCACATCTCGGCCAACATGATGATTTGCGAGGTTTGACAAAATTCACTATGACATGTGTCATTCGACTTCCACCATTGGGCTAGGCTTACATCCTATGTGGAAAAGCAGCCTGTTGCTTGGAAAGAATGTTATGTGGAGTACTGTTGTGAGAAAGCCTGACACATGAATAACCCATTGAGCAAGTGCAGCTTGACTCTGAAAAACTATGAAGGAAAAGGAAACATTGTTTTGTGCAATTTCTTCTTTTGTCACTATGTTTTCAAAAAGCCTTCTGCTGCAGAGGCGTCAGAAAGCGTCTATATGAGGGAAAGGGTTAAATACTGACCACACAACAGTCTTTTCAAGTGACTGGCTGTTTTTCCATATAGACAGTTAGCCCGAGTGATCCTGTTGCCTTGACTTTTGTCAATTATCATTGCCCAAGGTGGGTTCCGAAATCACTACCCTGGGATTGACTGCTTGCATCACTACCATCTGAGCTATCAGGGCTGGGGCAAATGAGTAAAATCACTACCCTGGGATTGACCGCTTGCATCACTACCATCTGAGCTATCAGGACTTGGGCAAATGAGTGAAATCACTACCCTGGGATTGACTGCTTGCATCACTACCATCTGAGCTATCAGGGCTGGGGCAAATGAGTGAAATCACTACCCTGGGATTGACCGCTTGCATCACTACCATCTGAGCTATCAGGACTTGGGCAAATGAGTGAAATCACTACCCTGGGATTGACCACTTGCATCACTACCATCTGAGCTATCAGGGCTGGGGCAAATGAGTGAAATCACTACCCTGGGATTGACCGCTTGCATCACTACCATCTGAGCTATCAGGGCTGGGGCAAATGAGTGAAATCACTACCCTGGGATTGACCGCTTGCATCACTACCATCTGAGCTATCAGGGCTGGGGGCAAATGAGTGAAATCACTACCCTGGGATTGACCGCTTGCATCACTACCATCTGAGCTATCAGGGCTGGGGCAAATGAGTGAAATCACTACCCTGGGATTGACCGCTTGCATCACTACCATCTGAGCTATCAGGGCTGGGGGCAAATGAGTGAAATCACTACCCTGGGATTGACCGCTTGAATCACTACCATCTGAGCTATCAGGACTTGGGCAAATGAGCTAGAGAGAAAAGACAATCAGATACTCTAGAAATGGTTGTTGTTTAGAGAGAAAATTGCTCTTTATGTCAGCTTGTCGCCTGCTGTTGTTACATCATAATGTTATCTGTACCAATTAAGAACCATTCATTAGGTTTTGAACTTTTCAAAGGAATTCTATTGATTGAAGTTGAACTGGACTTTCTATTAACTCTGCAGCAGATCACTTTTGAAAACATTGAGCCAAAAGGTTCAAATTGCTCAATATGAGCAATTCCTTCTTCTGCCGATAATTGTTTTAGACTTTTTATGCCCCCGGAATCATAGATTCGGTGGGCATATAGTTTTTGGCCTGTCTGCACAAAAAAAACTTTAACCTTGACTACTTTTGAACCATAACAGGTATGGCTACCATATTTCACATGTGTATTCCTTGTGACATGACCTTTCTGTCAGTACCAACATTTTTGACCTTTGACCTAGATGTTGCCATTCTCGAAAAAAACTTTAACCTTGGCCATTACTTTTGAACCATAACAGGTACGGCTACCATATTTCACATGTGTATTCCTTGTGACATGACCTTTCTGTCAGTACCAACATTTTTGACCTTGCGACCTTGACCTTTGACCTAGATGTTGCCAAAAAAACTTTAACCTTGGCCATTACTTTTGAACCATAACAGGTACGGCTACCATATTTCACATGTGTATTTCTTGTGACATGACCTTTCTGTCAGTACCAACATTTTTGACCTTGCGACCTTGACCTTTGACCTAGATGTTGCCATTCTCGAAAAAAACTTTAACCTTGGCCATTTCTTTTGAACCATAACAGGTATGGCTACCATATTTCACATGTGTATTCCTTGTGACATGACCTTTCTGTCAGTACCAACATTTTTGACCTTGCGACCTTGACCTTTGACCTAGATGTTGCCATTCTCGAAAAAAACTTTAACCTTGGCCATTACTTTTCAACCATAACAGGTACGGCTACCATATTTCACATGTGTATTCCTTGTGACATGACCTTTCTGTCAGTACCAACATTTTTGACCTTGCGACCTTGACCTTTGACCTAAATGTTGCCATTCTCGAAAAAAACTTTAACCTTGGCCATTTCTTTTGAACCATAACAGGTACGGCTACCATATTTCACATGTGTATTCCTTGTGACATGACCTTTCTGTCAGTACCAACATTTTTGACCTTGCGACCTTGACCTTTGACCTAGATGTTGCCATTCTCGAAAAAAAACCTTTAACCTTGGCCATTACTTTTGAACCATAACAGGTAGGCTACCATATTTGACATGTGTATTCCTTGTGACATGACCTTTCTGTCAGTACCAACATTTTTAACCTTGCGACCTTGACCTTTGACCTAGATGTTGCCATTCTCAAAAAAACCTTTAACCTTGACCACTACTTTTGAACCATAACAGCTTGTGACATGACCTTTCTGTCAGCACCAACAATTTTCACCTTGTGACCTTGACCTTTGACCTAGATGTTGCCATTCTCGAAAAAAACTTTAACCTTGACCACTACTTTTGAACCATAACAGGTACGGCTACCATATTTCACATGTGTATACCTTGTGACATGACCTTTCTGTCAATACCAAAATTGTTCACCTTGCGACCTTGACCTTTGACCTAGATGTTGCCATTCTAGATTATTTTTTTTAACTTTGACCACTACTTTTGAACCATAACAGGTACGGCTACCATATTTCACATGTGTATTCCTTGTGACATGACCTTTCTGTCAGTACCAACATTTTTGACCTGGCGACCTTGACCTTTGACCTAGACGTTGCCATTCGGGGGCATCAGTGTTTCACAAACACATCTTGTTTCAGTAGTTAAACATTATATTTATAGAGATTTTCTGTGTTTTTGCCTAGAATCAAAGCATGATTCATTTTGTGGTATGTGGGAAAGGATTAAATGAATTACAGTTACATCACACTGGCAAGTTCAGCTATTCGTGTGTTTCATTACTTTCATCCATTCTGCACACAATATTCTTACCATGAAACTGCCTGCCTTCCCACCTACACTTTTTGTCCCATCTGTAGAAGACAAATGACACTAGTCATAATGACTTTTGTCAGTCATCTTAACCCTTTCCCTCATACGACAATTCTGCAGCAGACGACTTTGAATTTATTTTGTCAAAACATTGTGGCAAAAGGAGAAATTGCACGTTTTGTGCAATTTCTTCTTTTGTCGCTATGTTTTCAAAAAGCCTTCTGCTGCAGAGTTGTCAGAAAGCGTCTATATGAGGTAAAGGGTTAACAAAATAGATATATTCCGTTTATTTGCCAACCAAATTTGCAAACAAGGCTTTAACCCTTTCCCTCATATAGACGCTTTCTGATGCCTCTGAAGCAGACAGCTTTTTGAAAACATAGTGGCAAAAGAAGAAATTGCTCAAAACAAGCAATTTCTCCTTTTGCCACAATGTTTTCCACTTTTAGTCATAGGTTATCCATTCAATTATAGAGATTTTCTATTTTTTGACAAAATATGTTCGAAATCGGCTGCTGCAGAATTGTTGTATGATAGAAAGGGCTAATCCTTTGCAATAACTCTGCAGCACACAACTTTGAAATCAAACCCCAATTTATCTTTAAACAGTGTTTCATGGGAAATACAATAATTGAATAGAGTTGAAATTATGGTGACAAAAGAAGAAATTGCTCATGTTGAGCAATTTCTTCTTTTGTTGCCATGTTTTCAAAAAGTGGTCTGCTGCAGAGGCATCAGAAAGCGTCTATATGATAGAAAAGGGTTAATCCTTTCCAGTGTATAAAGATGCATCTGATGCAGACAACATTTTGAAACACCATTTTAGCAAAAGGAAAAAGATGGCTCATTAAGGGCAATTTCTCCTTTTGTCACAATGTTTCTAATTCTATCCACTTATTTGATATTCTTTTTTAAAGAGATTTTCCATATTATTGTCTAGAGGTTTTCAAAGTCGTCTACTGCAGATTTGTTGTGTGTGGGGAAGGATAAATACAAGATCAGTATAATTCTGCTTAATTTACAAATAAGTTTTTCAATTTACAATTTCGCACATATAACAAGTACCCTGTGGAAAACTTTGAAAATATCTTGGCAAATATTTTTAAATCTCTATAATTGAAAGTGAGAGAGAAGAGTGCCAATTCAAAATTGTACAAATTGATTTATTTGTGAATAATATAGGATCACCTCAGCTCAATTTCATCCAAATTTATTTTCCTCAGAAAGGTCTCAAAAGCTAAATTCATCAGTGATGTGTCTGCATATATGGGAAAGGAGCAATCTCCCCTGAATGATTGATATTGGAGATTGTAATGACTTTACACACCAATCTAGTCCGGGAAACAATGTCACCCGCACCTGATGATATAGGATGCTTTTGCCTATTTGATCTCGAAACCCGATTTTGGAAGTACATTGTACTCTAAATAATCTTCTTACTGAGATGGATACTTTAGAGTACTACAGAATAGGGTTTAACCCTTTCCCTCATATAGACGCTTTCTGATTGCTCAAAACAAGCAATTTCTTCTTTTGTCACCATGTTTTTAATTTAATTCAATTATTGTACTTTCATTTAAAGGGAGTTTCCAAAACATTTCAGGTATGTTTTCAAAGTTGTCTGCTGCAGATTTGTTGTATACGACTTTGAACGTATTTTGTCAAAACATAGAAAATCTCCATAATTAAATGGATAACCTATGACAAAAAGTGGAAAACATTGTGGCAAAAGGAGAAATTGCACGTTTTGTGCAATTTCTTCTTTTGTCACTATGTTTTCAAAAAGCTGTCTGCTGCAGAGGCATCAGAAAGCGTCTTTATGAGAGAAAGGGTTAATTAAGAAATAAGAGAGATACAGAGGGTCATACCTTTGTACTCTAACCTTATCTAGGTATTTATATAATGTAGCAGGAAAAGGGAAAAGTGTTGGCTTTTGGTAGTCTAGCAATAGTCAATACAACCCCCGTGAAAGGAACATTTACAGTTCATAAATAGTCCATGAAGATAAAAATGGCACAAATTCGTGAAAAGTTCTTAAATATTTATTTCATGAACTTGCATGGTTCAAAAACAGTGCATGAACTACAGAATCATGAAAAATCATGAAAGACTGGCATTAAAAAGTTCATGAATTGGTCAATTACCGAATATTCATGAATATATATCATGTTTGTTTGTTGTTTTAGTTCATGGACTATTCATGAACAATTCTTGAACTTCCATTCATGAACAGTTCAAAAGCTGAAAGACTGGCATTAAAAAGTTCATGAATTCTTCAAGTACTAATCCTGTGCCATTTTATCGGCCAGCGACAGTTCTTGACGTGCTCTTAAACAATTTGATCTACTGTGTAAACATTATAAATGTATTAAAGGTTAATTTTAACACTAACAGCTCCTTTGATTTGTGCATACCAGAGTATTGCTTTTACAATCAAATAATCAAACAAAGAACAACAAAAAAGAAAGATTTGTCTTAAAACAAAGTTACATATCATTTAAAAAAAATATTATCGTTAATTGTCTTGAAAAAGAACACTTATAATTGAACAATAACAGTTACTGTAAATCACAACTTTTAAAGGATGTGCTACACACTCACTGTATGAAGACATGGCTTCTTCAATACATGTGGGTGGCAATGTGATACTTTAATAAATCACCAATATAAACATATTGTTTATGACATAGCACAATACAATTTGATAATTTATTAAACAATGTAACATTTAAGACATTTACCAAATGTGCCCATCAAGTTGTTCATAAGAAATTACAAAAATATTCTCTGTGCCTTTGAGCCACAACATATTTCTCCCACCAAAAAACGTAAAGGAAGTAAATAAACATTACTTACTCCTTTTTGAAGAGTTCCTGTGTTTTATGCTAGAGTTAACTCCCTTGGTATATTTCAAATTCAAGTCCAGTTCGTCAACTGTTCTTAAATCAGTATTGAAGTCAATTCATGCACCTTTTAAGAACTCAACAAATTCTACAACTGTTCTTAAACCCGTTTTGAAGTCAATTCATGCAACTTTTAAGAACTTGACCAATTCTTCAAATGTTCTTAAACCAGTTGAAGTGAATTCATGAACATTTTAAGAACTAGAAATATTCTTCAACTGTTCTTGAACCATTCATGATGTTAGTTTATGAACATTTTAAGAACTTGGACATTTTCTTAAATCAATCGACTTGTTCTTCAACTATTCATGAACTGTTCAAGAAAATACACAACTCAATAACTAATAAAGAGTGGTTCATGAACAATCCTTAAAAGGTATGAACAATTCATGATTTCATGAACTTCATTTTGCAGGGGAACTACCTAGCTACACTAATTTTTTGATGCCAACAACCATGAGTTAGACTATACAGGCTACACATGGAGTATAATCTAGAATTGACAGAAGAAATGCCCTAATTTTATTTCAATCAGTTTAGTAAACATGCAGTCACATAGGAAGTAATTGTCTATGTACATAAAATACAATTGAAATGCTGATTGATTCACATGAAATGGGTCTACAGCTATATGGCTCAATCCTGCAGACACTTGGGCAAGAATAATTTTGGGAGTTAGCTCTGCGATAGATGCATGATGAGAATGCCATAATGCACTATACACAACACATCAATGTGAATCAACACAGCATGTCAAATACAACAATACAAATAGTTTATAAATAGTAAATAGTATTTGAAATACAATATTGATTAGATGAAATAGTATTAACACATTGTTCTTGTTAAAGTGCTCCTTTTTATATCTAATGATATATTTATTAATTATTAGGTATCAAAATATATCTAAAAAAAATATTTCTGTAGGCCCTCCACAAATGTTGCATGCAATTCTATTCCTGTTTTTGTCAATGTTGCGATGAAAGCTTGTGCCTATAATATTTCAACTGAGTTTATGAGTATACAGAATTCAAATTTTCATGGCACATCCTGTCGATCACAAGCCAGTACTTTATCTGAGGGGTCGAGTCCCGGTAGCTCAGTCGGTAACGACGCGGGCTGTCAATCCAGAGGTTGTGAGTTCGAATCCCGGCGACATGCGTCATTCGTCTTCCACCAATGGGCTAAGTCTGTGGAAAAGCAGCCAGTTGCTTGGGAAGATTGTTGTGTGGAGTACTGGTGTGTGAAAACCAGGAAACATATGAGTAGGTGAACTGGCCGCTGTGATATGACTGAGAAATTGTTAAAAACGGCG
Source organism: Serripes groenlandicus (assembly GCA_031761405.1). Lineage (NCBI taxonomy): Eukaryota > Metazoa > Mollusca > Bivalvia > Cardiida > Cardiidae > Serripes > Serripes groenlandicus. The sequence continues at coordinate 118,596,791 of JASEVX010000001.1, read as the reverse complement.
TTAAACCCCAATCAATCACTCAATCAATCTATCTGAGGGTCACTATCTGCCACTTTGTCAGGACCCAGAAGTGATATTTCATTTGTGTCTAGATTTTCAAGTTGATTATGAGTAGTATTATGGCTGTAGTTAGATGGACAACAACAACACAGTAAATTTAATCAAATATCAAGCTGCAATATCTCACTTGGTTCAGGGGTCCTGAGTTCAAGGCCAGGTTAGGCCATTGATTCATCTTCAATAAATGAGTTAACATTGTCTTTGCAAGAAGGTTGCCGGTGTTGAGTACTTGTGTGAAAAGGCAGGAAAAATATAATTAGATAAACTTGCCGACATGATATAATTGAAAAACTGTTGAAAATGATGTTAAACACCAAATGATCAAATACAGCATACAAGTTCTGAAAAGAAGAATTCAAATATTCAATACTTGAAGCCATGTTAAAGCTCATGTTTGTTACAGTATTACTTAATTAGCCTTAAACCTATCCTACACTCAACAAATTGCCTCCCTTTTATCATGAGTAATTTCCCCTTTTGTCAATATGATTCATGCAATAGATGCATCAAAATGTGTATACATAAGTTTACAAGTTTTGGAACCACTGGCACTTATTAGTCCCCTACCGGTTAAAGACCGGTTTGGGGACTATGGGTTTGGTCGATTCCGTCTATCCATCCGTCTGTCCATCTGTCTGTCTGTCAGTCCCACCTAACCTTGTTCGACCCGCATCTTAACCATGCATCATAAGATTTTAAAGAAAGTTGGCACAAACCCTCACCATGATGAGGCGGCATGTCACGCACAAGACCCAGGCCTGTACCTCAAATGTCAAGGTCACACTTGGAAGTCATAGGTCAAAATGAGTACTGTTTGATAGGATTCCCTTATCCTGCCCGCATCTCCACCATGCATCATAGGATTTCCAAGAAACTTGGCACAAACGTTCACCATGATGAAGCGGCGTGTCATGCTCAAGACCCAAGTCTATACCTTAAATGTCAAGGTCACACTTAGAGGTCAAAGGTCAAAATGAGTACTATTTGATAGGACCGTACCTTGTCCGGCCCATATTTCAATCATGCATTATAGGATTTCAAAAAATCTTGGCACAAACGTTAACCATGATGAGGCGGCGTGTCACGCACAAGACCCAGGCCTGTACTTCAAATGTCAAGGCTACTCTTAGAGGTCAAAGGTCAAAATGAGTACCGTTTGATAGGACTGTACCTTGTCCAGCTCACATCTTAACCATGCATCATAGGATTCCCAAGTTACTTGGCACACATGTTCACCTCAAATGTCAAGGTCACACTTAGAGTTCAAATGTCAAAATGAGTACTGTTTGATAGGACTGTACCTTGTCCAACCTGCATCTTAACCATGCATCATAGGATTTCCATGAAACTTGGCACAAACGTTCACTATGATGAGGCAGCGTGTTGCTCTTAAGACCCAGGCCTGTACCCTAAATGTCAAGGTCATACTTAGAGCTCAAAATGAGTACTGTTTGATAGGACTGTACCTTGTCCGGCCTGCATCTCAACCATGCATCATAGGATACCCAAGTTACTAGGCACACATGTTCACCATCATAAGGTGGCCTGTCGTGCACAAGACCCAGGCCTATACCTCAAATGTCAAGGTCACACTTAGAGGTCAAAATGAGAACTGTTTGATAGGACTGTACCTTGTCTGACCCGCATGTCAACCATGCATCATAGGATTCCCAATTTACTAGACACACATGTTCACCATGCTAAGGTGGTGTGTCGCGCACAATACCCAGACCTGTACCTCAAATGTCAAGGTTACACTAAGAGGTCAAAAGACACAATGTGCTGTCCTCGTCCGTTAGGGGACTTTTGTATTGCTTGCAATACGACATTAACTTGTTTCCTTTGGTTTATTTGTAAAGGAAACAGTTGTTTTGTAGCATACTCATATTGCATTCATCTTTACCCTTTCCCACATATAGATGCTTTCTGATGCCTCTGCAGCAGACAACTTTTAAAAAATATTGTGCCAAGATGAAATTACTCATAATGTGCAATTTCACCTTCACCACAATGTCTTCATCACGATTTAAGAATTAAACTCTCACCTATAGAGATTTCTTAACTTTTTGCCTAGATGTTTTCAAAGGTGTCTATTGCTAATTTGTTGTAGGTGTAAAAGGGTTAAAATGCTTGTTTCAACAATTGATCAGTCATAATTACAAGCACAAGTTACCTACCCATAATGCTTCCTGGCTTAACTCACACCAGTATTCCCCACAACATTATTTCGAAGCAACCGGCTGTTTTTCCACATATATTGTTAGCTCATTGGTAAAAGGCAAACGATGCTTGTCACAATGTCTTTTGTCAATCGTAGGAAAGATATTTGGCTGAGTTAACCCTTTCCCTCATATAAACGCTTTCTAATGCCTCTGCAGCAGATAGCTTTTTGAAAACATAGTGACAAAAGAAGAAATTGCTCAAGATGAGCAATTTCTCATTTTGCCACAATGTTTTCCACTTTTAGACATAGGTTATCCAATCAATTATAGAGATTTTCATTTTTTGACAAAACATGTTCAAAGTCGTCTGCTGCAGAATGGTCATATGAGGGAAAGGGTTAAAGTGCTCTGCAGCAGATGGCTTTTTGAAAACATAGTGGCAAAAGAAGAAATTGCACAAAACGTGCAATTTCTCCTTTTGCCACAATGTTTTCCACTTTTTGTCAAAATATGTTCAAAGTCGTCTGCTGCAGAATGGTCATATGAGGGAAAGGGTTAAGGTCTGAACTCACAAACCCTGGATTTGCAGCCTCCATGGCTACAGGGGCTTGGCTCATTGGAAGAAAAAAGAACTGACAAAACAAGACGGTGAACAACAGTTACTGCAGTTCAAGGATATTACCTGTATCTTCCTGCATCTGCTTTGATCAAGTGTCATTAATAATTCTTTCACATATGCTGACACATTTTGACTCTTCTTTAACCCTTTACCTCATACGACAATTCTGCTTCAGACGACTTTGAACATATTTTGTCAAAAAGTGGAAAATCTCTATAATTGAATGGAAAACCTTTGACTAAAAGTGGAAAACATTGTGGCAAAAGGAGAAATTGTTCGTTTTCAAAAAGGCAGAGGCGTCAGAAAGCGTCTATACAAGGGAAAAGGTTAACAGTCGATTTTTGAAATCAATGTGATAAAAGGAATATATATAACTGCTCATTATGATCACTTTCTACTAATGAGCAATATCTCCATTTGTAACAATATTTTCACCTCTATTCAATAATCATTCTTTCATATTAAGATTTTCCATATCTTTGCCTAGATGTTTTAAATGTCGTCTGCTGTAGATTTGTTTATGTATGAAAGAGTTAACCCTTTCCCACATATAAACGCTTTCTGACGCCTCTGCAGCAGACGATTTTTGAAAACATTGTGGCAAAAGGAGAAATTGCTCATAATGAGCAATATCTCCTTTTGCTACAATGTTTTCAACTGCATTCAATAATTATACTTTCATTTACAGAGATTTTCTACATTTTTGCTTACAAAGTCGTCTGCTGCAGAATTGTTGTATGTGGGATAGGGTTAAAGTATGTTTACTTGAATACAATGAGACAGTGATACAGAATCCATGTTTCCTTCAGCAAATAAACCAAGGGAAATTCATGCCAATGGAACAGACTTCATGGGTTTACTGTAACAAAATAGTGTCTAAAGTCATAAGTCGTCTGCTGTAGATTATTTTATGTGGGAATGTCTTTAACCCTTACCCTCATATAGACGCTTTGGGAGGATTCTGCAGCAGACCGCCTTTTGAAAACATAGTGACAAAAGAAGAAATTGCTCAAAGCATGCAATTTCTCCTTTTGCCACAGTGTTTTCCACTTTTAGGTTATCCATTCAATTATAGAGATTTTCTATTTTTTGACAAAATATGTTCAAAGTCGTCTTTCTGCAGATTTGTTGTATGTGGGAAAGGGTTAAAGTACAACCACATGAATACAGTGATACGGTTCCCTGTTTGTTTCGAAAATAAACCAAGGGAAATACATGCCAAACAGGAACCGACTTAATGAGCATACCGTAACATAATAATGTCTAAAACATCTAGTAGTTATACAAAATGGTTCAACTCTGTGTCAAAATCATACAGCAAATATTTGAGAATAAATATTTGTTTTTCCGCAGAATCTTTTTAAAGCATACAACTTCCTGACCCTTTCCACATACAATAATTCTGCGGCAGACAAAAATATGGAAAATCACTAGCAATTTATCCTTTTGTTTTCAAAGACCCCTGCTGCTGACGCATCAGATTGCATCTGCAAGTGGGAAAGAGTAAACAAAAAATGTCCAAACCATCTTGTACTTTAACAAAATGTTTTCAACTCTGTATTAAACACTTGGTTTCCTCAGATATTTAATAAAGCAGATGACTTTTTAACCCTTTCCCTCATACAACAATAATTGCGGCAGACGACTTTGAACATATTTTGTCAAAAAATGGAAAATTTCTTTAATTGAATGGATAACCTATGACTAAACGTGGAAAACATTGTGGTAAAGGGAGAAATTGCTTGTTTTGAGCAATTTCTTCTTTTGTCACTATGTTTTCAAAAAGCCGCCTGCTGCAGAGGCATCAGAAAGCGTCTATATGAGGGAAAGGGTTAAAGCAGAGGACTTCTGAAGCAGACAACTACTTAAGATATTTTATCAGGTGAATGTTTGGAACATCATAACAGGTATGATGAATGATATAATAGATATACAGGTATAATTGCAAGCATCATTTTTTGTCATACTGCAAGACACTCAAGAGTCTTGCCGAGTTGAAAATCTCTTGAGTGTTATATTAAGTTTGATACTGAGTTGCAAATAATGTGGGAAAAGGGCAGAATTAGTACTTGCATGAAGCCACATGTGTAAAACAAATAAGGTTTTTCGTATCTTTCCAGTCATTGGATATGTCATGATCATGAGTTTGCTTGGTTTAACCCTTTCCCTCATACAACAATTCTGCAGCAGACGTCTTTTGTAAAACAATGCGTCAAATGGAGGATTTACTCGTATATCTCCAATTGTCACAATGTTTTCTTCTCTTTTCAATAATTTGACTTCCTTAGCTTTTTATAGGTAATTCCTATTTTTTGTCAGTATGTTTTGAAAGTCATCTGCTGCCGATTTGTCGTATGTGGTAATGTGTTAACCCTTTCCCTCATAGAGACACTTTCTGACGCCTCTGCAGCAGACGGCTTTTTGAAAACATAGTGACAAAACAAGAAATTGCTCAAAACGAGCAATTTCTCCTTTTGCCACAATGTTTTCCACTTTTAGTCATAGGTTATCCATTCAATTATACTTTTAGTCATAGGTTATCCTTTCAATTATAGAGATTTTTGTTGTTTTGACAAAATATGTTCAAAGTTGTCTGCTGCCGATTCGGTGTATGTAGTAATGTGTTATTCGTTGTATGTGGTAATGTGTTAAGAAAAGAATGATGAGCCAGAATTGTCAAGTGTGAATCTATGTGACTTAAATTACTTATAGATTTTACATGAAAGTAATTCGTAATTAACTTATCATCTGTAATTATCGTTCTCACATTTGATGAACAAAGCCTTTTTAATAATCAAGATAGGATATTCACCTTTGCATAAACCTTGTTAACCCTTTCCAACTTTCAGATACATTTTATTAGCTCAACTATTCGAAGAATATGAGAGCTTTACTACTCGCCCCGGCGTCGGCGTATTTGAAATATATAATTTACATATGATACCTTTCTTCACATCTTATGTTGAAGATGCTGAGTGTGACTTTTTGAGGGTAAAAAACATGCTTTTTGTTTGATTTTGAGAATTTGAGATAAATTCATAATTTTAGTTATGTTCCTTTCTAATTGTGATCATTCATTTATCAAATATAATTCTTCAACATATTAAACGGGCATTTTTTTTTTTTAAGGTTTTGCTATTTTTGGATCGGTCAGTTTTAACATTTGCGTTTAGCTCAACTTTAAAGTTTCATCATTCAAGTCACTTCATACTTAACACATTTGTTAAGGACCATCGTACAATTATAGGTTAGATAATTCCATTGTATCCTAAATATGGAGTTATGGCTATTTATTGACTTAGGAAATTTGATTTTTAAATTATGTATATTTGAATGTATGTATCTATTCAGTTGCTTTTACATATAGAGTATATAATATGATTTAATAGTACTTAAGTGCAATATAATGAAATAGTGCTCTATGTGAATAAGCGTTATATAGTCTAGCGCGCTGTCCTCCGACAGCTCTTCTTGCATCTGCAGTAGACAACTTATGAAAGCAATTTCAAAACAACCAATTTCTTTTTCTGCCACAATGTCTTCAACACTATTCAATAATCAATCTTTCCTTTTAACCCTTTCCCTCATACGACATTTCTGAAGCAGACAACTTTGAACGTATTTTGTCAAAACATAGAAAATCTCAATAATTAAATGGATAACCTATGACAAAAAGTGGAAAACATTGTGACAAAAGGAGAAATTGCACGTTCTGTGCAATTTCTTCTTTTGTCACTATGTTTTCGAAAGACGTCTGCTGCAAATGCGTCGGAATGCGTCTGCAAGTGGGAAAGGGTTAATACAGAGATTTTCTTTATTTTCGTGTGAATATTTTTAATGTAATCTGCTGCATCAGTGTTGTAGGTGGGGTGGGATAGGGTTATTAATTATTAACCCTTTCCCTCATATAGACGCTTTCTGACGCCTCTGCAGCAAACAGCTTTTTGAAAACATAGTGACAAAGAAGATATTGCTCAAAATGAGCAATTTCTCCTTTTGCCACAATGTTTTCCACTTTTACTTATCCATTCAATTATAGAGATTTTCTATTTTTTAACAAAGTATGTTCAAAGTCGTCTGCTGCAGAATTGTCGTATGAGGGAAAGTGTAAAGAGAGGATATTCACCTTTTCAATAAAGACCTAACCAGGACTTATCAAATATATATAGTTGATATCTGAGCCCTTATGCAAAGTGTTTTTCTCCGAAAAGGTGGAATTGACTGCTCAATATCAAGGACTTTGTCTTTTCCCTTCAGTTGTCATATCTATCTATATAATGCTTCTACTGTTTGAGTTATTAACAATTTCATTCTTTCCCCACCTGGGACACATCTGCAGAATACAACAATTGAAAAACCTCTGTTTCAATTATCTTCCAAAGTTACTTTAATTTATTAACCCTTTCCCTCATACGACATTTCTGCAGCAGACGACTTTTAACATATTTTGTCAAAACATAGAAAATCTCTATAATTGAATGGATAACCTATGACTTAAAGTGGAAAACATTGTGTCAAAAGGAGAAATTGCTCGTTTTGAGCAATTTCTTCTTTTGTCACTATGTTTTCAAAAAGCTGTCTGCTGCAGAAGCGTCAGAAAGCGTCTATATGAGGTTAAGATTTTCCACATTTTTAGCTCTTTTCTCAGAAGAAAAGGCAAGCTATCCTAATCACCTCGGTGTGGGCATATCACATCTTTGTTAAGTTTGTTGTACAACCTCACTTTTTTCAAAACCATTTCAGATATTGATTTGAAACTTACAATACTAGCGCTAACTAGTTCACCATCATTACCTCCATCAACAGACAAGAGTACATAACTCTGTCAGGGTTTTTGTAAGAATTATGGCTCTTTTTCCACTTAGAACGAAGTGCAAGGTGAGCTATTGTGATCATATTTTGTCCGGCGTCCGTCCGTCGTGCGTCGTCAGTAGTCCGGCGTCCGTCGTGCGTCGTCAACATTTGAGCTTGTTAACACTATACGGGCTACATTTTGCATCCAATCTTCATGAAAGTTTATCAGAACGTTCATCTCCATAAAATCTTGGACAAGTTCGAAACTGGGCCATATGAGGTCAAAAACTAGGTCACTAGGTCGAATTGAAGGGAAATCTTGTTAACACCCTGGAGGCCACATTTTCAACTTGACCATGTTGAAACTTTATCAGAATGTTTGTCTTGATGCTATGTAGGTCAAGTTCGAACATGGGTCACATCGGGTCAAAAAGTAGGTCACTAGGTCAAATTGAAGGAAAATCTTGTTAACACTCCAGAGGCTGCAATTTTTGCTTCAGCAGTTTGAAATTTTGTCAAAATGTTTGTCTTAAAAATATCTAGGTCAAGTTCGAATATGGTGTATGCCGGGTCAAAAACTAGGTCACTAGGTCAAATTGTTTTTTTGCTTCAGCAGCTTGAAATTTTGTCAGAATGTTTGTCTTAAAGATATCTAGTTCAAGTTCAAATATGGGTCATATTGGATCAGAAACTAGGTCACTAGGCCAAATTGAGGGGAAATCTTGTTAACTCTGTAGAAGCCGCATGTTTTGCTTCAGCGGCTTGAAATTTTGTCAGAATGTTGAGCTGAATGATATATCTAAACCAAGTTCGAATATGGGTCATGCCGGGTCAAAAACTAGGTCACTAGGTCAAATTGAAGGAAAATCTTGTTAACACTTTGGATGCCGCAATTTTTGCTTCAGCAGCTTGAAATTTGGTCAGAATAATGGTCTAAATGATATCTAGGCCAAGTTGGGATATGGGTCATTTGCCGGGTTAAAAACTAGGTCACTAGGCCCAATTAAAGGGTAATCTTGTTAACACTCTGGATACTGCATTTTTAATTTCAGCATGATAAAACTTTATCAGAATGTTTTTCTTGATGATATGTAGGCCAAGTTTGAATATGGGTCATGCTGGGTCAAAAACTAGGTCACTAGATCAAATTAAAGGGTAATCTTGTTAACACTCTGGATACTGCATTTTTAATTTCAGCATGATAAAACTTTATCAGAATGTTTTTCTTGATGATATGTAGGCCAAGTTTGAATATGGGTCATGCTGGGTCAAAAACTAGGTCACTAGATCAAATTGAAGGAAAATCTTGTGAACACTTTGGATGCCGCATTTTGTGCTTCAGCAGCTTGAAATTTGGTCAGAATGTTTGTCTGAATTATATCTAGGTCAAGTTCGAATATGGGTCATATTGGATCAGAAACTAGGTCAATAAAGGAAAATATTGTTCAAACTCCGGAGGCCGCATTTTTACTTTGAGCAAGTTGAAACTTTGTCAGAATGTTGTCTTGATGATATCTAGTCCATGTTGGAATATGGGTCATATCAGGTAAAAAAATATAGATCACTAGGCCAAATGAAGGAAAATATTGTTAACACTGTGGAGGTTGCATTCAGAATAATTGTCTTGATGTGTTTTGCATTGCAGTACATTGTATAATTAAGGTGAGCGATCCAGGGCCATCATGGCCCTCTTGTTTTCAAAACCATTAAAGATACAGCTTATACACTTACAATACTCATTTACCATCATGACCTCCATCAACAGACAAGAGTACATATATATCTGTGAAGGTTTTCGTCAGAATTATGGCCCTTTTTCGACTTATAAAATACATTGAATCTGGGTAAAATCCAATTATGGAATAATGCTGCGAAACTTGGAATACAGAATTATTGACCGACATGAGAAGAGAAGGTAAGTCTGACAAAGACTTGTTTTGCATTTTACTGCAAAAAGTTTTGTTTTATTGTCAAGCATTAAAAAAGTTGAGCATGCTGTCTTACGGACAGCTCTTGTTTCCTAGATGTTTTCAAAGTCATCTGCTGACTATCAAAGAAGAAAATTCTCTTAACCCTTTTCCTCATATAGACGCTTTCTGACGCCTCTGCAGCAGACAGCTTTTTGAAAACATAGTGGCAAAAGAAGAAATTGCTCAAAACAAGCAATTTCTCCTATTGCCACAATGTTTTCAACTTTTAGTCATAGGTTATCCATTCAATTATAGAGATTTTCTATTTTTTGACAAATTATGTTCAAAGTCATCTGCTGCAGAATTGTCGTATGAGGGAAAGGGTTAAAATAAAAGATCTTAAATATTGTGTGAAAGGTGATTTCTGGTGTAAATAGTACTCAGAGTTCATTAGTTGTTCTCACTTTTACATATTCTAATAGACTTGAGATAGGGCATTCACCTCTGTGTGAACCCTTTCCCACATGCAGATGCTTTCTAACACCTCTTTTGAGCTGAAGCCTTTGGAACAAAATAGGTAATTATGAAGGATAATCTCTATATGAGAGAGAGTATTATTGTTCCATAATATTTAACAATTGAGGCAAAAGCTGAACTTGCTTTAACCATTTTCCTTCATACGACAATTCTGCAGCAGACGTCTTTGAACGTATTTTGTCAAAACATAGGTTATCCATTCAAGAAAATCTCCATAATTGAATGAATAACCTATGACAAAAAGTGGAAAACATTGTGGCAAAAGGGAAAATTGCACGTTTTGTGCAATTTCTTCTTTTGTCACTATGTTTTCAAAAAGCCGTCTGCTGCAGAGGTGTCAGAAAGCGTCTAAATGAGGGAAAGGGTTAAAAAGTGTCTGTTGTAGATGCATCAGAATTAGTCTGCAGGTGGGAAATAGTTTAATAACTTAATAAGTTTTATTTTCCACAAAAATTGTCTCCAGCGAACACGTCAATCATCTGTTCCAGGTAGTGGATAAATGTGGTTAACCCTTTCCCACTTGCAGACACTTTTTGATGTACATGTAGTATATATCGTTTGAAAACATTGTGGCAAAAGGACAAAATTACTCATGATGAGCAAATTTTCTTCTTTTTCCACAATGTTGTTCAATAAATGAACTCTGTTCAATAAATCTTCCATTTATAGATATTTTTGAAAATAGGAATTACCTCCATAACTAATAGTTTAATTATTGTCCCCCGCTTTTAGCGAAAGCTGGGGACTATTATTTCTCGTCCGTCAGTCCGTCAGTCCGTCCGTCAGTCCCTCCGTCAGTCCCTCCGTCACGCTGTCACAAAAACTTTAACCTTGGTCATAACTTCTGAACCGTAATAGGTACTGCTTTCATATTTCACATGTGTATTCCTTGTGACAACCCCTTTCCATCAATACCAATTTTTTTGACCTTGTGACCTTGACCCTGGTGGGGGACCATAATTCTCTGAATTTGCTTGTTAAATTAGAGTTGAAAATTATGTGGCAAAAGGAGAAATTTCTCATATATTTTCTTTCATCAAAATGTTTTCAAAAGTCTTCTGATACAGAGGAGTCAGTAAGCACCTTTATGAGGGAAAGGATTAACCCTTTCCCTCATATAGACGCTTTCTGACGCCTCTGCAGCAGACAGCTTTTTGAAAACATAGTGACAAAAGAAGAAATTGCACAGAACGTGCAATTTCTCCTTTTGCCACAACGTTTTCCACTTTTTGTGATAGGTTTTCCATTCAATTATTGAGATTTTCTATGTTTTGACAAAATACGTTCAAAGTCGTCTGCTGCAGAATTGTTGTATGAGGGAAAGGGTTAAGAAGAGAACATTATTGTTGTTGACAAGAATAGATCTTTGATGATTGTCCTTGTTGATTTAATCACCCCATCAGGTGAAACAATCCACATTAATCATCAATCCCAACTTAATGATAATGACATTTTTTGCATTATAGTACAGAAAAATCTCAGGATTTATATTGACGCAAAGTGTTTGGTAATCATATTAGTTGTCTATGTAACTGTTTTTCTCTAATTCAGCAGCCAAACAATCTTTATTTAGATTTCTGGTCTTGTTTAACTCCTTCCCACATTACAACAAATCTACAACAGAGGCTTTTGAAAACTTGTTAGTATAAACATGCAAAATCTCTATAATGAAAGTATAAATATTGCACAGAATCTAAAATATTGTGGCAATGGAGAAATTGCTCATTATGAGCAGTTTCTACTTTTGCCACATTTTTTCCAACTACATTTTATAATTTGACCTTCATTTATTCAGAAATTCCATAATTTCAAGCGAAGAATGAACAATTTTGCTCTCTTCAACACAATGTATTCAACTGGTTTTAAAAATAATACTTTCACTTTTAGAGATAACCATTTTTAGCTCACCAGAGCACAAAGTGCTCAAGGTGAGTTTTTGTGATTGCCTTTTGTCTGTCTTCAACATTTTCTTATTAACACTCTAGACTAAACATTTTGCATTTAATCTTCATGAAAGTTTATCAGAACATATATCTCCATCAACTCTGGGTCATGTTAGGTCAAAAACTAGGTCACTAGGCCAAAATTAATGAAAATCTTGTTAACACTCTGGATGCCGCATTTTTGGCTTGAGCATTTTGAAAATTTGTCAAAATGATTGTCTTAGTGATATCTAGGCCTAGTTCGAATATAGGTCATGTTGGGTCAAAAACTAGGTCACTAGGTCAAGCTTAAGGAAAATATTGTTAACACTCTGGAAGCCGCATTTTAAACTTGAGCATTTTGAAACTTTGTCGGAATGTTTGTCTTAGTGATATCTAGGCTAATGTTGGATATAGGTCATGTCAGGTCAAAAACAAGGTCACTAGGCAAAATATATTTATGCCAAGATTATGCCAAAACTAGGTCACTAGGTCAAGTTTAAGGAAAATCTTGTTAACACTCTGGAAGCTGCATTTTAAACTTGACCATGTTGACACTTTGTCAGAATGTTTGTCTTAGTGATATCTAGGCCAAGTTCGAATATAGGTCATGTCAGGTCAAAAACTAGGTCACTAGGCCAAATTTAAGGAAAATCTGGTTAACACTCTGGAAGCCACATTCTTGGTTGAGCATGTTGGAACCCTGTCAGAATATTTGTCTTGATGATATCTAGGCTGACTTTGAATAAGGGTTTGGTCAGATCAAAAACTAGGCCATATTGTAGAAATATCTTGTCAACACTATAGAGATCATATTTTTTACTTGAGCAGATTGAAAGTTTGTCTTGATCATATCTAGGCCAGGTTTGAATATGGGTCATATCAGGTCAAATATTAGGTCACTAGGCCAAATTGTAGAACAGTCTAGTTAACACTATAGAGATCGCATTTTTGACTTGAGCAGCTTGAAATTTTGTCAGAAAGTTTGTCTTGATGATATTGCCATTGGCGCTGAAAGAGTTAAGTCTTAAATAGCCCATTCTCAGGAGAGCGATTCCAGGGCCTCATGGCCCTCTTGTTTTGCCGAGATACAGACAGTGCTTACAATTTATATTGTCTGCTGCAGATTTATTGTATGTGGGAAAGGGGGTTTATAAGGCACACATTCAAATAAAAAAAAAATCTTATTTTCCACAATGTCATGTTGATGATTGTTTTCAAATGCATAAGGATAACGAATTTGTCATTGGTAGGTAGACTTGCAGTTACTACAGCTAGCGTAAATCAATTTAAGACTGATTGGATGTTAGTTCAGGTGCTGTTATCCTGTTTCACGTTATTAGATTTAAAGGCGTGAAGCTGCAATTTTCTGTTTGTGACGAGACATAATTTGACTCTTCCATTGTTTGGCTATAGATTGTGCTGTACATATAACTGCTATGACTGGAATCAGTGCCTTTAAGTTACAAATACAGACACATCTACAATAGACTACTTGTAAACAATGTTGCAAAGAGAGAAATTGTTCTTCATGGTTGATTTTTGTCTGGCTGCGACGAAGTTGCGAAAGCGATACTAAGGTGTTGCTTTTCTGGCGACGGCGTCAAACATTTGTGTTTAGCTCAACGTTAAAGTTACGTTTGTTTAACTTTTCTGAATAGGTACAGGTACTTAGTAAGGGCTTTCATATTTAGAATCTAATACCCTTCTTCACATTGTATGCTAAAGATGCTGCTTGTGAATTTAACTTCTTTTTAGTGTAAACATGATTTTGGTGTTTTTTGGTTGACTTTGAGAATTGTTCATAGCTTCCTCATTTTTTGTTAGATTGATTTCAAATTGTGCAGTCATATTTCTTAAATAAAGTACTTCAACATATCAAACGGGTTTTTGGGTCAATATTGTTGTAGCTTATGAGTGTTACCTATTTTTGTGGTAAAAAACATGAATTCTGGTTGATTTTGAACGTTAAAGTTAATTTATTTTACTTTTTGTCTTTTAAACTTGCATTGATAGCGGGGGGACAGCGAGACATTTAATTACGCGTAATTCTGGTTTCTTTTGCCACAAAAATTTCAACCCAATTCAATAATAATACTTTCATAAAGGGAAGAATAATTATTAGAAATAGTTGAAAACATTGTGGAAAATCAGCAATTTCTGATGGTCAGATAAGTTTCATATGTTTCTATTTCTCTTGCTTGCTTCTTAATAACGAAATGGTAGATGCCATTTCATATTTAAATTGATGGAAAAACAAGACTTTTACAAGTTTTAAATCAGAATTTTGAATGTGAGCACAATTTCAAGATTATGTTGTTTATATTGAGCAAAGATCATCATGCTTTTAACTACAGATGGCACCTGATATAAATAAGTAAGACTAAGAGCACTGATAATTAAAACCCACTTAACCCTTTCCCACCTGCAGACGCATTATGACGCAAAAGCAGCAGACGACTTTTGAAAACATTGTGGCCAAAGGTGAAATTGCTCATAATCTTTTATGGAGATTTTCAGGTTTTTGTCACTGATTTCAAAGTCGTCTGCTGCAGATTTATTGTATGTGGGAAATGGTTAAACAAGATGGATAAACATGATCGTTAGATCTATACAGTTCCTTTCCCTCTCTTTATCCAAGTTTCAGGACATTAGCAGCTACAAATGGTGCTATACCATTACTCAGGTCTTTAAAGCTATTTTGAACCTATGTTTTCAAAAAATATTTTCAAATTGTGAAATTTCAAATGTTACATTTTTTTCACTTGCATTTTTTCAAAGCATATGAAAGAAAAAAATTTATACAACCTTGAGATATGATGTTGATTCTAAGATAAAGTTCAAAACACAGTCTCTTTTAAGGATAAATTGCTTTTAATGTTTTCAATTTATTTTGTTAAGATTTAAGTCTTTTAATTGCGTAAGGAAAAAGGGTTAAACATAAAGAAATACAAGATCTTTTCAGAATTTCTTACGAAAATATTTACTGTGACTGCCTATTGCATGAGGACTGCCAATAAAAAACAGAAATGCTGGCTTCATGCTACAGACATTATTTCACGTAATTATTGAACAGTTCTAGGGTTTTGAGAGATTTAAGAAACCGCTGGATGCCAACTTGGCTCACAAACAACAAACCGTTGATAATTCTTTTCTTGATGACAAAATGACATATTCGGAGGTCTCCTACATGGCATAGCCAAATCTTGTTTAAAACTGTTTATTGTCTGTGTAAATTGCATGTTCTTGTAATGTAAATTGTAGCAGAATTTAATTGTTTCACTATTAAATTTTACTTGATTTGATATATTTATTGTTGAGGGCCACAGGGAAGATTTGTGTTACTAACTGTGTTAACCTCTTTTAATAAAGTATATTATTATTACATGTAATATTATTATAAATCTGAAGGTTGATTTTTGTGTGGCTCTTGGAATTTTTGTGTTGTTATGATTAATGACTTGTAATTAAGTAAACTTGTGTTTCTTGAAAAGAGCAGTAAACACATCAGATTCCTCAGATGTAACTGATGAGCCAAACCACTGGAAAAACAACCTTTATTATACCCCCGGTTCCGAAGGAAAGGGGGGGTATACTGTTTTACCCATGTCCGTCCTTCCGTCCTTCCGTCGTTCCGTCCATCCGTCCGTAACACTTTCGTTTCCGGGCTATTTCTCTGCAACCGCTTTTTGGAATTTGATGAAACTTCATAGGAAGGATCACCACCAAGTGTAGATGCGCATATCGTGTTTGCGTTCCGGTTGGATTATTTTTCACGGAGTTATGGCCCTTTACCCCTATGTTAACTAAATTCATTTCCGGGCTATTTCTCTGCAACCGCTTTTTGGAATTTGATGAAACTTCATAGGAAGGAACATTATCACCACCAAGTGTAGATGCGCATATCGTGTTTGCGTTCCGGTTGGATTATTTTTCACGGAGTTATGGCCCTTTACCCCTATGTATGACTAAATTCATTTCCGGGCTATTTCTCTGCAATCGCTTTTTGGAATTTGATGAAACTTCATAGGAAGGATCACCACCAAGTGTAGATGCGCATATCGTGTTTGCGTTCCGGTTGGAATATTTTTCACGGAGTTATGGCCCTTTACCCCACCATCAGGCTATGTATGACTAAATTCATTTCCGGGCTATTTCTCTGCAACCGCTTTTTGGAATTTTATGAAACTTCATAGGAAGGATCACCACCAAGTGTAGATGCGCATATCGTATTTGCGTTCCAGTTGGATGATTTTTCACGGAGTTATGGCCCTTTACCCCACCATCAGGCTATGTATGACTAAATTCATTTCCGGGCTATTTCTCAATATATTCACAAGCAATCATTGTCACAATATTAAGACTGTGGACTCCTTCAAATTATCATAACACACCAACACTTCCTCACTCATTCTAACCTGTCATACTCTTCAATACTTTTACCCCAATGATGCAATTCAACTTTTGATCTGTCTTTCAAAACATGAGCGGGGGGGGTATCACTAGTGAGCAGTAGCTCACATATTTCTTGTTTATTTATTTTACATCAATTGCGAAACAAGCGTTCAGCTTATATTAATCACTTTCAATGTCTGCTACCTGGAGACTTAACCAGTACTTGCGCCGTTTGTGTGGAAACATCCCAAAGGCTTACTCATTACAGGATTCCAAAGAGGGACAGGCCTACCTTCTATCACTGCGCCACTGTCTTCCATTTTCTTTAACCCCTTGCCAATACGAAAACATATTTTTTACCCATCTGCATTTTCTCAGTCGCGCTAATGTCATGGCGAAATGTGCGTTGTGTGTGCGTGCGTACATCCGTCTGTAAACCTTTTGCTTCAAACAACATCTCCTCCCTTACCACTTGGACAATTGGGATGAAACTTCATAGGAAGCATCCTCTCAATGTCCTCTCCTAAATTCTTTAAATTTGTGTGGATCCATGCAAAATTCTGGTTTCCATGGCAACCAAAAGAAAAAAATATTGAAAACTTAAAAAATCTTCTCATCCAAAGGTTTTGGGCCGATTTTCAAAAATTGTTGTAGAATTGTCCTTGGGTGACCCTCTATCCGATTCCTTTAAGCAATCATGATTGGTCAAAAAACATGGCCGCCAGGGCCCGGGGCTATTTTGCATTATATGGCTAAAGTGAAAATTTTAAAAATCTTCTCCTCCGAGATTCCTTCAAGCAATTTTGATTGGTCGAAAAACATGGCCGCAAGGGGGCAGGGCTATTTTGTCTTATATGGCTATTAAATAAGTGAAAAATTAAAAAATCTTCTCGGAAAGTGTCTGGCCGATTTTCAAATAATTTTTCTACCCATGCATGGCTGGATTATGGCCCTTGAAATTGTCAAAATTGCTATAATACAGCTTGTGAACAAAATAGAGCTTCCATTTACTATCTGATCTTCACCAAACTTAGATGGTATTTGATGGTATTTGAATATTGATGACATATTGGTTCCTTTTGAAACAAGCCAGATCAATGCCAGTAGAGCATAGGCCCTCATGGGCCTCTTGTTTACCCATATGCAGCAGACAACTTCCCTTTTTTTACCCATCTACAGCAGACAACTTCCCTTTTTTTACCCATATGAAGCAGACAACTTCCCTTTTTTTACCCATATGCAGCAGACAACTTTCCTTTTTTAGCTCCACTGGCTGAAAGCCAGTCGAGCTTATGTCATAGCGAATTGTCCGTCGTGCGTGCGTGCTTGCGTGCGTGCGTTAACTTTTTCCTTTAAACGACTTCTTCTCTGTTACTAACCACTTGGCCAATTTGGTTGAAACTTCATAGGAAGCATCCTCTCAATGTCCTCTCTTAAATTCCTTCAATTTTTAGCTCCACTGGCTTAAAGCCAGTCGAGCTTATGTCATGGCGAATTGTCTGTTGTGCGTGCGTGCGTGCGTGCATGCGTGCGTGCGTAAACATTTTCCTTTAAACGACTTCTTCTCACTAACCACTTGGCCAATTTGGTTGAAACTTCATAGGAAGCATCCTCTCAATGTCCTCTCTTAGATTCCTTCATTTTTTTTTTATCCATCCATAATTCTGGTTTCCATGGCAACCAAAAGAAAAAAATAGTGAAAACTTAAAAAATCTTCTTCTCTGAAAGTGTCAGGCCGATTTTCAAATAATTTTGTAGAAATGTTCCTTGGGTGACCCTTTATTAGATTCCTTCAAGAAATGTTGATTGGTCGAAAAACATGGTCACCAGAGGGCGGGGCTATTTTGCCTTATATGATCATAGTAAAAACTTAAAAAATCTTCTTCTCTGAAAGTGTTGAGCAGATTTTCAAATAATTTTGTAGAAATGTTCCTTGGGTGACCCTCTATCAGATTCCTTCAAGCCATGTTGATTGGTAAAAAAACATGGCCGCCAGAGGGCGGGGCTATTTTGCCTTATACGGCTAAAGAAAGAATTAAAAAAATCTTCTCCTCCGAAAGTGTCAGGCTGATTTTTAAATAATTTTTTAGAAATGTTCCTTGTGTGACCCTTTATTAGATTCCTTCAAGAAATGTTGATTGGTCGAAAAACATGGTCGCCAGAGGGCGGGGCTATTTTGCCTTATATGACCATAGTGAAAACTTAAAAAATCTTCTTCTCTGAAAGTGTTGAGCAGATTTTCAAATAATTTTGTAGAAATATTCCTTGGGTGACCCTCTATCAGATTCCTTCAAGCCATGTTGATTGGTTAAAAAACATGGCCGCCAGAGGGCGGGGCTATTTTGCCTTATATGGCTAAAGAGAGAACTTAAAAAATCTTCTCCTCCGAAAGTGTCAGGCTGATTTTCAAATGATTTTGTAGAAATGTTCCTTGGGTGACCCTTTATTAGATTCCTTCAAGAAATGTTGATTGGTGGAAAAACATGGCCGCCAGGGTCGGGGCTATTTTGCCTTATATAGCTATAGTGTAAACTTAAAATATCTTCTTCTCCGAAAGTGTTCAGCCGATTTTCAAATAATTTTGTAGAAATGTTCATTGGGTGACCCTCTATCAGATTCCTTCAAGCCATGTTGATTGGTCGAAAAATATGGCCGCCAGAGGGCGGGGCTATTTTGCTCTATATGACCATAGTGAAAATTTAAAAAATCTTCTTCTCCGAAAGTGTTGAGCAGATTTTCAAATAATTTTGTAGAAATGTTCTTTGGGTGACCCTCTATCAGATTCCTTCAAGCCATGTTGATTGGTTGAAAAATATGGCCGCCATGGGGTGGGGCTATTTTGCCTTATATGGCTATGGTTAAAACTTAAAATATCCTCTCCTCCGAAAGTGTCAGGCCGATTTTCAAATAATTTTGCAGAAACATTCCTTGGGTGACACTCTACAAGATTCCTTTAAGCCATGGTGGTTGGTAAAAAATATGGCCACTAGGGGGCAGGGCTGTTTGGAGATTTGATTTTTGCCTTATGGCCGTGGAGCGATACTGGCCCTCTTGGGCCTCTTGTTTTTGATCCATCCATAATTCTGGTTTCCATGGCAACCAAAAGAAAAAAATAGTGAAAACTTAAAAAAATCTTCTTCTCTGAAAGTGTCAGGCCGATTTTCAAATAATTTTGTAGAAATGTTCCTTGGGTGACCCTTTATTAGATTCCTTCAAGAAATGTTGATTGGTCGAAAAACATGGTCGCCAGAGGGCGGGGCTATTTTGCCTTATATGACCATAGTGAAAACTTAAAAAATCTTCTTCTCTGAAAGTGTTGAGCAGATTTTCAAATAATTTTGTAGAAATGTTCCTTGGGTGACCCTCTATCAGATTTCTTCAATCCATGTTGATTGGTAAAAAAACATGGCCACCGGAGGGCGGGGCTATTTTGCCTTATACGGCTAAAGAGAGAATTAAAAAAAATCTTCTCCTCCGAAAGTGTCAGGCTGATTTTTAAATAATTTTGTAGAAATGTTCCTTGGATGACCCTTTATTAGATTCCTTCAAGAAATGTTGATTGGTCAAAAAACATGGTCGCCAGAGGGCGGGGCTATTTTGCCTTATACGGCTAAAGACAGAATTAAAAAAATCTTCTTCTCTGAAAGTGTTGAGCAGATTTTCAAATAATTTTGTAGAAATGTTCCTTGGGTGACCCTCTATCAGATTCCTTCAAGCCATGTTGATTGGTTAAAAAACATGGCCGCCAGATGGCGGGGCTATTTTGCTTTATACGGCTAAAGAGAGAACTTAAAAAATCTTCTCCTCCGAAAGTGTCAGGCTGATTTTCAAATAATTTTGTAGAAATGTTCCTTGGGTGACCCTTTATTAGATTCCTTCAAGAAATGTTGATTGGTGGAAAAAACATGGCCGCCAGGGTCGGGGCTATTTTGCCTTATATAGCTATAGTGTAAACTTAAAAAATCTTCTTCTCCGAAAGTGTTCAGCCGATTTTCAAATAATTTTGTAGAAATGTTCATTGGGTGACCCTCTATCAGATTCCTTCAAGCCATGTTGATTGGTCGAAAAATATGGCTGCCAGAGGGCGGGGCTATTTTTAGATCCACTGGCTGAAAGCCAGTCGAGCTTATGTCATGGCGAATTGTCTGTCGTGCGTGCGTGCGTCCGTGTGTGCGTGCGTAAACTTTTTCCTTTAAACAACTTCTTCTCCCTAACCACTTGGCAAATTTGGTTGAAACTTCATGGGAAGCATCCTCTCAATGTCCTCTACTAAATTCCTTCAAATTTTTTTGATCCATTCGAAATTCTGGTTTCCATGGCAACCGAAAGAAAAAAATAGTGAGAACTTAAAAAATCTTCTTCTCCAAAAGTGTCAGGCGGATTTTCAAATAATTTTGTAGAAATGTTCCTTGGGTGACTCATTATGAGATTCCTTCAAGAAATGTTGATTGGGCGAAAAACATGGCCGCCAGGGGGGCGGGGCTATTTTGCCTTATATTGCAATAGTGAAAACTTAAAAAATCTTCTTCTCCAAAAGTGTTCAGCAGATTTTCAAATTTTTTTGTAGAAATGTTCCATGAGTGACCCTCTATCAGATTCCTTCAAGCCATGTTGATTGTTAAAAAAACATGGCCGTCACAGGGCGGGGCTATTTTGCCTATATGGCTAAAGAGAAAACTTAAAAAATCTTCTTCTCCAAAAGTGTCAGGCCGATTTTCAAATAATTTTGTAGAAATGTTCCATGGGTGACCCTTTATTAGATTCCTTCATGAAATGTTGATTGGTTGAAAAACATGGCCGCCAGGGGGCGGGGCTATTTTGCCTTATATAGCTATAGTGAAAACTTGAAAAATCTTCTTCTCCGAAAGTGTTCAGCCGATTTTCAAATAATTTTGTAGAAATGTTCATTGGGTGACCCTCTATCAGATTCCTTCAAGTCAAGTTGATTGGTCGAAAAACATGGCAGCCAGAGGGCGGGGCTATTTTGCCTTATATGCCCATAGTGAAAACTTAAAAAATCTTCTCCTCCGAAAGTGTTTGGCTGATATTCAAATAATTTTGTAGAAATGTTTCTAGACTTACCCTCTATCAGATTCCTTCAAGCCATATTGATTGGTTGAAAAATATGGCTGCCAGGGGGTGGGGCTATTTTGCCTTATATGGCTATAGTGAAAACTTAAAATATCCTCTCCTCCGAAAGTGTCAGGCCGATTTTCAAATAATTTTGCAGAAACATTCCTTTAAGCCATGGTGGTTGGTAAAAAAAATAGCCACCAGGGGGCAGGGCTGTTTGGAGATTTTATTTTGCCTTATGGCCGTGGAGCGATACTGGCCCTCTTGGGCCTCTTGTTCTCTATATGACCATAGTGAAAATTTAAAAAATCTTCTTCTCCGAAAGTGTTGAGCAGATTTTCAAATAATTTTGTAGAAATGTTCTTTGGGTGACCCTCTATCAGATTCCTTCAAGCCATGTTGATTGGTTGAAAAATATGGCCGCCATGGGGTGGGGCTATTTTGCCTTATATGGCTATGGTGTAAACTTAAAATATCCTCTCCTCCGAAAGTGTCAGGCCGATTTTCAAATAATTTTGCAGAAACATTCCTTGGGTGACACTCTACAAGATTCCTTTAAGCCATGGTGGTTGGTAAAAAATATGGCCACTTGGGGGCAGGGCTGTTTGGAGATTTGATTTTTGCCTTATGGCCGTGGAGCGATACTGGCCTCTTGTTTATTCATATGCAGCAGACAACTTCCCTTTTTATGCCCCCGGAATCACCGATTCGGTGGGCATCTAGTTTTTGGCCTGTCTGCACGTCTGTCTGCACGTCTGTCTGTCTGCACGAAAAAAACTTTAACCTTGACCATTACTTTTGAACCATAACAGGTACGGCTACCATATTTCACATGTGTATTCCTTGTGAGATGACCTTTCTGTCAGTACCAAAATTTTTGACCTTACGACCTTGACCTTTGACCTAGATGTTGCCATTCTCAAAAAAACTTTAACCTTGACCACTACTTTTGAACCATAACAGGTACGGCTACCATATTTCACATGTGTATTCCTTGTGACATGACCTTTCTGTCAGTACCAAATTTTTTGACCTTGCGACCTTGACCTTTGACCTAGATGTTGCCATTCTCGAAAAAACTTTAACCTTGACCACTGCTTTTGAACCATAACAGGTAAGGGTACCATATTTCACATGTGTATTCCTTGTGACATGACCTTTCTGTCAGTACCAAAATGTTTGACCTTGCGACCTTGACCTTTGACATAGATGTTGCCATTCTCGAAAAAAAACTTTAACCTTGACCACTACTTTTGAACCATAACAGGTAAGGCTACCACCATATTTCACATGTGTATTCCTTGTGACATGACCTTTCTGTCAGTACCAAAATGTTTGACCTTGCAACCTTGACCTTTGACATAGATGTTGCCATTCTCGAAAAAAACATTAACCTTGACCACTTCTTTTGAACCATAACAGGTAAGGCTACCATATTTCACATGTGTATTCCTTGTGACATGACCTTTCTGTCAGTACCAACATTTTTGACCTTGCGACCTTGACCTAGATGTTGCCATTCGGGGGCATCAGTGTTTCACAAACACATCTTGTTTTACCCAATCTGCAGCTGACAACATCTCATTTTTTTAACCATCTGCAGTTGACAACTTCTCATTTTTTACCCATCTGCAGCAGACAACTTCTCATTTTTAGCTCCACTGGCTGAAAGCCAGTCGAGCTTATGTCATGGCGAATTGTCCGTCGTGCGTCGGTGCGTGCGTAAACTTTTTCCTTTAAACGACTTCTTCTCACTAACCACTTGGCCAATTTGGTTGAAACTTAATAGGAAGCATCCTCTCAATGTCCTCTCTTAAATTCCTTCAATTTTTTTTTATCCATCCATAATTCTGGTTTCCATGGCAACCAAAAGAAAAAAATAGTGAAAACTTAAAAAATCTTCTTCTCTGAAAGTGTCAGGCCGATTTTCAAATAATTTTGTAGAAATGTTCCTTGGGTGACCCTTTATTAGATTCCTTCAAGAAATGTTGATTGGTCGAAAAACATGGTTGCCAGAGGGCGGGGCTATTTTGCCTTATATGACCATAGTGAAAACTTAAAAAATCTTCTTCTCCGAAAGTGTTCAGCCGATTTTCAAATAATTTTGTAGAAATGTTCATTGGGTGACCCTCTATCAGATTCCTTCAAGCCATGTTGATTGGTCGAAAAATATGGCCGCCAGAGGGCGGGGCTATTTTGCTCTATATGACCATAGTGAAAATTTAAAAAATCTTCTTCTCCGAAAGTGTTGAGCAGATTTTCAAATAATTTTGTAGAAATGTTCTTTGGGTGACCCTCTATCAGATTCCTTCAAGCCATGTTGATTGGTTCAAAATATGGCCGCCATGGGGTGGGGCTATTTTTCCTTATATGGCTATTGTGAAAACTTAAAAAATCTTCTCCTCCGAAAGTGTCAGGCCGATTTTCAAATAATTTTGCAGAAACATTCCTTGGGTGACACTCTACAAGATTCCTTTAAGCCATGGTGGTTGGTAAAAAATATAGCCACTAGGGGGCAGGGCTGTTTGGAGATTTGATTTTTGCCTTATGGCCGTGGAGCGATACTGGCCCTCTTGGGCCTCTTGTTTACCCATCTGCAGCAGACAACTAAAAGTAGGTTAATATTTGTATATGATTACTTATATATATATATCTTCTAATTTCAGGTAAGATGTTTGCTGTTACAATTGCTGTCTGAATTCACTCTTTTGCTTGGTGCATCACTGAGTGCCACACCCCTTCCCACATACAACACATCTGTAGCAGATGACTTTGAAAATATATTTGCAAAAGTATGGAAAATCTCTCTAAATGGAAGTTTAATTATTTAATAGAATTGTAAGCTTTGCGGCAAAATAGAAATTGCTCATCATGAAAATTTTCAGCTTTTGGAACAAGGTTTTCAGAAGTCGTTTACTGCAAATGTGTAAAGATAGTTGCATGTGGGAAAGCGTTAAATATCCTTTGGATTGATTTGCCTACATGACATCAGAGGTAGGAGAACTATTGTTTTATGATTGTGTTGCCTGCATATAAGGAGACACTGAAGGATAACTGCTCTTTGATATGTCTGTCTGTCTGTCACGCTTTGGTTTAATAGGTTATAGAATGGTTATTGGCATGTGACTTCTTTCAAACAATCCTGCATGTTAAGTGCTCAAAAGGACAAAGCATAATAAAAGTCAATCTGGCTGTGGATACTACAATTGTATCATCTTTACCCTGATAAAACCAATGATGAGCAAAACATTTTTGAAAAGAATTTTTGAATACTTAAAACATTATAAGCAATTTTTCGTTTCTTCATTTGCTACAATGTTTAAAAAATTGATTACCTAAAAATGGGTCAAAATTAAGTGAGCTTAAGCCCCATTCTCACTGTCCAAGATGATGAGTAGGGAGAAACCTTATCAAATGGGGAAGACAACCACGATGGCACTGTAGAAGTTTGGGATGATCCGTAATGAACACTGTTGTTCCAGCTTAATCCAGCAGACCCTCTGTATTTATTAACTGTTTTATTTAACCGGGAGACACTGGGAGAAATATCCAGAACCTGTGCAATCTGAGCATGTCCGTCACATGCAGGTATACTATGGTGCAGGGTGGGTCTCTACCATGGATCTACCGTAATAGTCTGTGGTAATCTTGGGGTGGCCGGGAGTACTCCATGCACGAAAGACCAACAGGGGCCACAGGAGTGCCAAATTGGCTGCACTGGTGCATGAATGAGGCTATTTAGCAGGTTTGACTGGTGGCCGCTTCGACATGACCTTGGTCACACAGGTTATACCTTGATAAAACCGGGAAATGGGTCGGCGCTACACTTTAGTTGAACCAGGGCAATCCGGGATCAAATGGCGACATCACTCCGGGCCAACGACAGTAATGTGAGAATGCAACTGTCCCAGATCATCCCGGTATACAGGCTATTTTTTACCGGTAGATACTGGGACCAGAACCGGGTCAGTGAGAATGAGACTTAACTTGAACTGTGTTTCTGTATTTATAATTTAATCTGACAGTTACTGTATGCACACACAATGCAATCTGCTGGGATAGAGAATCTCTTGATTATGAAGCAAACTGTCAACAACAGTTACTACAAATACCTCTAACCAAGGAGAGTTAACAAATCTCTTTGGGACTGTGATGTTTTTATCTTCTCCCAGGTTTTTACTTCTTCTGTACCGGTTTCAGCAACACTTAACCAAAGACCTAAAAACATGTGTGTTATTTATTAGGTCTTTGACTTAACTCTGGATGATTCTACAGCTGACAGCATTTGAAAACATGGCTGAAAATCTAGTCTTTGCATTTGATGAGAATTTTGCTATCGCATAAGATATTTTTAAGCAAGATTTAAGTTCTAACTTTGAAAAATTATGAAATTTACTTCTGAAGTCATTTCTAAATGTTCTTGCATTTGGAAATTATATATCCAGGACGTATATAGTCAATAGATACGTCCCTGTATATGTTAAGAACTAAAGATATAAAACATATGTTAAGATTATTCAAATTATTCATAAAGTATGAAACTTGTAATGTTGCTTAATATTTAGGTAATCCCTTAGGTAGATGTTGCATCCAAATATTTATTTACCAAGAAAAAAAATCCATTCATGAAATTTGAAGATGGAAAAGTGTTGAGCCACAGATGTTTGTAATATTCTTCCAATTATTGTTGATCATCAAATGCAGATTCATAATTATTATGTCTCTGGTAGATGAATGCAATTAGCACTTATGTGAACTTTGGATTAATATTGAGGACATTTGGAATATGTTAATGGGATTATGTAAGATGTTACACTCTTTTAAGTGGTTTGTCATAAAAGTGGATGTAAAAGATGATGCAAACATAATTACCTAAAACCTTTCCCTCATTCCCTGCAGCAGAATGGATATATTCTTTGACTAAAACTGGAAAACATTGTGGCAAAAGGAGAAATTGCGCGTTTTGAGCAATTTCTTCTTTTGTCACTGTTGACAGACAGCCATCTGCCGCAGAGGCATCAAAAAGCATCTATATGAAGGAAAGTGTTAAAATGTTACATAAAATAGAAAAAAATGTCCTTTATTCCTGCCATATGTTTTTAACCATTTTTCACTTGCAGACACATTCTAAAACATCTGCAGCAGACAACATTTGAAATGATAATGACAAAGGAGAAATTGCTCATAATAAGCAATTCCTCCTTTTTCCACTATGTTTTCAACTCTATTTAATAATAATACTTTCATTCAAAGAGATTAACCATATTTTTGCCTAGATAATTAAAAGTCGTCTTCTGCAGATTTGTTGTACTGTTACGGTGAGAGTCAAAGGGTTATTAGAGTTAATGCTATAGTTAGCAAATCTCAAAAACCCTATATAATTATCCCTTTCCCACATATAGACTCTTTCTGACACCGCTGCCACAGTTGACTTCTGAAAACATTGTGGCAAAAGGAAAAATTGCCCAAACAAGCAGTTTCACCATTTGCCACACTGTTTTACTGTAACTATACCTTCATTCATAGAGATTTTCCGGGTTTTCGCCAACTTGCTTTCAAAGTCGTCTGCTGCAATTTTGCTGTATGTGGGTAAGGGTTAAGAACGAGACCTTGCCTAAGACACAAAAAAGTAGAAATCTATGAATGTATCAGCTGGAAAATATATTTGAAGTGACATCAGTAACGCCATGTAAATTTGCTGTTAAAAAAGATATATCTCTAATTACCAAATTATGACTTGATCATCAATGTATCACACATAATTCCATGAGCAATTTTAGCATTAAAGATGATTTCAATGTCGTCTGCTGCAGATTTGCTGTATATGGGAATGGGTTAATATCCAGGATGTAATTCCAACCTTTCAGATTACAGTTAACAGCACCCTGGTAGGCTTAACCCTTTCCCTCATACAACAATTCTGCAGCAGACGACTTTGAACGTATTTTGTCAAAACATAGAAAATCACTATAATTGAATGGATAACCTATGACTAAAAGTGGAAAACATTGTGGCAAAAGAAGAAATTGCACGTTTTGTGCAATTTCTTCTTTTGTCACTATGTTTTCAAAAAGCCGTCTGCTGCAGAGGCATCAGAAAGCGTCTATATATGGGAAAGGGTTATTCACAAAAAGGGTTAAATAAAATCCCAGAGATTTAACCCTTTCCCACTTAAGACAATTCAGCAGCAGACGACTTTGAAAACATGTTGGCAAAAATGTGAAATATCTCCATAAATGAGAGTTTTATCATTAAGTAAAGTTGAAAGCATTGTGACAAAAGAGGCAATTGCTCACTATGAGCAATTTCTCTTTTTGCCACAATGTTTTCAAAAGTCGTATGCTGCAAATGCATCGTTATGCGACAGCAAGTGGGAAAGGGTTAAGTCTTACTATTATAGAAATTTTCTGAGAAAGTGTAAACGTTTATATTCTTCCAGCTTTAAATATCAGAGAGCTGTCAATTATCAACTGAAATCAACCACAAATCGTTTCAGACTTCAAGGAAGGCCAAAAAAATACAATATTTTGCGATTATTCCACATCTTCTATCATTGGCATGTTTGGAAAGTTTCCACAGATATTTCTCAACAAATACAGTGTCAAAACAAAAAAAAATCTTCCCTTTCCTACATACAACAAATCAAATATGTAGCAGACTATTTTCAAAACATGTGGAGTTTCTGGTTAATTTATCAGTACTTAAAATGGTCATATGTTAACATGAAATAAGCAGTCGCAACACTTAACATCCAGGGTAGCCATTACTAGCTATCATTTTTAAAGTCTTTGGTATGACCAAAATTTGTGTCATTTTGGTGTAGTAGCTACTTGATTGATGACTGTTTGTCAGCATAAGAATATTTATTTTGGTTTAAGGACTAAACTTCTTTTTCTTGCAAAACAGTACTTTTGTTTGCTCCCCTGAACCATCCTCAGTACCCAGGCTATTCATACACTATATGATACCCTGGGCCAATTGGCTAGCGAAACTTCGTAAAGCATGCAGCACGATTTCCTCCATAACTACACTGTACTTTTCGTATCGCATGAGGTTTGTGTCATGCGGCCAATCAAGCGGCTGCATTTCATCTCATAAATTATTTAAGAGTACGAGATTTCTACAGCCAATTTGCCCAGGGTATCATATATTTTATGAATAGCCTGGGTACCGAGGATGCCCTGAACATGTCATGCTCAAATCAGAGCTTTTCAGGGATCACCCTTTGACAGTGAAAACAACAACTACCTTGTTAACAAACTCCTAGAGGCCACATGTTGTCAATGGATAAAACAAAATTGGTCATATCTTAGTAGACAAAAGTTTTTAAAACATCCATGAAAATGTTGTTAGAGCCTTTGATTTAATAAAATCTTGGTATATTTTGATATTGGTTTATGCAAGGTGAAAATTAGGTCACTCGGTCATCTTTGTCCTCTGGTTCTTATTCTTTCTCAGAATTTCTGTGACAGATTTCTGCATTTAACCCTTTACCTCTTTGTGAGATACATCCGCAGCAGCCCATTATAGATAAAGATAAGACCAAAGAGAATTTGGTATTGTTGCCGTCTCACAATAACTTCCCACTTTGTCTTCATTCAGATTTGCATGTATCTAGATTTTTCGTTCTTTTAACCCTGCAATTGCATTCAATTATGAAAACAGATTACTTGAACATTTCTTAAGGCATTTCAATTAGAAAGATTGTAATGTACATGTATGATAAAATGCTGAGCAAAATATAGGGGTATTAGTTAACCCTTTCACTCATACAGAAGCTTTCTGAAGCCTCTGTAGTAGACGGTTTTTAGCTCTACTGGCCAAAGGCCAGAAGGGCTTATGTCGTGGCGATTCGTCCGTCGTGCGTGCGTCCGTACGTAAACAATTTCTTGTTAACACGATACAGTAGTTATACATATATAATAAGTATACCGTAGTTAGATATCCATGAGAGCTCGATTCCTTTCGAAAACCAGCCAGATCCGCTCATGCATGACTGGATTATGGCCCTTGAAATGGTCAAAATTGCTATAAAAGAGCTTGTTAACACGATACAGTCTTCACTTTTGATTGTATCTCAACCAAACTTATACAGTAGTTAGATATCCATGAGAGCTCGGTTCCTTTCGTAAACCAGCCAGATCCGCCCATGCAAGACTGGATTATGGCCCTTGAAATTGTTCAGATTGCTATAATTGAGCATGTGAACACAATAGAGGCTCTATTTACTATCTGATCTTCACCAAACTTAGATGGTAGTTAAATATTGATGAGAGCTTGGTTCCTTTTGAAAACCAGCCAGATCCGGCAAGAATGGATTATGGCCCATGAAATTGTAAAAATTGCTATAATACAGCTTGTGAACACAAAAGAGCCTCCATTTACTATCCGATCTTCACCATACATACATGCTCTGGATTGAAAATGACCAAAGAACCATACCAGTAGAGCATAGGCCCTCATGGGCCTCTTGTTTGAAAACATAGTGACAAAGAAGAAATTGCTCAAAACGAACAATTTCTTCTTTTTGCCACAGACTGCTTTTTTTGCTTTATCAGCTTTAAATGTTGTCAAAATGCTTGCCTTGATGATATTTAGACCAAGTTCGAATATGTCATGTAGGGTAAAAAACTAGGACAAATTGAAGGAAAAGCTTGTCAACACTCTGGAAGCCCTATTTTTACCTTGAGCCTGTTGACAGTTTGTCAGAATGATTGTCTTGATGTCTAGCCCAAGTGCAAATATGGGTCATGTCAGATCGAAAGCTAGGTCACTTAGTCAAATTGAAGGGAAATTTGGTTAACACTTGTATTAAATTTCCTGACGATAAAATTAGTTATTGTAATTGTCTACCGTATATGGTTGGCATAACTGAGTGATCCATGGCCATCATGGCCCTCTTGTTTTTAGTAATACCCTCTTTACACAGAGGTGCTGTCCATTGGGAGACCATTGAAGGATGAACAAATGGCCTGATCTCTCAACAAGCTTTCAATGAGCACCTAGCAATCGCCATGGTCTTTCAATGACCCTCCAGTAATCTCCACAGTCACCACGGTCTCCTCAAAGTTTTAACTTGGTCAAAAACAATCTCTCAACGGTCGCAGAGGAAATTATCTCTCAACGGTCTCTCAAGGAGTGCCCAAGGAGCACCCAATGAGTGCTCAACGGTCCTAATGATCTCTCAGAGCTTTTTCAATGGACGGCAAATTTGTAAGTCTCTCATTGATCTCTCTTTGTTGCACCTGATCTCTTGGCGATCTATCAGCAATCTCCTTAGATCTCACCGTGATCTCTCGATAAGCACTCAATGAATGTCATGGTCTCTCCAAGATCTCTTTAGATGGCCATGGAAGTTGGCAAAACATTGCACTTTGATTGCATAAGGATCTCCCAAGCATTTACACAGAAACGACTTGTTGGGGGCTTCGTCGAGAGATTGGGCAAATTTTGGCCAATTTTGGATCGCTCAATGGTTGCCCAACTATCTCCGTGTGTGTAAAGGGGTCATAACCCTTTCCCTCATACGACAATTCTGCAACAGACGACTTTGAACATATTTTGTCAAATAATGGAAAATCTCTATAATTGAATGGATAACCTATGACAAAAAGTGGAAAACATTGTGGCAAAAGGAGAAATTGCACGTTTTGTGCAATTTCTTCTTTTGTCACTATGTTTTCAAAAAGCTGTCTGCTGTAGAGGCGTCAGAAAGCGTCTATATGAGGGAAAGGCTTAACTGATATACCCATGTGGTCTTGACACTTTTTCACTTTTTGCGGGAGATCTCAATTCATTGAATAAACGTTATAGAAATGAGCAATTAATCAAGAGCTTTATCATCTTTTTTCCCTTTTATGTTCCGTTTTTTTCCATATTTAATCCTTTCCCACATACAACAAATCTGCAGCAGACGTCTTTGAAAACATAGTGACTAAAACCTGAAAAGATAGCTTAATTGTTAAATAAAGTTGAAAACATTGTGGCCAAAGGGGAAATTGCTCCTTTGGCCACAATGTTTTCAATAGCCGTCTGCTTCTATTGCATCAAAATTCGTCTGCAGGTGGGAAAGGGTAATCAATACACAAGGTAGCTTAGAATTTTCTAGAAAGGGATAAATGTCATTTCCTGAGGGATGTGGAAAGGAAGTAATCAAATTTAGAAGAGAGACTAAAATTTCTACCACAATTGAATTCTGGGAAACCACTGCTTTGTGTGAACTTTGGTCTTTTTTGTGTCCTTTGTGCATTTGATGAAACCAGGCAAATTTACACCAAGAATTTACACTGCAAGTCATGCAAGTTATAGTGGATGCCCTAAAACAGAGAATATACCAGTATTTGTAGCAGACTTCATTTTGAAAACATTATGGGGAAAGGAGAAATTGTTCAAAACGATGATTATCTCATTTTCCCACCTTGTTTCAACTCTGTATCAAGATTGAATTTTTCGGAGAAGACAAATATTAAAATGGTCAACCGTAAATAATTGATTCAGGCTAGAATTAATCTGTCTGAATGAGACTCAGCTATAAAAATGTTACATTTGAAAAACTAAAGCAACCATGAACAAATATGGAAAAACTCCATAAATGAAAGGCTTTTCCACATACAGACACATTTTGACACATATTAGTCTGCAGCAGAAGAATTGGCACTGACATTGTGATTAAAGTATTTCCCGCAATATTTTCAACTCTATTAAATTTATGGATATTTTCCGTAGTTTTGTCTAGATGTTTTTAAACTCGTCTGCTGCAACTTTGTTGTATATGGGAATTGGTAAATGATTGACTAG
Source organism: Serripes groenlandicus (assembly GCA_031761405.1). Lineage (NCBI taxonomy): Eukaryota > Metazoa > Mollusca > Bivalvia > Cardiida > Cardiidae > Serripes > Serripes groenlandicus. The sequence continues at coordinate 118,564,522 of JASEVX010000001.1, read as the reverse complement.
ACTTGAAGACCTTCTTGCAAAATAAAAATTGCTCATTATCCCTTTCCCACACAAAATGATTCTGCAGCAGACGACTTTGAAAACATAGTGATAAAAACCTGAAAAATCTCCATAAAAAATAGCTGAATTGTTAAATAAAATTGAAAACATTGAGGCCAAAGGAGAAATTGGTCAAAATGAGCAATTTCACCTTTGGCCAATTTTTTTTCAAAAGTACTGCTGCTATTGCGTCAAAATGCATCTGCAGTTCGGACAGGGTTATGAGAAATAATGCTCCATTTGCAAAAAAAAAATTAAAAGTCATCAGCTGCTGATATTTCTTCATCTTGGAAAGTTACAATGGATGATCAATTGTCCATAAAACAGACAATTTTTTAACTGTTTTAAAATCACTGTCAGGAGTGGATCACATGCAGTTTCTTCTTTAATGACAATACTTTCAAAAGCTGTCTGTAGTAGAGGCATCAATATATTACTGCCAAGTTGAGGAAACCGGCAGGATTTTTTGCAAAGATAAAATGCACCTTTCAAAAAAACTGTCTGACAGCCTGGGTTTCGTTTTTCTCATATTTTGAACATGCTGGTGGTCCCTCATTACGTTTGTTCTCGGTAATGAATAGGCTGGTGATATGATGAAATATGTGTCGAAAACATAAGAGATTTACCCTTACCCACATACAACACATCTGCACCAGATGACTTTGAAAATATACCCAAAAAGAAAATCGAAACTCCCTTCAAAAATGAAAGTACAATCATTGAATACAGTTAAGCAATTTCTTCTTTTGTCACCATGTTTTCAAAAAGCTGCCTGCTGCATAGGCGTCAGAGAGTGTCTAGTTGAGGGGAAGGATAAACCCTTACCAAAATACAACATATTCTGCAGCAGGGGAATGTGAAAATCTTTATCCTTTGCCACACGTATACAACAAATCTGCAGCAGACGACTTTGAAAATGTTTTGGCAACAATATAGAAACTCTCTATAAATGAAGGTATAATTATTGAATCAAGTTGAAAACATTGTGACAAAAGGTGAAATTACTCGTTTTGAGCAATTTCTTCTTTTGCCAGTATGTTTTCACAAGTTGTCTGCTGCAGATGCGTCAGAAAGCGTCTACAAGTTGGAAAACATTGTTGCAAAAGGCTTCAAAAATATTGAAACTCTATCAATGAAAGAAAAGTTTTTCAGTTAAGTTGAAAACATTGTGGCAAAAGGAGAAATTGCTCAATAATTATATATTTTTGATTATTGAGATTTTTAAGAGTTTAATTGTCCAGATGCTTTTAAAGTCATTTGATACAGATTTGTTATATTTTGGAAAGGGTTAAAAAACATGGCAACTGAAGTGAAGACTGTACCATGTTTGGTCATTGACACTCAGCTGACTTTCCGGGTTTATTTATTATGTAAACAGTGGTGCCGATTCTATCTGTCAAATCATGATGGATGGTTCAAGGAACAGTTACAGATCCATTCCTCTCTAGTTAGATCATGTTATTTTACCCTTTCCCACATACAACAAATCTGCAGTAGACTTCACTGAAAACATGTATACAGACACAGATATTGAAAATCTCACTAAGTGAACAGAAATTATTGAATTATAGTCTTTTATTATAAAGATAAATATATTGTGGCAAATGAATTAATTGTTCATCATTTTGTTGCCACAATATTTTAAAAAGTTGTCAGCTGTAGATGCATCAGATTGCAGTGACGTGTTGGAGAGGGTAATATAGTGTAAACAGTGAGAAATAACCAAGACTTGAGATTTACTAATTATGTAAACATTGATGTTTTATTCAGATATTTTTTTGTCATCTTCAACACTATTAGTTATATTATCAGGTTACAGATCACTTATTCATGATTCCTTGGTGTCAAACATGAACTAAACTAGGAAATGTGACTTGTCCAAATGTACTCCAAAATGAAAGTCGCAAGTGGGGATTGAACCTAGGACACCTGATCCTAAATCAGTTATGCTAAGCATTTTGGCGCAGCTGATTCCTTAACCCTTTCCCTCATACAACAATTCTGCTGCAGACTACTTCAAACATATTTTGTCAAAAAATGGAAAATTTCTATAATTGAATGAATAACCTACGATTAAAAGAGGAAAACATTGTGGCAAAAGGAGAAATTGCTCGTTTTGAGGAATGTTTTCTTTTGTCACTATGTTTTCAAAAAGCCATCTGCTGCAGAGGTTTCAGAAAGCGTCTATATGAGGGAAAGGGTTAAGACATTGATGCCTGGCATCCTATCTGTCAAGTCATGATCAATGGATATTTCAGTGAAGTGAACTATCACTTTTAAACATATAGACTCTTTCTGACGCCTCTGCAGAAGATCACAGGTGATCACATTTTGTCCGGCGTCAGTCCATCGTCTGTTGTGCGTCGTCAACATTTGGGCTTGTTAACACTCTACAGGCTACAATTTGTATCTAATCTTCATGAAAGTTTATCAGAACATTCATCTCCATCAAATCTTGGACAAGTTCGAAACTTGGCCATATGAGGTCAAAAACTAGGTCACTAAGGTCAAATTTAAGGGAAATCTTGTTAACACTCTGGAGGCCACATTTTCAACTTGAGTATGTAGAAACTTTAACCGAATGTTTGTCTTGATGATATGTAAGTCAAGTTCGAACATGGGTCATGTCGGGTCAAAAAGTAGGTCACTAAGTCAAATTGAAGGAAAATTTTGTTAACACTCTAGAGGCCGCAATGGTTGCTTCAGCAGTTTGAAATGTTGTCAGAATGGTTGTCTTAAAAATTTCTAGGTCAAGTTTGAATATGGGTCATATTGGGTCAGAAACTAGGTCACTAGGCCAAATTGAAGGGGAAACCTTGTTAACACTGTAGAAGCCGCATTTTTTGCTTCAGCAGCTTGAAATTTGGTCAGAATGTTGAGCTGAATGATATCTATGCGTCATGCCGGGTCAAAAACTAGGTCACTAGGCCAAATTGAAGGGTAATCTTGTTAACACTCTAGAGGCCACATTTTCAACTTGAGCATGTTGAAACTTTATCAGAATGTTTGTCTGGATGATATGTAGGTCAAGTGCTAACATGGGTCATGTTGGGTCAAAAACTAGGTAAATAGGTCAAATTGATGGAAAATCTTGTTAACACCCTAGAGGCCACAATTTTTGTTTCAGTAGTTTGAAATTTTGTCAGAATGTTTGTCTTAAAATTCTAGCTTTTTTGGCTACAGCAGCTTGAAATTTAGTCAGAATGTTTATCGAAGTGATATCTAGGACAAGTTCGAATATGGGTCATGCCGGGTTAAAAACTAGGTTATTATGGCCAAATTGAAGGAACGAGGTCAATAAAGGGAAATATTGTTCAAACTCTGAAGGCCACATATCTAGTTCATGTTGGAATATAGGTCATATCAGGTCAAAAAATATAGATCACTAAGCCAAATGAAGGAAAATCTTGTTAACCCTGGAGGTTGCATTCAGAATAATTGTCTTGATGTGTTTTGCATTGCAGTACATTGTATAATTAAGGTGAGCGAACTAGGGCCATCATGGCCTCTTGTTACTTAAATGTTTTCAAAGTCCTCTGCTGCCATTGTTTGAATTTTGGAAAGGTAACGTATTCACCAACCATTCAAAATTAATTCTTTTTCTCAAGTTGATCAATGTTAACCCTTTCCCTCATACGACAATTCTGCAGCAGACGACTTTGAACGTATTTTGTCAAAACATAGAAAATCTCTATAATTGTATGGATAACCTATGACTAAAAGTGGAAAACATTGTGGCAAAAGGAGAAATTGCACGTTTTGTGCAATTTCTTCTTTTGTCACTATGTTTTCAAAAAGCCGTCTGCTGCAGAGGCGTCAGAAAGCGTCTATATGAGGGAAAGGGTTAAAACCAATATTCATGAAGGTTCTTCAGAACACTCATCTCCATTAAATCTCTGTGAATCATATTGGGTCAAAAACTAAGGCACTATGTCAAATTTTGGAGAAATCATGTTCTCAGCAACTTTCTTCTTTTAACCCATTCCCACATACAACAATTCTGCAACAGACGACTTTCAAAACATGTAAACAAAAATTTAGAAATTCTCTATTAACGATAAAGTGTAATAATTCAATAGAGTTTAAAACTTTGTGGCAACAGGAGAAATTGCACATTATGAGCAATTTCTTCTTTTGCCACAGTGTTTTCAAAAAGTTGTCTGCTGCAGAGGCGTTAAAAAGAATCGGTATGAGGGAAAGCGTTAATTAATTTCAACACTGTATCAAATTGTTGTGCTTCACTATCTCAAAATAATTATACTAATATTTTCCTTAGATGTTTTCAAAGCAGCCGGTTGCTGTCTATGATTGATATATGATTGTTTATGTCAATATACAAAACTGTTATCGTTGATTAGAAACTAGCAAAAGAGGCAGGCAGTTGTCAGTACGGGACTAGATCTCTTTTTTATCATGCAAGAACAAGCACACACGGAAATGCAGTCTGAGTGCATTTCCATGTACCATTTTGAAATCTTTCCCTAGCTCATACAACAATTCTGCAGCAGACGACTTTGAACATATTTTGTCAAAAAATAGAAAATCTCTATGATTGAATGGATAACCTTTGACCAAAAGTGGAAAACATTGTGGCAAAAGGAGAAATTGCTCGTTTTGAGCAATTTCTTCTTTTGTCACTATGTTTTCAAAAAGCTGTCTGCTGCAGAGGCGTCAGAAAGTGTCCGCGTCAGAAAACCTCTATATGAGGGAAAGGTTTAATATGTTAAAGCTTGTTGAAAGGTTTCATTGAGAAATCTCCTTTTGCCAAAATGTCTTTAAAAAGTCATTTACTGCACATATGTGTTGATATACTTAAAAGACTTTCGCTCCACCGCACAATCTTTTTTGGCTGCATTTTGCAGCAATTTTTGTACTCAATTGTACAATTTATAGGTTAGTCTTTCCTAAATCCAATATAATTGACTGACAGTCCAATGTAAGTAATAATGTACAATCAAAGATTAACATTAAGAAGATATAACAAAGTAAACTACAATCCTACATCAGTTGTGCCAGAAATAAAACAGAAATAAAAGGATCATTTTCTCTTTTGTTTTTTTAAATCTTTCACCATTCTATGAATAAATCATGAGACCAATATTGGCTGGTAATTGTAGGAGAACATGAACTCAAAATCCATCTCTTCTCTCAATATGCTTTCATTCTTCCATCACCAGTAATTTATACACACAATCAGTAAATAGTTATTATGTATAACACATGAAAAATGCAAGGTTGTTAGCCCTTTCCCACATAAAAAAGAATCTAAGCAGAAACTTGGAATAACTCTTTATGAATGAAAGTTTAAAAACTAGTAACATAGAAGCCATTGTGGCAAAAGGAGAAAATCATTCAAAGTGAAAAGATAATTTTTGAATATAATTGATTAGTTGCCTGCTGCAGATGTGTCAAAATGCATCTGCAGGAAAGAAAGTGTTATAAAAGATAAAACGGTTCCTGGCATACCAGAATGAGGTAGTTTTATGTCGTTTATAATTGGTACTATGTATCAACATCTATTACAACAAAATAACACAGAAAATTGTTAATGAAAGGGCTTAATGAGTATTTATGAGGATGATGGCATTTGTGATTTAAGCTAATGATGAAGAGATTATGTTGATATTAATATTTACAATGTGACTGTAGTCACTGGAAGTGTTACTGAAAGCACTATATATACAGCGGTTGTTGTGCGAGCGTTTTGATCGGACAGTTCCGGGGCAGTCAGTTATGATACCATAAGAATTAAGATTGCACCAAACTTCCTCTTAAAATGACCTACTCTGTGGTGTAGTGGTAGAGCGTCTGCAGGAGGTTGTGGGTTTAATCCCCTAGACAGGTTTATACCAAATTTTAAGACTTTAAAATGGTAGTAATGGCTGTCCTCCTTGGCGCTCAGGGTTGCGATGTTAGCATTATGACTGATTGAGTGGTGTCAGGATAAATGGACCAGTAGTACTGGTAACTTACATCCAGGAAAAGCCATGTTAATACAACTGACAAATTGTTAATGCAGCCTAATGAGGTAAGAGCATTGTCTGTTATGAGCATATTCTTCTTCCACCAATCTTTATAACCCTTTCCCACATACAGTAAATCTGCAGCGGAAAACTTTGAAAAGTTTGATGCAGAGGCGTCAGAAAGTGTCTATATGTTGAAAAGGGTTAAACGGTTACAGTTCTGTATGGGAAAGAGTAAAAGATGATTAAACACAAGCAGGGAATATATCATAAAACAATTAAGAGGACAGTGATTATTAATTGCATCATAAAAATTAAGAATTAACGATCTCTGCATGTTATACAATTCCATTCAAACAGAAGGGAGCTTAGGAATTCATTTACTGGAAGCTGCACCATGTAGAAAGTACCTTTATCTTTAATACCGTAGTTTTCAGTGATAATCTTTTTTCCATCTGCAGACAATTTTTGAATCCATTGTGTTAATTAATAGGAGAAAATGCTCATGGATGATCTATTTCTCCTATTACCACAATGTTTATTGATGTTTATTTGTGTGAAATAGGGTCCTAGGGAAAGGAGCGTCATGATGGTGTGGGCAGAGATGTGTTTACTCCTAATTTATAACACCTCAGGGTTATCTGCCATTTTCAACGGTATTTCAATTGCTCTTGAACAATTTTCTACTTTTCCAACAATGTTTTCAAAAGTTGTTTGTATTTGAATAGGCGAAAGGATTAATGTAAGAGAATAAGTTTTATTATGTCAAAGCCCTGGCCTATTTATGAGTGGCAATTTTCTAAACAATTGTCTTTATTGCAGCATTACAATTCCTTTTACAACATGCATGGATCATTACTTTGTTTACAAGAGAATGTAACTGCCTCCACCTGGTGGTTAAACCTTTTAACATACACATTTTGACTCATCTGCAGTCATTTTTCGGCAGTGGCTTAGTAAAAGTAAACATCTGGATGTGAGAAAGAGATAAAGGGACTGAATCCCATATGTATGAGAAAAAAGCGAAAAAAAATCGAGGGCTTGGCGTGAAACAGTTGTAACTAAAAACCTATTTTGAAAACCCTGTTTTAGGGGCAATTTTGACCCCTTTGTAAACAATGCAAATTTAGGTGCCATACATTGCTCATAACAAGCAATGGCACCTAAATTTACATTGTTTACCAAGAAAAATTATTTAACGCTTATAAAGACTTCATGGCGAGGTGATTAACCTTGGTAAAAAAATACTGGTTTTAGTTACAACTGTTTCACACCAAGCCCTCGATATGCACACTATTAATATTGCGGAGATTTTTCGTTATTTTGCATTGTAAAATCTACTGGGTTAGTAACCCAGTAAATCTAAAAATATGAATGTAATGAGTTGATAGTGTTAGATAATGCCGAATTGAATCCACAAATTTAAATGAGCAAGAGGAAATTCCACGGTATTTTTAAACAGGAAAACACGGAGCGGACGTTTTTTTAACTGCTTATTTCTTATGAAATAATGAAAAACAAGACTTGTACGACCTTCTACAACATTCCGTTGTATATATATAGACGTATTTTGGATTAATTAGAATAAGTATAAAATATAACGATTTTGGACCATTATGGTGTTCAGTCCCTTTAAAGTTGTCTGATGCAGACTTGCTGTGTGTGGGAAAGGGTTAAGATACCTCTTTACAGCTCAGAGAAAGCAACCCTGGTGATGTTTTAATTCAATTTTCATAAAAAACATTTTTCACATTTTCCTTTCTTTTCTTTACCAATTATACTTAGACGAAGCGGAATAACTTGTGAATAGATGAATAGGTAATTAAGTTTTCCTGAACTCACAGTCACACTAAATTAATCTTACATAGAGGATTTTATGAAAATTGCAAGAGAGAGCTGTCCCACAAAAACTCTTATCAAACTGTATTTCACCCCCATGGTTATTCCAGGAATGGTAATAATGTTGTACTTCAGGTGGAAGGACTTAACCCTTTCCCTCATACGACAATTCTGCAGCAGACGACTTTGAACATATTTTGTCAAATAATGGAAAATCTCTATAATTGAATGGATAACCTATGACTAAAAGTGGAAAACATTGTGGCAAAAGGAGAAATTGCACGTTTTGTGCAATTTCTTCTTTTGTTACTATGTTTTCAAAAAGCCGTCTGCTGCAGAGGCGTCAGAAAGCGTCTATATGAGGGAAAGGGTTAAAACTTTTGTTTCCTCTCTATAACTTCCTTTGAACTGGACTTAGTCTAACAACATTTCAGAAGAATGTAGCTTAGATGGAATGAAGCCTGTTATACTTGTTTGTGTCATTTGGTTAAATATTATGCATTTTGTATTTTGATGTATCTGCAGCAGACGACTTTTGAAAACATCGTGACTAAAGGAGAAATTGCACGAAACAAGCAATTTCTCCTTTTGCCACAATGTTTTCAATTTTTTTCAGTAATTATACCTACAATTATAGAGGTTTTCCATGTTTTTAATCAGACATTTTCAAATCGTCTGCTACAGATTTGCTGTATGTGGGAAAGGATTTAAAAGAAAGCCACCAAGTCATGGTCAAAGTTTATAATCAGAATTTACATTTTCAAAAGCCAGAAGGAAAAGTTCCATCCTATACCTATATGCAGTCAGCTTATAAACCTTTCCCTGATAGGACAATTTTAACGTCCGTGATATTTAAATTATTTTCCAGAGCTGTCTGCTTTGGAAATAATGTCAAGATAAAATTGCAAGAGCTTCAAATTCCATACTAGTGATGAAGACCTGAAATGATTTTTTAGCTCGACTATTCGAAGAATATGAGAGCTATACTACTCACCCTGGCGTCGGCGTCCATGTCACACCTTGGTTAAGGCTTTGCATGCAAGTACTTAAATACTACATGTATCGCATTGAAACTTTCTACAACCCTACCCAACTATCACACCTATGTAGATTATCAAGTTAGATAACTCTATCCTGTATTTTATGCAAGTTATGGCCCTTTTTTACTTAAAACATTTGGTTAAAGTTTTGCGTGCAACTAAATTAAGAGTCCATATCTCAGTATTTACTTAATGCATTGCATTGAAACTTTATACAACCCTACCCAACTATCACACCTATGTATATTATCAAGTTAGATAACTCTATCCTGCATTTTATGCAAGTTATGGCCCTTTTTTCACTTAGAAATGCTGGTTAAACTATATTAAGAGACCATCTCTTAGTAACTACTTGATGCATTGCATTGAAACTTTATACAATCCTTCCCAACCATCACACCTATGTAAACAATAGAGTATGATAACTCTATCCAGTATATTTTGCAATTTATGGCCCTGTTTTAGCTCGCCTATTCGAAGAAATAGGGGAGCTTATGTAGTCACGTTGGCGTTGGCGTACGCGTTGCCAGCTTGGCCAAACCTTTGCGTGCAAGGCCTTTTCTCAGACACTGTGTATGCTGTTGCTTTGAAACTTCACACACTTATTCAGGGTCATTAGATGACCTTGTATGTCAAGTCCCATAACTCTGGAATGGATTTTCACTGAATTGTGCCCCTTTTTGGACTTAGAATGTTGGTCAAACCTTTGCGTGCAAGGCCTTTTCTCAGAAACTGTGTATGCTGTTGCTTTGAAACTTCACACACTTATTCCAGGTCATTTGATAACCTTGTATGTCAAGTCCCAAAACTCTGGAATGGATTTTGACTGAATTGTGCCCTTTTTTGGACTTAAAATTTTGGTCAAACCTTTGCGTGCAAGGACTTTTCTTAGACACTGTATGCTGTTGCTTTGAAACTTCACATGCTTATTCAGGGTCATTAGATGACCTTGTATGTTAAGTCCCATAACTCTGGAATGGATTGTGACGGAATTGTGCCCCTTTTTGGTCAAACCTTTGTGTGCAAGACTGGGAATTTTGGGTTGTAGTTGGGCATTCAATGCCTTTTCTCAGAAACTATATAATTTATGTGTTGCTATTAAATGGTTTTCTTTCTTTTGTAAATTCAATTTCAACTGAATTATTCCACTTTTGGATTTTGGACTTTTACCAATGCTATAACTGTTCTGAAGTAGGCCCTGATAGACGATGGCCCTGATAGGCGAGCTGTATTGTCCTACTACAACTCTTGTTTAACTAGAAATTTGGTTAAACTTTTGCATGCAACTTCATTAAGAGTCGATGTCCTAGTATTAACTTGATGCATTGCTTTGAAACTTTATACAATCCTTCCCAACTATCACACCTATGTTGGTTTTCAAGTTAAATAACTCTGTCCTGCATTTTACGCAAGTAATGGCCCTTTTTGGACTTATAAATTCTGGTTAGAGTTTTGCATGCAAATACATTAAGAGACCATATCTTAGTAACTACTTGATGCATTGCATTGAAACTTTATACAGCCTTTCCCAACCATCACACCTATGTAAACAATCAAGTATGATAACTCTATCCAGCATTTAATGCAAGTTATGGCCCTTTTTGGACTTCTGGTTAAAGTTTTGCAACTACATTTAGAGTGTAATCTCAGTAACAACTTGAAGCATTGTATTGATACTTTATACAACCTTTCCCAATTTCACAACTATATACACAACCAATTAAGATATCTCTATTCAGCATATGGTGCAAATTGTTGCCCTTTTTTTACTTAGAAATTATGGTTAAAGGTTTGCGTGCAACTACATTTAGAGTCAATATCTTAGTAACTACTTGATGCATTCCATTGAAACGTTATACAACCCTTCCCAAGCATCACACCTATGAAAATAATCAAGTTAAATAAATCTATCCTGCATATAATACAAATTTTCACCCTTTAAGAAATTGTGGTTAATGTTTTGCATGCAACTACACCATAATCTCAGTAACTTAAATAAGCGGTGAAATAGTCGAGCGTGCTGTCACCGACAGCTCTTGTTAATATACATAACCTAGCTGGACAGGCATCAGATAGGGAAGGATTTTTACAATGTCCATTTGGTTGGCAGTTTCCTGTAAACTGTTTATATTAATAACTTACATTATTGTAGTTGTTTGAAACAACCCATATGTTTGTTGAATTTTGGTCATCATTAATTGGATTAATTAAGCCCAACTCGGCTATTTACTGTAAGCTATGATCCAGCCTATTTGGACTACATTCCCCATTTCTGTGATGTAATTCACAAATATATACTGAATCTACCCGGAAAAGATGGAGCTGTTTTAACCCTTCCCACATACAGACACTTTCTGAAGCAGAAGACGTTTTGAAAACATTGTGAGAAAAAGAAGTTTCTCATGATGAGCAGTTTCTCCTTTTGCCACAATGTTTGAACTTTATTAAATGATTGTACTTTTATTTATTACGATTTCACATTTTTGCCTACATGTTTGCAATGTCATCTGCTGCAGATTTGTTGTATGTGTGAAAGGGTTATAGATTATCCCACTTCAATATGGGAACTGTTTTCAACAGCATCTTATAAAGGTAAACACCTTCAATAGCTGTTGTTTGAGTACATGACTGATATTACAATGTCTAAACTTTAGTTTACAGATATAAGCAAAGAGTTCTCATTCTAACCCAAGTTACTGACGATAGAACATTACTTGTTTCTTCTATTATATGTTCAGGAATCCGCTGTGGTCGCGTCCATGTCACACCTTGGTTAAGGCTTTGCATGCAAGTACTTAAATACTACATGTATCGCATTGAAACTTTCTACAACCCTACCCAACTATCACACCTATGTAGATTATCAAGTTAGATAACTCTATCCTGTATTTTATGCAAGTTATGGCCCTTTTTTACTTAAAACATTTGGTTAAAGTTTTGCGTGCAACTAAATTAAGAGTCCATATCTCAGTATTTACTTAATGCATTGCATTGAAACTTTATACAACCCTACCCAACTATCACACCTATGTATATTATCAAGTTAGATAACTCTATCCTGCATTTTATGCAAGTTATGGCCCTTTTTTCACTTAGAAATGCTGGTTAAACTATATTAAGAGACCATCTCTTAGTAACTACTTGATGCATTGCATTGAAACTTTATACAATCCTTCCCAACCATCACACCTATGTAAACAATAGAGTATGATAACTCTATCCAGTATATTTTGCAATTTATGGCCCTGTTTTAGCTCGCCTATTCGAAGAAATAGGGGAGCTTATGTAGTCACGTTGGCGTTGGCGTACGCGTTGCCAGCTTGGCCAAACCTTTGCGTGCAAGGCCTTTTCTCAGACACTGTGTATGCTGTTGCTTTGAAACTTCACACACTTATTCAGGGTCATTAGATGACCTTGTATGTCAAGTCCCATAACTCTGGAATGGATTTTCACTGAATTGTGCCCCTTTTTGGACTTAGAATGTTGGTCAAACCTTTGCGTGCAAGGCCTTTTCTCAGAAACTGTGTATGCTGTTGCTTTGAAACTTCACACACTTATTCCAGGTCATTTGATAACCTTGTATGTCAAGTCCCAAAACTCTGGAATGGATTTTGACTGAATTGTGCCCTTTTTTGGACTTAAAATTTTGGTCAAACCTTTGCGTGCAAGGACTTTTCTTAGACACTGTATGCTGTTGCTTTGAAACTTCACATGCTTATTCAGGGTCATTAGATGACCTTGTATGTTAAGTCCCATAACTCTGGAATGGATTGTGACGGAATTGTGCCCCTTTTTGGTCAAACCTTTGTGTGCAAGACTGGGAATTTTGGGTTGTAGTTGGGCATTCAATGCCTTTTCTCAGAAACTATATAATTTATGTGTTGCTATTAAATGGTTTTCTTTCTTTTGTAAATTCAATTTCAACTGAATTATTCCACTTTTGGATTTTGGACTTTTACCAATGCTATAACTGTTCTGAAGTAGGCCCTGATAGACGATGGCCCTGATAGGCGAGCTGTATTGTCCTACTACAACTCTTGTTTAACTAGAAATTTGGTTAAACTTTTGCATGCAACTTCATTAAGAGTCGATGTCCTAGTATTAACTTGATGCATTGCTTTGAAACTTTATACAATCCTTCCCAACTATCACACCTATGTTGGTTTTCAAGTTAAATAACTCTGTCCTGCATTTTACGCAAGTAATGGCCCTTTTTGGACTTATAAATTCTGGTTAGAGTTTTGCATGCAAATACATTAAGAGACCATATCTTAGTAACTACTTGATGCATTGCATTGAAACTTTATACAGCCTTTCCCAACCATCACACCTATGTAAACAATCAAGTATGATAACTCTATCCAGCATTTAATGCAAGTTATGGCCCTTTTTGGACTTCTGGTTAAAGTTTTGCAACTACATTTAGAGTGTAATCTCAGTAACAACTTGCCCGGCCGGGTAGCTCAATTGGTAGCGTATCTGACTCGTGATCTGGAGGTCACGGGTTCGATACCCGGTTGCGGCGACATTCTTTCGGGCGATGTTTTCCATTGCCTCTCACCTCTGATCTATGTGAGAAAGTAGTCAGTGGCTTCGAAAGAATGTTGTGTAAGTATTGGTGTGGGAAAGCCAGGAAAACATGGGTAGGTGCACTGACCGCCGTGATATGACCAAAGCTGTTGAAAGCGGCGTTAAACTCCAAACAAACAAACAAACAGTAACAACTTGAAGCATTGTATTGAAACTTTATACAACCTTTCCCAATTTCACAACTATATACACAACCAATTAAGATATCTCTATTCAGCATATGGTGCAAATTGTTGCCCTTTTTTTACTTAGAAATTATGGTTAAAGGTTTGCGTGCAACTACATTTAGAGTCAATATCTTAGTAACTACTTGATGCATTCCATTGAAACGTTATACAACCCTTCCCAAGCATCACACCTATGAAAATAATCAAGTTAAATAAATCTATCCTGCATATAATACAAATTTTCACCCTTTAAGAAATTGTGGTTAATGTTTTGCATGCAACTACACCATAATCTCAGTAACTTAAATAAGCGGTGAAATAGTCGAGCGTGCTGTCACCGACAGCTCTTGTTAATATACATAACCTAGCTGGACAGGCATCAGATAGGGAAGGATTTTTACAATGTCCATTTGGTTGGCAGTTTCCTGTAAACTGTTTATATTAATAACTTACATTATTGTAGTTGTTTGAAACAACCCATATGTTTGTTGAATTTTGGTCATCATTAATTGGATTAATTAAGCCCAACTCGGCTATTTACTGTAAGCTATGATCCAGCCTATTTGGACTACATTCCCCATTTCTGTGATGTAATTCACAAATATATACTGAATCTACCCGGAAAAGATGGAGCTGTTTTAACCCTTCCCACATACAGACACTTTCTGAAGCAGAAGACGTTTTGAAAACATTGTGAGAAAAAGAAGTTTCTCATGATGAGCAGTTTCTCCTTTTGCCACAATGTTTGAACTTTATTAAATGATTGTACTTTTATTTATTACGATTTCACATTTTTGCCTACATGTTTGCAATGTCATCTGCTGCAGATTTGTTGTATGTGTGAAAGGGTTATAGATTATCCCACTTCAATATGGGAACTGTTTTCAACAGCATCTTATAAAGGTAAACACCTTCAATAGCTGTTGTTTGAGTACATGACTGATATTACAATGTCTAAACTTTAGTTTACAGATATAAGCAAAGAGTTCTCATTCTAACCCAAGTTACTGACGATAGAACATTACTTGTTTCTTCTATTATATGTTCAGGAATCCGCTGTGGTCGAGTGGTTAGCGTCGGGGATTTCGAAACCGGGTGTCCCGGGTTCGATCCCCAGTCGCCGCACTACGGTCATGGTGGAGTGCCCTTGGGCAAGGCACATTTTCTAGCCTAGTAATGGTTTGTTTAACCAGGGATCATGAATAATTAAATTTAATTGCGCGCTAAATGACCTTAGCTGTCGATGCGCCATAAAACAATATACATTCATTCATTCATTCTATTATATGTTCCCATGTTTATATGGGGTTTTACACCACCAGTTTCCACAATTTTTCAGCCATATTCGGATGTTCCCTTGGTATTGAGTGACCAGTACTACCGTTCCGTTTATCCTGAAACCATGAAGTCTGTTGTAATTTAACCCTTTCCCTCATAAAGACGCTTTCTGATGCCTTTGCAGCAGAAGGATTTTTGAAAACATAGTGACAAAAGAAGAAATTGCTCAAAATGAGCAATTTCTCCTTTTGCCACAATGTTTTCCACTTTTAGTCATAGGTTATCCATTCAATTATAGAGATTTTCTGTTTTTTTGACAAAATATGTTCAAAGTCGTCTGCTGCAGATTTGTTGTATGAGGGAAAGGGTTAAACCCCACAGTTCTGAGCGCCAAGGAGGGAAAGCCATTACTTCCAATTTTAAAGCCTTTGGTATGACCTGGCCGGGGATCAATAATCCATCACATCCTGCACCCAAGGTAGCTCCTCTACCAATACTCCACCTAGGCAGTTCTATTTCTAACCATATATAACATTACAAAAGAAAGTTGATGCAAGGCATCAATGTCACCGGAAAAGACTGCATTGATTTATTTTTTAACACACATGTATTCTTGACTTTCATTAGTCTAAACATACACATTATGTTTTCATTAAGGACTAATTCCAGGATTTTTGAAATTCGACATACAATGTAAGGATTTCTTTTGGTCAGGATTTTGTATTTTTTGTTTTTGTCAATAACACCACAACAAATACAGTTTGGGATTTAAATCTACATGCAATAAAAAGCTAGTTAACCCTTTCAATGTCTGAAGCAACAATGAAAACCTTTAAACGTTTAAAACATTGAGAAAACGGTTCAATTGCTGAAGACATGAACTTCCTCCTTTTTTAATAATAATTATAATAAGTATTTCACAGATGTCACTTTTCTAAGTTTACATTTTACTTCCGGTTACTTCCCTTTATATTTTGACAATATGAAACTAGGTCACGAACTGAGGAAAGCGTTTTCACGTTCAAGACCGATAAACAGGCATATATTTGAGACATATTTTCACAAAATATTTCTTATTTTTGTTTATGTTACCAGTTTATGTTGATACTTATCTAAAATAAAATAATAGTTTGACCATGCGCGAAAATCGATGTTAAAGGTCACTATATATTTAGCTTAGTTACAGTTCCTATTTTAGATATACATGTATTAACATTATTAAATGAATTCTACACAAATCAAGACATCTCTTTGAACATGAAAATAACATTCAGTAAGTTAAAATTGCTATCAAAAGGAGAATTCAACGTGATTTTTATCTATTGACACATAACAGTCTGCAGCAAGTCTAGCAGGGACTCTTTTGTCTTCGTAAATAAGGCAAACAAAATAAATGCGAGTCAAAATAAAGAAACTGCAAATACTTAAAACATCGGATTATTTATTTCATTTTAGATGTGTCATAACTAAGTGTTTTTAAACAAACACAATTGTAATATGTTCAAGACATTTAAATTTGTTTTTTTCTGATAATAACTCTACTCCCATGTCATTTCCGAAAAGCTATTACAAATAGAAGATTCAGGATTGTGGGGATATCATAAAGACTGACGCATAAGTGTTTGGATAAAAAATACTCATAGCTCGGTAAATAAACCAGCAAATGCAAAGATATAACTTTTTTTGTAGATGCACAAGAAGTCTATATGATGGAAAGGGTAACACACTTTCACCTTTCATCAGAATGTGTCTGATAAATTTTGCTCACTAAAATCTATAATAATTGATTCCCTTCAGACACTCAAACTGGCTAGTTTCCCCACAATCCTTGTTTTCTTCCCATTTACCATGCAAACTTTCCAAGGCTGACTTTCATGTGTATGATAGTTATCTTAAAACAATATATGGAGAAAGGCCATTACTTTAACCCATTCCCACATTCAATGCAGCAATACATGCAGCAGACTATTTTGATATTTTTTTTTTTATGAAAGTATAATTATTGAATATATCTTGAATGTGCAAATTGTTAACCTTTTACCTTAACATTGCACTTCATGAGCAATATCTCCTTTTGCCACATTATTTTATCAGTCATCTGCTACTGATTTGTCAACATGCATCTGCATGGCAGGGACATGGATAAGCATGAAGTTTACAGTTTATCAGGGGCTCAAAAACATTGTTGGAAAAGGAAAAACTGCACTATCGCTACAGTCTACACCATCGAGAATGCCTCCTAATCAAATAGTGATCATAAGCGCAATTTTTCCTTTTCCAACAATGTTTTTAATTTTATTTCAATAAGTACACATCATTCTCAAAAGATGTTCAATGTCGTCTGCTGCCGATTTATTTTATGTGGGTTAACCAAGTTACAATCATCAGAAGAAATCAAATATCGGATACAATTTCGGAGTTATGTCTTCAAAGGTTTACCTAAATTATCTATTTTCTTGGTGTGTTTTTTTCTGCTTAGTATTTTAGTATATATACTTGAAGAAAACATTGCTTTAATTTGTAAAATTGGAAGTATATTGCAAAAATAATTATAATTCATATCTAAATGTCATCAGAAAAGGAGAACATAATTCTTTTTTTCTTTCCAAAAATAAGTCTTTTGCTGCCTTTTAACCCTTTCCCTCATATAAGCGCTTTCTGACGCCTCTGCAGCAGACGGCTTTTTGAAAACATAGTGACAAAAGAAGAAATTGCACAAAACGTGCAATTTCTCCTTTTGCCACAATGTTTTCCACTTTTTGTCATAGGTTATCCATTCATTTACGGAGATTTTCTATTTTTTGACAAAATACGTTCAAAGTCGTCTGCTGCAGAATTGTTGTATGAGGGAAAGGGTTAAAGGTGCTGAACTCTAGATGGAGATCAAAATTTTGAATTATTGAAACTTATGCAAATATTGCATATTATAGTGACAACAAAGTAAGTAATAAATACATTTAGTTCAAAACTATTTTGGCAATAAATGTTGAAAAACAGTCAATTAAAGGCCAATTAAAATGTTCAAAATTTGGCTTTCTGGTGGGTTACATAATAATGTCTACCCAGTAAAAAAGAAAGCCATAAATGATCGATATTTAGATGTTTATTGGACTGGAAAGTGAAATTATTACTCTTAATTTTATCTCAAAGTTATGATTATAATATTTCAAGACAACTTTTGAACAGTTTTAAAACTTTGAATATACTCTCTATAATCTGGTTCTGAGCTCACAGCACCCTTTAAAGGCATGCAGTCACCTGTTTCAGAGGAAGTTTATTTCTTGATGAGTGTCAAAGGCAGGCAGAGCTAGCTAGGTTACATACTCAGCTCACCAAGATATTCCTGGCACCCTGAACCCTGTCCCACATGCAACAAATCTGCAGCAAACGACTTTGAAATCATCTAAGTGAAAATATAGGAAATATCTATGAATGAAAATATAATTATTGAATAGAGTGGAAAATATTGTGGCAAAAGGAGAAATTGCTAATGATGAGCAATGTCTCCTTTTGCCACAAGGTTTTCATAAGTTGCTGCAGTGAATGAAAGCATCTGAATGTTGGCTAGAGTTAAGTTGCTAAAGAATATATCCCAAGATGCATTTCTTCGGGAATTATTAGCTTGAAGTACCATGTTTTTACATTCACAAATTGAAGTTGGAATAACACTTTTGTAAATGAAGATCTTTAAAGAATGCTTTTTTTTGTATAGATTAAAAACTGCTTCATAAGATATGACTTGCTACACTAGATCAATCCTATAGTATTTCTTTCCCATCTACCACAAAACTGCAGACAACTGAGAGATTGTGTTTGCAAAAGTTTGGTAAATCTCAGTAAATGAAAGTATAAATATTGAATAGAGTTCAAACAAAGTAGAAAAAGGATGAAATGTTCAATATAAGTCATTTCTCCTTTTGCCACACTGCTTTCAAATGTTTTTTGCTGCAGTTATGTCGATATACATCTGCATGTGGGATTGGTTAAGAATGAATAAAAAGAAACTTACCGACCATGTAGTTCTTATAAAGATCGAGCACTAAAATCTACTCTGTTATTCATTTAGAGTGCAAATGCAATTTCCAGAATGAATGCTGATTTAGATCTTTGATTCAACAACCAGATTAAAAACATCAAAATCTCCTCTTTCAGTCTATGAAATAAAATCCTTGTTGCTATAGAAATTAATTAGTGTTTGATAAAACCTGTTAATTTCACGGTTAACAGAATTCACTGGACGATACTGTAACAAGTTGTCCCACAGGTTTTTCCCCCAGAGATAATTTATTTTATGATTTTTTTTTCCAATACTTGTAGCTTCTTTGGATTACTAATTAATACCAAGGATTGATGTATGTTTTACAGGAAAGTATGTTTATTGAGCTGATTAAAACGAATCATTTGAACTGGTACCAACAACACAGGGCACTATTGTGAATTAAGATTTAATTGTTAGAAATTTGCATCCAATTAGTGCAATTATAATGTTGTATTATGTTTGCTGTTAAAGCGGTATTCTGTACATGCTGATGATTAGCTCACCTGCTCATGAGGTACCTCAGGTAGGCTTTAGTGTGATCACCCTGTTTCTGGCATGTGCTGTCAAACATTATATTGTGAATACTACAGAGGACACATTTTTCAAGCAATCTTCATCAGGTCCGGGATCTGGATTTGTCTGAGGTGCTTTAAAGTGTCTCCCACTCAACTAGAGGTCAAGTACTGGTCCTTTCCACGAAAAAGTGCCTCACATGTATCATTGCTACACACTTAGCATGTTAAAGAACCAACAAGTCTTTTCAGAAAGATATAGAGTATCGCACCCGGACTCCATTGTATCTTAATCTGTCTTTTGAATTTATTCTCACCTGTGAGATGTTTGTAACTGCATGATATATTGTATGCTATTAAATGGGCTTATAGAAGCTAAAAAGCTTATGCTCAACCAGAGCAATTGGTCTATATTTACATAATGATCACATGATGTACTTTTGATGATGATTTGCTTCAAACCATTTTTATATGCCCGTTTTGAAAAAAACAGGACCTATTATAGTTAATCAGAATGTGTATTGGCATAATATCTTGGACAAGTTTGATAATTAGCCATATCGCTCTAGTCAAAGTTATTGCCCTTATGGGCCTGACATACAACCAATTATTACTATACTTGGTCTCAAAAAAACCAGGTCGGGAGTATTTTGTGACAGTTCTCTTGTCCAGTTATATCATGGCATTTCCTTGGTGTAGTTACCAGTTCTATTGGTCCACTTATCCTGACACCAGCCAGTCAGTGGTAATGCTAAATCTGCAACCAGGAGCTGCAAGGAGGGTAGCCATTACTTCCATCTTTAAGTCTTTGGTATGACCCGGCCGGGGTTCGAATGTGCGCCCTCCTGCACCCAAGGTGGACGCTCTACCACTACACAACCTTATAATACATTTCCACCAACCACTGAAACTCCTAACTGCCTGACTGCATATTTGTGTTAAAAGAAAAATTTATGCACAGATAAAAGAATTTTTTTGATGTTGACTAAAAATAAAGTAGAGAAAATGTTTAATAATTACTAGTTTTTAGCAAATTATCTACAGATCGTATTATAGTTTTACCTGCGGCGTACAGGCGGGCGGGCGGCGTCCAGTATGTTGTCAGCTCAATAACTTTAGAAGCCTTTGTCCAATCATCACCAAATTTGGTCAGAGTGTGTATTTGCATAATATCTCGGACAAGTTCGATAACTAGCCATATCGCTTTAGTCAATCAAGAGTTATTGCCCTTTTATAAAAGAAATTACCTAAAATTGGGATTGTCAGCTCAATAACTTTAGAAGCCTTTGTCCAATCTTCACCAAATTTGGTCAGAATGTGTATTGGCATAATATCTTGGACAAGTTCGATAACTAGCCATATTGCTTTAGTCAATCGAGAGTTATTGCCCTTTAATTATAGAAATTACCTAAAATTGGTCTTGTCAGCTCAATAACTTTAGAAGCCTTTGTCCAATCATCACCAAATTTGGTCAGAATGTGTATTGGCATAATATCTTGGACAAATTCGATAACTTACCACGTTATCTTAGTCACTACACACTTATGTCCCTCGAAATGGCCAAAACTGTACTAACAATGTCTGCTCTCTAAATTTGCCTGATGTACAACCAATTATCACTATACTTAATTGATCTAAAAAAAAAACAGGACGGGCGTATTTTGTGACATTTGGCCCTCTTGTTGTACAATATTTTCTAAAAATTGTAAGACCTTGCTTTTAAGGAAGTTGGTAAACCCTTTCCCATGTACGACAAATCTGCAGCAGACTTGTTTAACCCTTTCCCTCATATAAACGCTTTCTGACGCCTCTGCAGCAGACGGCTATTTGAAAACATAGTGACAAAAGAAGAAATTGCACAGAACGTGCAATTTCTCCTTTTGCCACAATGTTTTCCACTTTTAGTAAGAGGTTATCCATTCAATTATAGAGATTTTCCATGTTTTGGCAAAACATGTTCAAAGTCGTCTGCTGCAGAATTGTCGTATGAGGGAAAGGGTTAAAATGATGAAATTATGGGAAAACTGTATTAGTATATAACTATATATATATAGCTATTGTATAGAGTTGAAAACATTTTGGCAAAAGGAGAAGTTGATAATTTGCCTGCTGTAGATGTGTCAAAATTCATCTGCATGTGGGAAAGGGTTTATTAATTGAAACACATATCAGGAAAATGCATTTCACATGCCATAAGCAACAAAGTGAGAACCGAAATTGAGATTTGCCAGACTGATTCAGGTGTATTGTGAATAAAAATCCCATTTTAGGGATTAACCCTTTCCCTCATATAGAGGAATTCTGACGCCTCTGCAGCAGACAGCTTTTTGAAAACATAGTGACAAAAGAGGAAATTGCACAAAACCTGCAATTTCTCCTTTTGCCACAATGTTTTCCACTTTTTAGGTCACCTAGAGCCAAAGGCTCAAGGTGAGCTATTCTGATCACTTTTTGTCCATCGTCCGGCGTCCGGCGTTAACTTTTAGCTTTAAACATCATCTCCACCTGAACCACGGGACCAATTTCATCCAAACTTCACGGGAATGTTCCTTTGGTGGCCCTCTTTCAAAATTGTTCAAAGATTTAAATTCCATTGAGAACTTTGGTTGCTGCGGCATCAGAAAGGGGGAAAAATGTCCGAACTTTTAAAAATCTTCTCCTCTGAATCTGCATGTTAGAATCCAATAGAGTTTTGTAGAAATGTTCATTGGGTGACCCTCTACAAAGATTGTTCAAGGCATACTGTTTGGTTGAAAACATGGTAGTCAGGAGGCATTAGAAAAGGGGCAAAATCGTCCGTTGTTATCTTTTAGCTGTAAACATCTCCTTCTAAACCAAAGGACTAATTTCATCCAAACTTCACAGGAATGTTCCTTTGGTGGCCCTCTTTCAAAATTGTTCAAAGATTTAAATTCCATTGAGAACTTTGGTTGCTGCGGCATCAGAAAGGGGGCAAAATGTCCAAACTTTAAAAATCTTCTCCTCTGAATCTGCATGTCAGATTCCAATATAGTTTAGTAGAAATGTTCCTTTGGTGACCCTCTACAAAGATTGTTCAAGGCATACTGTTTGGTTGAAAAACATGGCAGTCAGGAGGCATAAGAAAAGGGGCAAAATGACAAAATTTGGAAATTCCATTTTTTTTAAGTCCTAGCTTGTCTGATATTAATAAAATTGAATAGGAATCTTACTTCAGTGATCATCTACTTAATTTGTTCAAGCCGTATTGATTGGTTACACAATCATAGCAACCTCGCGTCATCACAAAAGGGGCAAATTTAAACTTTAGCTACAAATGACATCTCCTACCAATTTCCACTTGACCATTTTCAAGGTTACTTCGTTAGAATGTCCTTTGATGGTCTTCTTTTAAAATTGTTCAAAGACTTACATTCTACTTTTGTTGCTGCGGCATCAGAAATTGAGAAAAATACCCAAACTTTAAAAACCTCCATCTCCATAATCCATTTGTCAGATTCCAAGAAAATTTGGCAGATATATTCTTTGAGTGACTCTCTACAAGAACTGTTTAAGCCATATTGATTTCGTTGACAAACAGGGCAGCAAAGTGGCATCAGGAAAGGTGCCAAATGACAAAACTTTATAATTCCATTCTTATTAAATTTCTTGTTAGATTTCAAGATACAAATGGCTTTTACTGATAAACTATTAATTCTTTAACTGAGTGTCCACTCCTTGCAGTTTCATTTGAACTTTTGATCAAATTTTCACAGATATTTGCAGTTTAATATTTGCTTCTAATTTACTATCATTCAGGTGATCGATTTAGGGCCATCTTGGCCCTCTTGTTTTCATAGGTTATCCATTCAATTATGGAAAGGGTTAACGTATTGACACAGTCTTGAGAAATGGATAACCAGGGAACTAGTTGCTATGGAGAGGTGATTTAGTTGTATATAAATTACAATAGAAAATTGTGTGTTAATATTTTCTTAGATGTAAATAATCTGCATCAGAAAAAGTTGAAAACGGTACTAAGGCTGAAATATGAAAAAGGTATATAAATGAAATAAAGTTTATTGAAAAAAGCAAAGAATAATGTATTAAAATGAAATGGTTTAATTTGAGAAATATTTCCTTTTCCTGAAATGTTTTCAAAAGTTGTCTGCTGCAGATACATCAAAATGAGTCTGCAGTCTGGAATCTATCTACAGCAGGTGATTTTTGAAACATCTCAGGAAAAAAATGGAAAATCTCTTGGAAATAAAGACTAATTACTGATTAGAGTTGAAAACATTGTGGTAAAATGAAAAATTGCTTATGATATTTTCAAACGTTGCCCGCTGCTGTGAGATATGTCAAAAAATGTCTGCATGTAGGAAGTGTTTAGCATACAAGCAAGTATTATCATAACGGACAAGAGATTACCTGGTCATGATGAGCTATTTCTTTATTTTTTCAAATGTTTTCATTTATATACGTTATTTTTGCCAAGGATGATGTTTTCAACGTCATCTGCTTCAGATTTGTTGAGGGTTAATACCAAAGTAATCCATATGAGGGATTTTACTTCTTCTCCACTATCCTTCCACAATGTTACCAACTTGGTTTTTATAATGATTGAGCATCTGGTCACAGGTTCGTTCCCCAGCAAAGTAGTACAAAATACTTTTAAAATGATAGTAATGGCTTTCGTGGCGTGCAGGATTGTGGGGATAGCATTATGACTGATGTATACAAGATAAATGGACCAGAAGATGTACTTGTACATACCCTGAAAAATTGTTTAAAGCATCATACAAGCACCATACAAACAAATCCTATGTTGTGAGTTCTGTAATATATGTTGAGAAATTGTAATGAGTGTTTAACCCTTTCCCTCATGTAGACGCTTTCTTACGCCTCTGCAGCAGGCAGCTTTTGAAAACTTTGTGATGAAAGAAGAAATTGCTCAAGACGAGCAATTTCTCCTTTTGTCACAATGTTTTCAACTCTGTTCAATAAGTATGTCTTCATTAAGGGAGATTTTGGATATTATTGTTGAAATGTTTTCAAATCGTGTGCTGCAGATTTGTTGTATATGGGAAAGGGATAACAAACTACATACAACCTGACCACAATGTTGTGAATACAACTCCAAATAGAAATCTTGGATCTCTCTACCACCAGCTTCACATGTTTGTCGATAAAATGTCACATTTCCCAAATGAGTACTTATGCGTCTTCCTTTCTTTGTGTTTCTTAGGAATTATGGTTAGATGGAATGGTTTTTATTTCGATAATCCTGTCGCAATGTATGGTTACGCATTTTATTGAGGAAACCTTGATGTATTTTATGACTTTGCACAAGTGTTAACCCTTTCCCTCATATATATTATGCTTTCTGATGCCTCTGCAGCAGATGGCTTTTTGAAAACATAGTGACAAAAGAAGAAATTGCTGAAATTGCTCAGAACGAGCAATTTCTCCTTTTGTCACAATGTTTTCCACTTTTAGTCATAAGTTATCCATTCAATTATAGAGATTTTCTATTTTTTGACAAAATATGTTCAAAGAAGTCTGCTGCAGAATTGTCGTATGAGGTAAAGGGTTAATACTCTTTGAGTTCCATGTAATGAAGAATATTAATTTAGTTTTTGTTTTACCTTGTCCCACATAAAACAAAACTGCCAGACAACTGGAAAATCTCTTCAGAAAAAAAATAAAAAAATTCTCTTTTACCCTTCCGGCTTTCCCACATGCAATAAATCTGCAGCAGATGACTTTGAAAGCATCCAGGCAAAAGTAGAGAAAATCTATAAAAAACAAAATAATAGTTATTGAATAGAGTTCAAAACATTGTGGCAAATGGATTTATAATTTGCTAATTATAAGCAAAAGGAGAAAATGCTCATTATGAGCAATTTCTTCGTTTGTCACAACGTTTTCAAAAGACATCAAATCTACTGCAGAGGCGTCAGTATTCGTCTGTATGAGGGAAAGGGTTAAATTAATGAACAGTTTGAGCAATATCTGCTTTTGCTGCAATGTTTTCAGTATCAAGTGAACATTCTTTGCTAAAACTTTGTTGTCAACAGTACTATTTTATTTTCTGCCAAGGACCTATCAGTGTATTTGGGAAAGCAATCAGTTGTCATGAAAAATACTGTCTAGAGTTCAAGTAGTAGGAAAGCCAGGAAACACATATAGAGGTGAACTTGCCACATTTCTAAGAACAATCCTTGTCAAAAATGTTGATTATTGAAAAGATTGTGGCAGAGCCTGAAATTGCTACAACGTTTCCAACAGACTATTAATAATTATTGGAAGCCGCCAAAAGGCGGCTTTCTGTAGGAATGCTTCGAAATTTAGCACATAGAAATATTTAGACCTGCCAGTGTGACGGTAAAATGACACATATCGGGTTTTCTCTTTGTTATTACTAAGTATATTAATTTAAGGTAAATGACTTTTAAAACATCTCTTTTACACTCTATATACATATGTGAGTTTTACAAATTAAAAAAAAAGACAAAGGCCGGTATATCAATTTAATGTATGTACATTTTTAGTTAAGCGAAATTCATACTGCATCTGGTCTAAACAGTAAAATAGAGAACCCTTCTACTAAATTGGAATAAATGTAGTCTGGTTCCTTACATCCTATGATATATTACGCAGTAATTAGATGAAATAGCCACAGCCAGTATTCACCAAAATTTTCAATTTAGATCTTTGACTAAATCTAAATCTTAATATTTAGTCCACTTTTTGGATTACAGGCGATTAAGATTTGGTCCGTATTCCCCAACGCGTTTTAAACTGATCTAAATTTAGTCCAGTTTGTAAATGTCGTTAGCGGCCGCGCAAACCGACTCTGGTTCCCGAATGAAGTTAGAAGCTAAAATAAAAGACAGTACCATTCATCTATAGTCTATTTATAGAATTTCATTTTTATCGTAGCATTTCAATTTTTCAACTATTGAAAACTATTCATTTGCTTTGTTTTTAATTATCTGACTTTCATGTTCAGTATAATATCTTTGATGATATCAAAGTATGTCAGGTTAAACATCATTGAAATCATTCTGGCAAAAGGAGAAATTGCTTATAAGGGCAATATCTGCATTTGCCACAATAATTTCAAAACTTTTGAATTATCAAACGATCATTTATAGGGATTTTTTTATATTTTATTCTTGAGAAATACAAAGTTGTCTGATGCAGATTTGTTTTATGTGAGAAATGGTTCAACCCGTATCCACTATCATGACTTACCGATAAACCAAAAACAGATTGTCTGTGTGTCAGCATTATTTGACAAAACAGTATCATAACAGGGCGTGTGTTCAATACAAATAGTTGATTGTTTTTGGTACAAATTGAAATTTATCATATTAACCTCTTGTCCATTTATATTATATGTCACGTTTCATGATCATCTCATTCACTTAAAAGACAGACAATGCCAGGTTAAATATCCTACATAAAACTTATATCTTCAAATACCGATATTAGTGTTACTGACTACAGATTAGATTTTTCTAATGTTTGTGAATTTTAAATGTTCATTTTTCTTATTTCTGCATGTGCAACGCAATATTGCAGCTCCTCTTTGATGCTTTGTGTTAAAAAACATTCATCTTGTACTTTCATTTATAGACTATTTTACAGGGATGGTTTCAAATTCACTAGCAGAAATGTTGTGTGTGGAAACAGGGTTAACCCTTTCCCTCATATAGACGCTTTCTGACGCCTCTGCAGCAAACAGCTTTTTGAAAACATAGTGACAAAAGAAGAAATTGCTCAAAACAAGCAATTTCTCCTTTTGCCACAATGTTTTCCACTTTTAGTCATAGGTTATCCATTCAATTATAGAGATTTTCTATTTTTTGACAAAATATGTTAAAAGTCATCTGCTGCAGAATTGTCGTATGAGGGAAAGGGTTAAAGAGCAAGTGTTACCTCTACAGCTCCTTGCCCCTTTTCCGCCGTCGTCATTGCGGAATATGTAAATCTGAATATACATTCTACTTTCAGTCATGCGGCTTACAAAGCCAACATTGATGCCATTTCATCCTCTCATCAGCGATGATCGAGACCTGCCGCATACTCTGGCATGTGACCAGAAGGAAAATGACATCACAAAACCAATGGACCTGGACTACTTTGGTGCCAGCGATCTGTTGACTCTTCCACAGAACTTTGGGTTTGTATTATTTCCAACTTGTAAATGCATTCTGTCCTATCTGTAGCAGACTGCTTTTGAAAACATTGTAGCAAAAGCAGAAATTGCTCATAATAATTTCTTTTTTTGCCACAATGTTTTCTTTTTCCAAAATGTTTTCAACTCTCTTCAATAATTGAACTTTCAAGTGTAGAGATTTTCCATTTGAGTCTAAATGTCTTCAAAGTCACCTGCTGCA
This sequence comes from Serripes groenlandicus, assembly GCA_031761405.1. Lineage (NCBI taxonomy): Eukaryota > Metazoa > Mollusca > Bivalvia > Cardiida > Cardiidae > Serripes > Serripes groenlandicus. The sequence goes on along the minus strand of JASEVX010000001.1, from coordinate 118,536,689 downwards.
GATTTCTTGTATGTCATAGAGAAATGGGTAATCAGTTATGAAGACTTGAAAAAAGAAGTAGTACAGACACAGCAGATAGTGTTTAGCTCACCTGTTTACGAAGTGCTGAAGGTGAGCTATTGTGATCACATTTTGACCGTCATACGTTGTGCGTCATCAAGTTTCCTTGTTAACACTCTACATGCCACATTTTGCATCCAATCTTCATGAAAGTTTATCAAAACATACTTCTCATTCAAATCTAGGGTCATGTGAGGTCAAAATATAGGTCACAAGGTCAAATTGAAGGTAAATCATGTAAACACTCAAGAGACCTTTTTTTAACCAGGTTTTCCGCAGGAAAAATCTGGTTATTAGTTTGACGAAGTCGTTGGGCTGGTGGGAGGGCATCAACTTTCCTTGTACGGACCATAACTTCTGTAGATTCAAGGTCAAGGTCACAGTGATAAGAAATAGACTTCAATTGAACTTTTCTTGTCCGGACCATAACTTTGTCATGCAAAGAGATATTTTCAAATAACTTGGCACAAACATGCACCATATCAAGACGATGTGCCAAATGCAAAAAAAAAATCTATAGATTCAAGGTTAAGGTCACAGTGATAAGAAATAGACTTTAATTGAACTTTTCTTGTCCGGACCATAACTTTGTCATGCATAGAGATATTTTCAAGGTCACAGTGATAAGAAATAGACTTTAATTTAAATTTTCTTGTCATAGAGATATTTTCAAATAACTTGGCACAAATATGAACTATATCAATATGATGTGTCACATGCAAAGCTTTTGTCTGTAGCTTCAAGGTCAAGGTCACAGTGACAACAAATAGACATCCGTTGAACTTTTCTTGTCTGGACAATAACTTTTTCATCCATAGAGATATTTTCAAATAGCTTGGAACAGATATACACCATATCAAGACGCTGTGTTATATGCACAATTTATGTGTTTAGCTTCCAGTTCAAGGTCTTTAGCTTCCAGGTCAAGGTCACAGTGACAGAAAATATACTTTACTTGAACTTTTTTTGTTCAGACCATAACTTTACCATGCATATAGATATTTTCAAATATGCTCCATATTAAATAACTTGGCAATTTAAAAGAATATAGCAAATATATGAGTAAGTTTCATAACCTCGGGCCCCGGATCTAGTCTGTTTGCAAAGGCATAAACGCGTTACTATCAAGTAAAGGGTTAAGGCAGATCACTGATTATTAACCTGGCATTAGGGATCCTAAAATGTGGCTGCTTACAACAAAAGGTTGCTTAATATCTGTTATCTATTATATGTTCTTAATAAATGAGGCCATCAACACACGATTGACTGTATTGAACTGATATTTGTTAGATAAAATTGTGATATATTTAATTGACAAAGTAATTATGATTATTCATCAATAGAAATATTCCCTGTTACTTGAATTACTAGCTTTGATTAACTATTAACAGAAAGATTTGACAGATCTTAATCAAACACCTTCCATTATAGAAAACCTTGTTTCATGGAATTTCTATGTCTTGTTTAAACTTAAGCATGTTGAGATGTTATCCGAATAATTGTCTCGATGATATCTAGGATAAGTTCGAATCTAGGTCATGTCTGGTCATAAACAAGGTCACTAGGCCAAATTGAAGGGAAATCCTGTTAACGCTCTAGAGGCTGCATTTTTTGCTCCAGCAACTTGAAACTTTGAAAGAATGTTTGTCTTGATGATAGGTAAGCCAAGTTCACAAGGTCAAATTGAAGGAAAATCTTGTTAAGTACTTTGAGGCCGCTTTTCTTTCTTTCTTTAGCATGTTGAAATTTTATCAGGATGTTTGTCTTTATGATATCTAGTTCAAATATTGGTCACTTAGTCAATGTGAAGGAAAGTCTTGTTCACACTCTGGAAGCCTTTTATTTTTAGCTCACCTATGCACGAAGTGCAAGGTGAGCTATTGTGATCACATTTTGTCCGGCGTCCGTGCGTCGTGCGTCGTCCGTCGTGCGTCGTCAACATTTCAGCTTGTTAACACTCTACAGGCTACATTTTGCATCCAATCTTCATGAAAGTGTATCAGAACATTCATCTCCATCAAATCTTGGACATGTTCGAAACTGGGCCATATGAGGTCAAAAACGAGGTCACTAGGTCAAATTGAAGCGAAATCTTGTTAACACTCTAGAGGCCGCAATTTTTGCTTCAGCAGTTTGAAATTTTGTCAGAATGTTTGTCTTAAAGATTTCTAGGTCAAGTTCGAATATGGGTCATATTGGGTCAGAAACTAGGTCACTAGGCCAAATTGAAGGGTAACCTTGTTAACACTGTAGAGGCCACATTTTCAACTTGAGCATGTTGAAATATTGTCAGAATGTTTGTCTTAAAGATATCTAGGTCAAGTTTAAATATGGGTCATATTGGGTCAGAAACTAGGTCACTAGGCCAAATTGAAGGAAAATCTTGTTAACACTTTGGATGCCGCATTTTTTGCTTAAGCAGCTTGAAATTTGGTCAGACTGTTTGTCTAAATGATATCTAAGTTCGAATATGCCGGGTTAAAAACTAGGTCACTAGGCCAAATTGAAGGGTAATCTTGTTAACACTCTGGATACTGCATTTTTAACTTTAGCATGATGAAACTTTATCAGAATGTTTTTCTTGATGATATGTAAGTCAAGTTCGATCAAGGGTCATGTTGGGTCAAAAAATAGGTCACTAGGTCAAATTGAAGGAAAATCTTGTTAACACTCTAGAGGCCGCAATTTTTGCTTCAGCAGTTTGATATTTTGTCAGAATGTTTGTCTTAAAGATATCTAGGTCAAGTTCGAATATGGGTCATATTGGGTCAGAAACTAGGTCACTAGGCTAAATTGAAGGAACATCTTGTTAACTCTGTAGAAGACGCATTTTTTGCTACAGCAGCTTGACATTTTATGACAATGTTTATCTAAATGATATCTAAGCCAAGTTCGAATATGGATCATGTAGGGTCAAAAACTAGGTCATTAGGCCAAATTGAAGGAAAATCTTGTTAACACTTTGGATGCCACATTTTTTGCTTCAGCAGCTTGAAATTTGGTCAGAATGTTTGTCTGAATTATATCTAGGTCAAGTTCGAATATGGGTCATATTGGGTCAGAAACTAGGTCACTAGGCCAGATTGAAGGAACATCTTGTTAACTCTGTAGAAGACACATTTTTTGCTACAGCAGCTTGACATTTTATGAGAATGTTTATCTAAATGATATCTAAGCCAAGATCGAATATGGATCATGTAGAGTCAGAAACAAGGTCAATAAAGAAAAATATTGTTCAAACTCCGGAGGCCGCATTTTTACTTTGAGCAAGTTGAAAATTTGTCAGAATATTGTCTTGATAATATCTAGTCCATGTTGGAATATGGGTCATATCAGGTAAAAAAATATAGATCACTAGGCCAAATGAAGGAAAATCTTGTTAACACTGTGGAGGTTGCATTCAGAATAATTGTCCTGATGTATTTTGCATTGTAGTACATTGTATAATTAAGGTGAGCGATCCAGGGCCATCATGGCCCTCTTGTTTGAGCATGTTGAAACTTTGTCAGAATGGGTGTTCATTTCAATACATAGTTTTACTTTTATTTATATAGATTTTACATTTTTTGTTTGCCTAGATGTTTCCAAAATGCTGTAGATTTGTTGTAGATTTGTTGTATGAGGAAAAGTGTTAATTAGAGATTGATTGTAGATGTATTTTTTATGTACCAAAAAAGGCTCATAATCAACAGGCACTTTGTGTATGTAATTTATCATAATTCTGGAGAATATTGGGGTAATTTTATTGTATTTGCTTTCTGTTACAGGAATATTTTTCTGGGAGAAACCTTTTCCAGCTACATCAGCGTTCATAATGACAGTAATCAATTGTGCTCAGAAATACTTTTGAAGGTAGGTCAAAGATTGTATATCACTCGGTGGTGCAGCGTCCAATCTAGGATTCAAAACAATGGGGGAATTTATCAGAAATTTATTTTATGAACAAATTGAGGCATTTTTCCATCTTTGCCTATGTAAAAAATTCAAATTTAGATTTAATACCAATTTAGGGGGGAATTTTCAGAACAGTGTGAGAACTAGCATGATTCCCCCGTCCTAATGTGGACACTGGTGGTGTGAAGGTGGAGTGTTCTCCTTCGGTGCTGGATGGTGGGAGTTTGATCCTTTGTCAAATTAACCCTTTCCCTCATATAGACGCTTTCTGACGCCTTTGCAGCAGATGGCTTTTTGAAATCAAAGTGACAAAAAAAGAATTTCTCCTTTTGCTACAATGTTTTCCACTTTTAGTCATAGGTTATCCATTCAATTAAAGAGATTTTCTATCTTTTGACAAAATATGTTCAATGTCGTCTGCTGCAGAAATGTAGTATCAGGGAAAGGGTTAAGACCCTTAACCCTTTCCCACTTACAATAAATCTGCAGCAGACGAATTTGAAATGATCAAATCCAAAATATAAAAAATCTCTAGAGATGATAGTATGATTATTGAACAGAGTTGAAATCATTGAAACAAATGGAGAAATGACTCATTATGAGCAAGTTCTCCATTTGATACTAAGATTTCAAAAGTCAACTGCTTCAGAGGTGTCAGAAAGCATCTACATGAGGGAAAGGGTTGAATCATTCATATGAGAGAAGATGAAAATGTGTGTAGGTCGTAATAGTTTGTACATAGTCCAAATACTGTTGAGTTATACTTAATGAACAAAACTCTCATTTGAAGGTTTCCTCGTCATGAAAGGAAATCAAAGCCCACAGGTGATAGAAGCCATTAGTAGGTGTTCTATTTTTGTAGTTCTCTGCTTAGAAATCATTTCTAAGGAAAATATTACCTAACCCTTTCCCACATACAGCATATCTGCAGCAGACGATTTTGAAGACATTTAGTATAAAATATGAAAAATGAAGATATAAATACATGTACTGGATACAGTTTTAAACTTTGTGGCCAAAGGAGAAATTGCTCCTTTTGAGCAATTTCTCCTTTTGCTACAATGTTTTCAAGAGTCGTCTGCTGCAGATGTGTCAAAATGCGTCTACAGGTTGGAAAAGGTTAAACCTTTTCCACATATAGGCATATTGTGATGCAGAGATGTAGCTTCTTTTGAAAAAATCAAAGCAAAAGGAGAAATGGCTCATAATGAGTGATTTCTCAATTGTTCACATTCTTTTCAACTCTATTGAATAACTATACTTTTATTTTTGTGAGATTTTCCATATTTCTGCCTAGATGTTTTAAAAGTTGTCTGCTGCATATATTTTGTTTTTTGGAAAGAGTTAAATTAATATTGTTTCCTCTTATATAAATATTTTTCTCCTGAAAAAACTCATTATAAAGTTTCCTTGTCAAAGGAACACAACCTCCTTTAACCCTCTCCCTCATATAGACGCTTTCTGACGCCTCTGCAGCAGACGGCTCTTTGAAAACATAGTGACAAAAGAAGAAATTGCACAAATCGTGCAATTTCTCCTTTTGCCACAATGTTTTCCACTTTAAGTCATAGGTTATCCATTCAATTATAGAGATTTTCTATGTTTTGACAAAATATGTTCAAAGTCGTCTGCTGCAGAATTGTCGTATGAGGGAAAGGGTTAAGGTTATAATGGTAGGTCTCTGCTTAGCAATCATCTTAAGAAAATGATACTTAACCCATTACTTCACATGACAATTCTGCAGCAGACGACTTTGAACATATTTTGTCACAAAATGGAAAATCTCTATAATTAAATGGATAACCTATATATATGACAAAAAAGTGGAAAACATTGTGGCAAAAGGAGAAATTGCTCGTTTTGAGCAATTTCTTCTTTTGTCACTATGTTTTCAAAAAGTCTTCTGCTGCAAAAGTGTCAGAAAGCAGAAGTGTCAGAAAATGTCTATATGAGGGAAAGGGAAAACCCATTACTTCACATGACTTTTCAGAGGTCGTCTGCTTTACAATCATCACGCAGACAAACAATTTCAAAAATCTAGAAAACTGAAAGATTTTTTATTTATAAAGAGTTGAAAATATTGCAATTAAAAAGGTAAAATTGCTTGTTTTGAGCAGTTTCACCTTTTATTGCAATGTTTTCAGAAGTTATGTTCAATGGCAGGTGTCAAATGTCGTCTGTGTCAAGTAATGGGTTAAACCGTAACAAAAAAAGGACCCATCTGCAGGAAACATTTAAAAAAAAAAAAAAATGAAGCAAATGGAGAAAATGTTCACAATGAGCAAATTGAATAGCTATACTTTTATTTGTAGAGATGTTCCATATTTCTGCCTAGATATTTTCAAAGCCATTAAAATGCTGCAGATTTGTTGTAGGAATGGGCTAATCTGTAAAATTGGCAATTTTATGATTTTGAAATAAAGTAAGCAACATTGTGAGAAAAAGATAAGTTTTCTGAAAATGTTTCGAAAGTCAGTTGCTGTAATTTGGGGAGAGGCGATGAAAATGAAAAACTGCTTGTAGTTGTCAATTATGCTCCTTTCCTGCAATGTTTTGTCCTCAATGACATATAGTTCTTAATTAATCCTTTCCCACATACAACAAATCTGAGCAGACGAATTTGAAAATATCTGGGGAAAAAAAATCATTGAATAAAATTTATTGTCTGCTGCAGATGCAATGAGACGCATCTGCAAGTGGGAAAGGGTTAAATCCTGAAGGTATCTTTGTTCAATTCTGAAGTTTTGTTTTTAAAGATTTGAGAAAAAGGATATGAGGTAACAGGTTCAACTGAAATAGTATTTTGAGATACGTCTGCTTTAAAAACATTGTGTAAAGGACAATCCGGAAAAGTGAAATATTTAATTATGACATAAGATCTACTAATAATGTTGTGAAGAGGAATTGATAATAATTAATGGATAATTTACTTTATTGCTGGATGATTTCAAAAGCTGCCCCTTGAAGAAAGATAATTATGGTTAAATGGTTAATTAACAATTCAACAGGGATAAAAGACTCCTTTAAAAAGATGTTTTTCTTATGTGAAGTTTTTGCTCCTCAACTTAAATAATAATGTCATAGAGAAAAGGTCTGTATTTTATCTTGTTGTAATAAATAAAGTCCGTTCCAACTTGCAGAGACATTACAATTTGGCAGCCAACGTCTTGAAAATAGTCATTGTGTCAAAAGGAGAACCTGCCCCATTATTGGCATTCCTCCTTTCACCAAAATGTTTTCAGCTCAATAATAACACTTTCATTCGTGGAGGTTTTCCATGTTTTTTCAAAGATGTTTTCAATGTTGTCTTCTTCAAATTTGCTTTAATTTATATTAGAAAGGGTAACATCTTGTGCAGGAAATCTCTTAATTGGGCTAAAAGAATTGAACTCTTCAATAAACCCATCTAGTCAATGCATAATAAAGTGGTTGATCCTATGCCTAGTTCACACAAATTCTCATGAATTTTGCAGCTGATAACATGTTTTATTAGCAATTTCTTCTTTTCCCACATTATTATAATTTCTGTATTAATTCAAATTATACTCTTTATTTTGTCCATATGATGTAACTTTTTACTCTGTTAAATCTAAAATATCATGGATCTCGCTGTGGCCGAGTGTTTAGCGTCAGGGATTTGAAACTGGGCTTCCTGGGTTCAGTCCCCAGTTGCGGCACGATGGTGACGGTAGAGTGACATTGGTCAAGGCACATTTCCTAGCCTTGTACTGATTTGTTTACCCAGGGATCATGCCATGATATAACTGAAACAATGTTGAAAACGGCGTAAAACCCCAATGAATAAAATAAACTAAAATATTGTATCAGGCAAATGTTTATTGACAGTTTCTTTTACTGGCTACCTATAAATATCATATTGCTTGGACGATTCTAATGGATACCCACAACATATGGGAGGAGACTTACCAGGGTAGCTGTTTCCCACATACAACAACAATAAAGCAGAGGATATAAAAGATTTGAGTTGAAAATATGGAAAGTCTCTTTAAATTACTGAAAAAATTAAAACCGTTTTGACCAAAATAGAAATTATGAGCTTTCAGCAATTTCTCCTTTTGTCAGAATGTTTTCAAACATTGTCTGCTGCAGAGGCGCAAGAAAGCGTCTGTGTGTGGGAAAGGGTTATGGAAGTAAATTATTTTATTGAGAAATGACCAGATATTGACCTTGTATAAAGACATCTGAGCCAACCATTATTTTCTGGATGTTAATGGGCCATATTTCTCAGAAAAATGTCAAGGGAATACTGCGGAAAATCTCTTATTTCTCCTAATGCAACAATTTTTCAGAAGTCATCTATGGCAGTTGCACAAACATGTGCATCCATGTTGGAAAACATTCAGCCTCTTCCCTGATATCATATTTTGATAATCGGCTTTCAAAATGTAAGATGGAAAAAAATGTAATATCTGAGATTTAAAAGCATAATTATAATACAGATTTTGGAAACATAGTGTGAAAAGAATAACTTTTTCTTTTTGAACAAATCACCTTTAACTCTTTCCAACATACAAACGCTTTCTGGCACCTCTGCAGCAGACGACTTTTGAAAACATTATGACAAAAGGTGAAATTACTGATAATAAGCAATTTCATCTTTTGCCACAATATTTTCAATTCTCTTTAATCATTAAACTCTCATTAATAGAGATTTTTTCACATGTTTGACAAGATGTTTTCACAGTCCTCTGCTACAGTTTTGTTGTATGATAGGAAAGGCATAAGACATTTCGGAATTGAAAGTATCCAAGGAAAACAGTGAACATCTGGACAAATAAGAAATCATTAGACAGAGTGGGATGAATACTGCAGATTCTTTAATCTGTTCTTTAACCCTTTCCCACCTGCAGACACATTTTGATGCAATAGCAGCAGACGACTTTTGAAAACATTGTGGCCAGAGGTAAAATTGCTCATGATGAGCAATTTCTCCTTTGGCTACAATGTTTTCAACTTTATTTAACAATTCAGCTATCTTTTATGGAGATTTTTCAGGTTTTTGTCACCATGTTCAAATTTGTCTGCTGCAGATTTGTTGTATGTGGGAAAGGGTTAATGCAAGCTCATCAAAGAAATATCAAAAGGGGAACATATTAAAAATAATGGAAACCCTCAACTGTGCCTACCCTGGATATAAATACATTTGGATGCATCAATAGACATTTCAATCAGAAACATGAAAGATTTTTAACCCTTTCCCACATTCATGATGCTTTCTGATGCCTCTGCAGCAGAAAACTTGGGAAAAACATTGTGGAAAAAGGAGAAATTGCTCATAATGACCAATTTACTATTTGCCACAATGTTTTCATCTTAAATCAATAATTATTCTTTCATCCATAGAGATCTTACATTTACTTTGTCTAAATCTTTTTAAAGTTGTATGGCTGCAGATTTGCTGTATTTGGGAAAGGGTTAAGGCAATTTATCTAAGTAGTACTGTGAATGTTGCAGTTTTAACCCTTTCCCACATACAACAATTCTGCAGCAGAAGACTTTGAAATTATCAAGTCCAAAGTATTGGAAATCTCCATAAATGAAAATATGATTATTGAATAGAGCTGAAATCTTTGCTCATTTAATATGAGCAATTTCTCTTTTTGCCACAATAATTTCAAAAGTTGTATGCTGCAGAGGTGTCAGAAATTGTTTATATGTGGGAAAGGGTTAAGGCATTTTAACAGGTTGCATTATTACATGATTTAGATTTTTACTTTCTTCTTTTCTGGAATTAAATTGGTAATTTTTATACACTGAGAGCCAATATTTAATCCTTCAATTTAATAACAATTTTAAATAATCAGTTTAATCCTTTCGCTTATAGATGCATTTTCTATGTCCAAGTCATTTATCATGACCTTTAAAAACAGTTTGAGAAAAGCATTGAGTTTTCCGTTTGTCAAGATTTTCATATGTTCTGATCTTTTGAAGGGATTAGCAATAAGCTTATTTAATCTTTAAAAAACATGTCATGTGATGGACTGAACTTATTTTATGTAATCCCATTGGAATCAGACAAAGTGGTTGATGCTGCTAAACTAAGCTTAAGTCTGGTTTTAACCCTTTCCCACACACAACAAATATGATGCAGACAATTTCAAAAACCTCTGGGTAATCTCTTTAAAGGAAAGTTTGATTATTGAAAATAGGTGAATACATTGTGGCAAAAGGAGAAATTGCTCTTTATGAGCGATTTCTTCTTTTGCCACAATGTTTTGAAAATTGTATTCTGCAGAGGCATCAGAAAGCATCCCTATGTGGGGAAATGTAAATAAGATTGGACTTAATGCAGACTGTACGTAACAGCTTCAAAATGCAAATATGTTTCAAGATGTAGCCATTTCTTCACAGTGAACAAAATAAAAAAAACACGTTTGCAGTCATGTATATGTGTCAGTGCTTGTGACCATTTTCATTGATTTTCCAATACTGTACTGTATTTACTAACCATTATGACTGGATGATATAAGTGGTGCAGAAAAAAAAAAGATCTCCATTCCTGTAGGATCTGAGTCTTCTTCTGACATGCTTCCGAAAATCTGGTTGATGTACATCAGTTTGCCCCTACTTCAGTGGTGTGCCATGTATTTTGTATGCTGTCTACTTTTCCTTTTACCTTTTGGTGTCCAATATAAAGCTATTCTTGTAATATTGTCTGGTTCTTTTCTAAGAACGTCCGGAATGAACAGCTTGTTTGATTTCAAGATTATTTGTCAGAAATGTGCCTTACCTTATGTGTTAAAAATCATAACCACCAGGCAACAGAAAGGGGGTAAAATTACAACATTACAACTTCTCCTCTGAATGTGCATGTCTCATTTCAACATTAGTTTAAAGAAATTTTCCTTAGATGACTCGATCTGTTCAAAATTGTGTTGAAGCCATTTGATTTAAGCAGCACTCAAGGAAATCCAACTTAAGTGTAATTATTACAGCAAAAAAACAATTATTCTCAATGGCATCCATGCTATTAGTTTATGAAACCTTTTTTGACTTTTTGACAAACATTGCAAAGATGGTTCAGACTGCTCTTTGGTAAAGGCTTGTCTGGATGATGCAATTATGTTCAGCAGATTCACTTCAAGTCAGAAGAGGATAAGTGGTATTGATGAGAATAATTTAGTGCCTCTTGGTCATCTTGTTGAATGTCATTATGGAAACAGCAACAAATGACTTAAAATTTATTATTAATAAATAAGCTCTTTTTATTACCTTGTGGAAATGATTAATGTGTTTAGGTGAGAAAAAGAACTGTAGGTGTAAGGTCAAGGTCACAATTCAGGATCAAATGGTCAAAATTTGTGCAAAAAAAATTGATGGGCTTCTACAAGGGTTAATGCCACTTGGGTGCATTGATACTTCTTCAATACATTTTTTTTCTTGTGTATTTACAGGCTGATCTGCAGACAAGCTCACAGCGGTTACTACTGACTGGTGTTAACTTACAGCCGACAACAGAACTTAAACCTGAACAAAGTATTGATGATGTCATACAGCATGAGGTCAAAGAGCTTGGGACACACATGTAAGTTGAATTGTGAAATTCAGATTTGAAACCTTAGTTGTGTCTTAATTTAATATAAGCCATACTGCAAGAAAATCTACTCTGTTATACTTTGTCCTACATGCCTCTGCAGCAGACAACTATTGAAAATATTGTGACAATTGAAGAAATTGCTCATTTTAAGCAATTTCTTTTTTTACCACATAATTTTCAATACTATTAAATCACCATAAACCAGCCATTTTGATCAAATATTATACTGTTTGTTTTATTTTTCATTATGCATTGTATATGTTATATTTAATTTATCTGCAAAATAAGTAAGATTTTTAAAAAGAAGAAAATCATGGTTGGCAAAGGAAAAGTTTTACGTTTCCAAAAAGGTTGATTACTGCAGGCATCAAAAGTTAAATTTGTATTATGGCATTAAAAATAAGTGTACATTTTTTACAGTTTGGTATGTGCCGTCAGCTATGCAACAGAAGCGGGGGATAAAATGGCTTTTAGAAAATTCTTTAAATTTCAGGTAAGTAATCTTCCTTCGTTATTATCCCTTCCCCACATTAACCCTTTCCCTCATACGGCAATCCTGCAGCAGACGACTTTGAACGTATTTTGTCAAAAATAGAAAATCTCCATAATTGAATGGATAACCTATAACAAAAAGTGGAAAACATTGTGGCAAAAGGAGAAATTGCACGTTTTGTGCAATTTCTTCTTTTGTCCCTATGTTTTCAAAAAGCCGTCTGCTGCAGAGGCGTCAGAAAGCGTCTATATGAGGGAAAGGGTTAAACAAATCTGCAGCAGATGACTTGGAAAACATCAAGTAGAATTATGAAATATCTCTTAAAAAAGAAAGAACAATTACTGAATAGAATTGAAAACATAAGCAATTTCTCCTTTTGCCTCAATGTTTTAAAAGTCATCTGCTCCAGAGGCTTCAAAAGTGTCCGTATGTTGGAAAGGATTATAATCTTGTAATATCCTGAATTGATTTTCAAAAATAATGTTATCCTTTAGAATTGATAATTCAACCATTTAACGAAAGACTGTAAGAATCCTGTGGAGACTCAGTCCACTGTTTTGGATTTTCCCATACATTAAGTGCAAGATCTGGTAGATAAGTAACCCTTTCCTGCATACAACAAATCTGCAATAGACAACTTTGATATCTTCTAGTGAAAAATGTGGAAAATTTAAAGAAGAGATTTAGAAGAAGAGTTGAACATACTGTATTGAAGTTTCTATGCAATAACTCTACTTTCATTTTTAACCCTTTCCCTCATATAGATGCTTTTAGATGCCTCTGCAGCAGACAGCTTTTTGAAAACATAGTGACAAAAGAAGAAATTGCATTCAATTATGGAGATTTTCCACTTTTTGACAAAATACGTTCAAAGTCGTCTGCTGCAGAATTGTCGCATGAGGGAAAGGCTTAAAGATTTTTTTTATGTCATCTGCTGCAAACTTGTTGTAACTGGATAATTGGAAAAATCAATTTGGTACAGAAGTTGAACATTTGTGAGAAAAGGGGATATAACTCACTTCACTCTCCTTTCTCCTTTCCCTTTTTACAATGTTTTCAAAACTTGTCTACTGAAAAGGTTTGACGTATCGTCTATAGTAGGGAGAGAGTAAATACAACCCTGTCTTGAACAACACTGAGTTATGTTGTCCTTTATTTAGTGCAATTTGGCCAGATTAACTTTGATTGCTTTCTAGCTTCAGCAATTCTTATCCTATTGTCACCCAATTGATCATAATGTTAAACCCTCCCTTTCCAGTCGACCTTTTTAAAACTGCATGGTAAAAATAGAAATTGTTCAAAACAAGCAATATCTTCCCCTGCCACAATGTTTGCAGGCTTAATATATATTTGTTACGATTTCTGGTGCCTCTGCAGCAGACGAATTTGGCAACAATTTCTTCTTTAGCAATAATATTTTTAACTCTATTAGATAATTATACTTTCATTACAAAGAAATATAGGCACTTGTTCTGCCTAGATATTTTCAAGATTGTCTGCTGCAGCGTTATTGTATGTGTAAAAGGGATAATATAATGCCTTGAAGTGTTACATTTTCTATATTTCAGGTTCTTAAGCCGTTAGATGTTAAAACAAAGTTTTACAATGCAGAGGTAAGTCATTAACCCTTTACCACATGCAGGTGCAGTTTGGTGCATCTGAAGCAGTTGACACACAATTATTGATTATTGTTTTACAATTTGGGATAACTGTAGCGACAAACTTTTAAACAATACATGTACATATAAATTCCAATAAAAAGCTGCACAAACTTTCTTGGACAAAACATATGACACACCAAGTAAGGAACTCTTTTAGAACTTAAATGGATGAAATTTCAAGATCGAATTACATACAAAAAGGCTATACTTATGTACAAATCCCTTGAAAACTGATTCCAGGAATATAAGACTAATCTATTCACATCATCAACCAATACAAATTTAAGATCTGCCTCCCAGCATACACTTAGCATTCCTAAACCTAGGATAGAATTTTATAGAAAATCTTTGACCTACTCAGGACCAAAAATATGGAACCAGATTCCACTACATGTCAGGAACTGTGAACATTTAAATCAACATATCTTTCCTGGTGGCATTGTGGTGGACATCTTTTACTTGATTAAATTCTAATAACAGTGCTGGTATCTTGAATGCAACAGTTGTCTATATAAATATTTGTAAATGTTTTAGCAGAGGCCCACAGGAAAGACTGGCATGCCTGACTGTGCAGCCTCTATATATAAAGTCTTTATTATTATTATTATTATTAAACCATCACGGCAAGTGGACAAAAGACTCGGAATCCGCAATTTATCCTCTTGCCACATTGGTTTCTACTCTTATTCAATAATTAGTAAACATATCATTATTATATACCTGCAGGTTTTCTGGCTCAAATGACAAATTTTAAAAGATTCCCTATTTTACTAGGACAATATGGTACAAGACGGATGTTTGATGCAAAGCATCAAAGAGAAGCCGCAATATTTCGTTTCACATGAAGAAATAAGAAAAAAGATCATTTAAATCCACAAACATTAGAACAAATTAATCTGTAGTCTGTAATGCTGATATCGATTATTGAAGATATAAGTTTTATGTAGGATATTTAACCTGGCAGGGTCTGTGTTTTAAGTGAATGAGATAATTTAGAGTTAAGCTGATCATAAAAAGTGACATATAATACTAAAGATAAATGGACAAGAGGTTATGATAAATTTAAATTAATACCAAAAACAATCAACTATTTGTATTGAACACACGCCCTGTTATGATAATGTTTTATCAAATAATGCTGACACACAGAAAATCTGTTTTTCGTTTGTATCGGTAAGTCATGATAATGGATAAGGGTTTCCCACATAAAACAAATCTGCAGTAGACGACTTTGAAATTATCAAGTAAAAAAAAATCTCTATAAATGATCGTATTATAATTGAAAAGTGTTTCTCCTTTTGCCACAATGATTTCAATGATGTTTACTCTGACAGACTTTAAAATCATCAAGTACAAAACATAGAAAATCTCTATAAATGATAGTAAGATAATTGAAAAGAGTTGAAATTATTGTGGCAAATTGAGCAATTGAAAATCAAAGCTGTCGGATTACAAACGCACAATCTCGAGTTGACGAAACAGATGTGAACTCGTGTCGTGATTAGCATTCAGAAAATCAAGTAAACGTATTTCTATGTACACGTAATCCGAAAGACTGACAATAGCTGCAGCGACTTTTGAAAACATTGTGACAAAAAGAGGAATTCATCCTTTTGCTACAATGTTTTCTGTCCATAAATTATACCTTCATTTAGCAAGATGTTCCAATTTTTACTTAATGTGCTACGTATAAGGGAAAGGCTTAACATAGGAACTAGTTAAACGTTAAACCAGTGCTTGAAAATTTACTTGAATTTATTTCTCAAACTGTAAATTTACCAGTTGATATAAGAGTTGAAATGCTGTCTACATTTACAGTGATAAGTTAAATACAGTTCAGTTAATCCGATCACACTTTGTTTGTAAGAATCAGACGATTTCATTTCATTTAAGTATTCTGGATGTTCACATCGCATCCGTGATAAAACATGTTGTTGGCTAGGCAAAATACACCGATATCGTGTTTACTGCGATATTCATGAAATATGGAACTGCTACAGCGAAAAAGAACGAAATTGATCTTGAAACAGATATTTCTGTGATTTAAATCTTTTCATGTCTGCATTTTGCGATGACAATTATACTCAAAGTTAACTTTGAATCCAGTATGTACTGAACATGAAAGTCAGATTATTAAAAGCAAAGCAAATGAAAAATGTATGTGAAATTGCGATAAAAATGAAAAATCTATAAATAGACTATAGATGAATGGTACTGTCTTTTATTTTAGCTCTTAATTTGATTCGGCATCCAGAGTCGCTGCGTGGCCGCTTACGACATTTAAACACTAGACTGAATTGAGATCGGTTTAAAACGCGTTGGTGAATACGGATTAAATCTAAAACGTGGACTAAATATTAAGATTTAGATTTAGACAAATATCTAAATTGAAAAGTTTAGTGAATACGGGACGAGGCTTCTTCGTCTAATTACTCCGTAATATATCATAGCATGTAATTTTAAGGAACCAGACTACATTTACAAATTCAATAGAAGGGTTCTCTATTTTACTGTCTAGAGTAGATACAGTATGAATTTCGCTTAAATAAAAATGTACATACATTCAATTAATATACTGGCCTTTGTCTTTTGTTTTTAATTTGTAAAACTCACACATGTATATAGAGTGTAAAAGGGATGTTTTAAAAGTCATTACCTTAAATTAATGTACTTAGAAAGGACAAAGAGAAATCATGATATGTGGTCACGCTGGCAGGTCTAAATATTCTCCTTGACCGAAAATTAAAAGCATCCCTACAGGAAGCCGCCTCCTGGCGGCTTCCAATAAACTATGATAATGTCATCATTTACACGCCCATTTTATTTCATGTTCAAATGTTTTTTTAAATCACCTGAGCCGAAGGCTCAAGGTGATCTTTTCTTATCTTTTCTGATCACTCTCTATGTCTGCCTGTCGTTTGTTAACTTTTAGCTTAAAACAACATTTCCTCCTAAACCATTGGACCAATTTCAACCAAACTTTACAGGAATGTGATTAACATTTGGTGGTCATCTTTCAAAATTGTTCAAATATTTAAATTCTAAGGAGAACTTTGGTTGCCGTGCCATCAGAAAGGGAGTAAAATGCCCAAACTTTAAAATTATTCTTCTCTAAATCCACGGGTCTGATTCAAAGATAATATTGTATAAAGATTCCTTAAGTGACCCTCTTCAAAATTTGTTCAATCCATATTAATTGGTTGAGAAACATGGCGGCCAGGTGGCATAAAAATAAGGGGCAAAATAACAAAACTTGATCATTCAATACTTATTGAAGTTCTTGTCTGATCTCACGATAATTTAGGAGAAATGTCCTTTAGTGACCCTCTACATAATTTGTTTAAGCCATATTAATTGGTTGAACAAAATATCTGTCAGGTGGCATAAGAAATGTGGTAAACGAACTTTTAGCTTTAAACCACATCTCCTCCTCATTTATGGGATGGATATCAACTTCACTGGAATGTTAAATTAATGGTCCTCTTTCAATTTGCTCAATGATTAAATGCTTTAATACAAAATATATATTACTGATAAGCTGTTTCACTTACATTATCTGCTTCTGCAGATTTTATCAAATTTTCTCTGAAATAAGCATTTTTTAAAATTTGTATATTTTCGTCTTTTTTCTGGATTAAAAGATGCAATAGGCCTATTATAAAAGGAAATTTATGATGCAGTAGCATTACATGGCTTAGCATTTTGCTGCTCAGAGATTAGGAAAATTGATATCTCTCGCAATCTTTGGCATCGTGTCAGAGATATCAGTTTTTGCACTTTTTGCACTTTTTGGTTGAAAACTAAAGGATGTAATCGATACTACATACATCAATATTCTTGTTGTCTGCCTTGGTAAGGATCACTTCTCTTTAGTCTGTCTGTCTGTGAAGCTGTTACTTATTATTAGCAGGCGACACATGTGTTTAACCCTTTCCCACATATAGACACATTCTGACGCTTCTGCGGCAGACAACTTTTGAAAACATTGTGGCAACAAGAGCAATTTGCTCATTTTGCCACAATGTTTTCAACTTTTTCCAGTCTTTATTCGTTCATTCACTAAGGTTTTCCATATTTTTGCGTAGCTATTTTAAAAGTTGTCTGCTGCAGATTTGTAGTAATTAGGAAAGGGTTAAATAGCTTATAGACAGGATACATGTATGATGCTATATTTTACAGTCAGATGATGTATATTTGGAAGTACAGATACAGAATATAACGCCAGGACCAGTCTATATGGAACATGTCAGATTAGACCCTTCCACCCATTACACTGCACAGGAACTCAATTCACTAGAGGAAAAGGAAACGTAAGTCATAGTATTGTTTATCCCTTTCCCTCATACGACAATTCTGCAGCAGACGACTTTGAACACATTTTGTCAAAAAATAGAAAATCTCTATAATTGAATGGATAACCTATGGCTAAAAGTGGAAAACATTGTGGCAAAAGGAGAAATTGATTGTTTTGAGCAGTTCTTCTTTTGTCACTGTTTTTTAGATCACCAGAGCCGAAGGCTCAGGTGAGCTATTCCTATCACTTTTTGTCCGTCGTCCGTCCGGCGTTAACTTTTAGCTTTAAACATCATCTCCTCCCAAACTCCAAGGACAATTTCCGTGAAACATCACAGGACTGTTCCTCTGGTTGGCCTCTTTCAAAGTTGTTCAAAGATTTAAATTCCATTGAGAACTTTGGTTGCTGCGGCATCAGAAAGGAGGCAAAAGGTCCAAACTTTAAAAATCTTCTCCTCCGAATCTGCCTGTCAGATTCAAATATAATTTGGTAGAAATGTTCATTGGGTGACCCTCTATAAAAATTGTTCAAGCCATACTGATTGGTCGAAAAACATGGCAGTTAGGCGGCATCAAAAAAGGGGCAAAATGACAAAATTTGAAAATTCCATTTTTATGCAAATGCTTGTCTGATTTAAAGAAAATATAATATGAATCTTACTGTAATGATCCTCTTTTTAATTTGTTTAAGCCGTTTTGATTGGTTACACAATCATAGCAACCAGGCGTCATCACAAAAGGGGTAAATTGAACTTTTAGCTACAAATGACAACCATCTCCTACCATTCCAATAGACCAATTACCACAAAACATCACAGGAATGTTCCTTTGGTGGTCCTCTTTCAAAATTGTTCAAAGATTAAAATTCCAATGAGAACTTTGGTTGCTGCGGCATCAGAAAGGGGACAAAATGTCCAAACTTTAAAAATCTTCTCCTCCGAATCTGCCTGTCAGATTCAAATATAATTTGGTAGAAATGTTCCTTGGGTGACCCTCTATAAAAATTGTTCAAGCCATACTGATTGGTCGAAAAACATGGCAGTCAGGCGGCATCAGAAAAGGGGCAAAATGACAAAATTTAAAAATTCCATTTTTATGAAAGTGTTTGTCTGATTTTAAGAAAATATAATACGAATCTTACTGTAATGATCCTCTTTTTAATTTGTTTAAGCTGTTTTGATTGGTTACACAATCATATCAACCAGGCGTCATCACAAAAAGGGTAAATTTAACTTTTAGCTACAAATGACAACCAACTCCTACCATTCCAATAGACCAATTTCCACAAAACATCACAAGAATGTTCCTTTGGTGGTCCTCTTTCAAAATTGTTTAAAGATTTAAATTCCATTGAGAACTTTGGTTGCTGCGGCATCAGAAAGTGAGAAAAATACCCAAATTTTAAAATCCTTTTCCTACATAATCTACTTGTGCGATTGCAAGATAATTTGGTAGAAATGTTTCTTAAGTGACCCTCTAAATAAACTGTTGAAGCCATATTGATTTCGTTGAAAAACAGGGCAGCAAGGCGGCATCAGGAAAGGTGCAAAATGACAAAAACGTTATAATTCCATTCTTATTAAAGTTCTTGTTAGATTTCAAGATATAAATGGCCTTTACTGATAAGCTGTTTCTTGAGAAGTGTCCACTCCTTTCAGTTCCATTTGCACTCCCTGATAAAAATTTCCAGATATTTGCAGTTAAATATTTGCTACTAATTTACTATCAATTAGGTGATCGATTTAGGGCCATCTTGGCCCTCTTGTTTTAAAAAGCCGTCTGCTGCAGAGGCGTCAGAAAGCGTCTATATGAGGGACAGGGTTAAAAAAGATCTGTTTCAGACAGGAAAACCACGCTTTCCTTAATCTGCAGCAGAAGGCTTTTGAAAACGGGCAAAAGCAAAAATTGCTCTTTACAAGCAATTTGCCCCAATATTTTTAACTCTTTTCAATAATTGTGTACCCTTGAAGAAGAAGGGGTATATTGCTTTGCTCATGTCAGTGCTTGGTTCGTGGGTAGACCAAAGCTTGTCTGATTGAAAAGTGGATAATGCTTGGACCTACAGTACTCAAACATGACCAGTAGATGATTTTGTCACCTACTCAAAAGTCGAGGCCCCTTTACATTGACCACAAAAAGGGAGACCATAATCTTTGACAAACATCTCTTGTGACATTTTTTCATTTAGAGAGATTTTCAACTAGATGTTTTCAAAGATATCTGCTACAAAAAATTTGTATGTTGGAAAGGCTTAATCCACAACTTATTAATCAGCAGCAGACATCTATGAAAACCTCTAGGCAAAATCGAAGATCTCTATAAGTAAAAGATATAACCCTTTCCCACCTGTAGATCCATTCTGACGCATCTGCAGCAGATGACTTTTGAAAACACTGCAACAAAATGAAAAATTGCTTAAAACAAGCAATTTCACCTTTTGTCACAATGTTTTCAACTTTTTTCAGTATTTATACTTTCATTTATAGAGCGTTTTCATGTTTTGCATGATTGTTTTGAAAGTCGTCTGCTGCAGATTTGTTGTATGAGGGAAAGGGATAATTGAGCAGTGCTCTGCATAAGCAACCTTAGGGCATTTGTGAGGAGTGAAGACCCAAATTAGTCTGAGTATCCAGGCAGGTTGATAAGGCTCTGCATTATTCGGCAGTTAACCCTTTCCCTCATACGACAATTCTGCAGCAGACGACTTTGAATATATTTTGTCAAAAAATAGAAAATCTCTTCAATTAAATGGATAACCTATGAATAAAAGTGGAAAACATTGTGGTAAAAGGAGAAATTGCTCGTTTTGAGCAATTTCTCCTTTTGTCACTATGTTTTCAAAAAGCTGTCTGCTGCAGAGGCGTCAGAAAGCGTCTATATCATGGATGGTTATACACTATCCCACACATAGAAACATTTCGATTCTGCTGCTGCAGACGACTTTTGAAAACATTGTGGCTAAAGGAGAAATTGTTTATTGCTCCATTACATCTCCTTTTGTCACAATGTTTTCAACTCTATTCAATAATTTTACAGTCCTTTATAGAGATTTTCAATAACTTTGCCTACATGCTCTCGAAGACATCTGTTTGACAAAAGTCATTGCGACATGCGTCATTTGTCTTCCACCAATGGGCTAAGTCTATGTGGAAAAGCAGCCAGTTGCTTGGGAAGATTGTTGTGTGGAGTACTGGTGTGAGAAAACCAGGAAACACATGAATAGGTGAACTGGCCGCCGTGATATGACTGAGAAATTGTTAAAAACGGCGTTAAACCCCAATCAATCAATCAATCAATCGAAGACATCTGCTGTTGATTTGTTGTATGGGGGGAAAGAGGAAAGGAATCTTCGAAAAACAGTCGACCTAGTGATCTGTTAGCATGGAACTTGAGGCACATATTCATCTACACCTCTAATAATTAAGCTCAGTTTGGTTTTCCTCGAGGAATGCTCAATTGATGAATATAGTTGAGAACATTTTTTCTAATTGAGAATGTTGTCATACTGAGCAACTTCTGCTTTTGACACATTATTATGTCTCCCCCATTACATGGGGGTGACATATTGTTTTTGCCCGTTCCGTCCGTCCTTCCGTCCTTCCGTCTGTCACACTTGTTTCCGCTCAATAACTGAAGAACGCTTGGGCGTAGGAACTTCATACTTGGTATGCAGGTTAGTCATGACCAGTAGCTGACCCCTATTGATTTTGATAACAGAAGGTCAAAGGTCAAGGTCATGGTGACCTTGTGAGGTAAAAAATGGTTTCCGCTCAATAACTGAAGAACGCTTTGGCTGAGGAACTCCATACTTAGTATGCAGGTTGGCCATGCCTAGTAGAAGACCCCTATTGATTTAATGCTTAATAACTGTAGAATGCTTTGGCCATGGAAATGAATACTTGGTGTGCAGGTTGGTCACCACCAGTAGATGACCCCTATTGATTTTGAGGTCACTAGCTTAAAGGTCAAGGTCATGGTAACCTTCAGCTGAAAAATGGTTTCCTCTCAATAACTAAAGAATGCTTATGTTGAGGAACTTCATACCTGGTGTGCAGGTTGGTCCTAACCAGTAAATGACCTTTATTGAATTTGTTTGATTTTGAGGTCACAAGGTCAAATGTCGAAGGTCACGGTAACCTTCAGCTGAAAAATGTGTTTTACTCAATAACTCAAGAACACTTATACCCAGGAACTTCATACTTGGTGTGCAGCTTGGTCCTAACCTGTAGATGACCCCTATTGATTTTGATGTCAAAGGTCAAGGTCGCGGTGACCTTTGGTTGAAAAATGGTTTCCGCTCAATAACTGAAGATTGCTTGGGCCCAGGAACTTCATACTTGGTGTGCAGGTTGGTCACCAGCAGCAAATGACCCCTATTGATTTTGAGGTCACTAGGTCAAAGACCAAGGTCATGGTAACCCTCAGCTGAAAAATGGTTTCCGCTCAATAACTGAGGATTGTCACTGTTGCTTCATCTCCAGTCCAAAACTAAAAAATTCATCTCCATCATTTCTTTTCCTCCCCTACGACCACACAAATGGGGAGACAAGCGCTTTTTCAAAAAAGCAATCTCTAGTTTATAAATGTTGTCTGCAGCAAATGAATCTGTGTGTGGAAAAAAGGGTTTATTGTTATTTATGTAGATTCATGTCAGCTGTCACATATAGACCATTTTATCATAGTCTCCAATATTTAGGAATAAGACAAGAAAGTTTTCTAGAAAAGTCATATATTGTAAAGCAAGAGTGTTTGAAGGAACACATGTGAGCCGTTTTGCAAGAAAACCAACATTGTGGACTCTGTGTAAAGTATCGACCCGGTTCAGCCTAAGCATGTCGCCGTGCTAACACGGACAAACACTTTTTGCCTCCTGTGGATTTTCTGTTTCATGAATCATTATTCTATACTTCTTTCCCCCTGTGAGTCCAGAATGTTGGTTTTCTTGTGGAACGGCTCATGTGTTGTCTTCCAATAACCAGTTACTACAACCAACTTCAAACTGCAGACTCCAAAAAATGATCCCTTAGTTTTACCACACTTATGCAAGCAATCCAACTACGTATGCATGTGAAAACTGAAGATTCTGATCAAACTGCAAAAAAAGGGTCTACATCAACAAATTGACAATGGGCATGAATAAATGTAACCAAAGTGTATGTATAATTAGACACTTATACGGCCTTTCTAAAGAGCTTGCTTTTTGGCCGGATTGCTCAAGCAATTCCGGTCTATAGATTGGCGATGTCCGTCTGTCCGTCTGTCTGTCTGTCTGTCCGTCAACATTTTGGTTAAAGTTTCAGGTTAGGCAAAATGGTTAAAGTTTCTGGTTAAGCAAAATCTCAGACATGGAAAGAGCTACAAACTTGAAAATTGGTCTGTGTGTAGCCACTAACATGTTCTTTTGACTTCCATGATAACTCTTCACCTTCACCTTGCTATTGCCCGTCTGTCTGTCTGTCTGTCCGTCAACATTTTGGTTAAAGTTTCTGGTTGAAGCAAAATCTCGGACATGGAAAGAGCTACAAACTTGAAAATTGGTCTGTGTGTAGCCACTAACATGTTCTTTTCATTTCCATGATAACTCTTCACCTTGCTATTGCCCGTCTGTCTGTCTGTCTGTCCGTCAACATTTTGGTTAAAGTTTTTGGTTGAAGCAAAATCTCGGACATGGAAAGAGCTACAAACTTGAAAATTGGTCGATCTGTGTGTAGCCACTAACATGTTCTTTTGATTTCCATGATAACTCTTGACCTTCATGTTGCTATTGCCCGTCTGTCTGTCTGTCTGTCTGTCTGTCTGTCCGTCAACATTTTGGTTAAAGTTACATCACAGCAACTTGCGTTTTAATTTGCTTTCTACAGTTTTATAGTTATATCACGGCAACTTGCATTTTAATTTGCTTTCAACAGTTTTATAGTTATATCACGGCAACTCGCATTTTAATTGGCTTTCAACAGTTTTATAGTTATATCAACTTGTGTTTTAATTTGCTTTCAACAGTTTTATAGTTTTATCATGGCAATTTGCATTTTTATTTGCTTTCAACAGTTTTATAGTTATATCATGGCAACTTTCGTTTTAATTTGATTTCAACAGTTTTATAGTTATATCACGACAACTTGCGTATTAATTTGCTTTCAACAGTTTTATAGTTATATCACTGCAAATTGCGTTTTAATTTGCTTTCAACAGTTATATAGTTATATCACAGCAAATTGCATTTTACTCCCCTTTCAACAGTTTAACAGTTATATCACGGCAACTTGCGTTTTAATTTGCTTTCAACAGTTTTATAGTTATATCAACTTGTGTTTTAATTTACTTTCAAAAGTTTTAAAGTTTTATCATGGCAACTTGCGTTTTTATTTGCTTTCAAAAGTTTTATAGTTATATCATGGCAACTTTCGTTTTAATTTGATTTCAACAGTTTTATAGTTATATCACGACAACTTGCGTATTAATTTGCTTTCAACAGTTTTATAGTGATATCACTGCAAATTGCGTTTTAATTTGCTTTCAACAGTTATATAGTTATATCACAGCAAATTGCGTTTTACTCCGCTTTCAACAGTTTTATAGTTATATCACATCAACTTGCGTTTTAATTTGCTTTCAATATTTTAATAGTTATATCACAGCAAATTGTGTTTTAATTTGCTTTCAACAGTTTTTGGCTGGATTGCTCTAGCAATTACGGTCTATAGATTGGCGATGTCTGTCTGTCCGTCCGTCTGTCTGTCTGTCCGTCAACATTTTGGTTAAGTTTCAGGTTGAGGCAAAATCGGTTAAAGTTTCAGGTTGAGGCAATCTCAGCACTGGAAAGGGTTACAAACTTGAAACTTTGCCTGAAGGTAACCAGTAACAAGTTCTATTGATTTCTATGGTTACTTTGACCTTGACCTTGGTTTGTCGATTTTCAAGGTCAAATTGCCGACAATCCGGCCTTACCGTCTTCAGCGGTTTCTTGTGTAATGAAAAGGTTTGAACCCTGGTTAGGTGGAATCCATAAACTAAGGAAGGATTTCATGTTACAACTTACTTCGCCAAGGGTTTGGTTGAGTAATGTTATCTCTCCTTTTGTGTGGCTCAGCTTGTATGTCTCTAAGACTTTGTGTTGTGTTGTATAAAAATTAAAAAATTAAAAATTAAAAAGAATTCACAATATTTAATACTCACTACACAAACATGAAACAATACTGATGCATCAAACATCTGACAATATCAACTGTAACATCCTTTCAAGATGACTGCTTTTTACCATGATTTTTATGCAAATGTCCCATAAGCGCCTCATAATCTATGCCACACTATTTTTTCTCCAATCTCCTCTCATATGGCCTCTACAGGATTGATCCACTTGCATCTATCTTTTCAATCTCGACTCTCATTCTGACCAACGAGTCTGATCTGGTCAGCGACTCACGCTTACATGTCATTCCAACACCTCTCTCAATATGGCTATCCTTCTCACTTTAACCCTTTCCCACATACAATAAATCTGCAGCAGACCACTTTGAAAATATGTTATCAAAAACCTGAAAAATCTCTGTAAAGATAGCTTAAATAATAAATAAAGTTGAAAACATTGTGGCCAAAGGAGAAATTGCTCATCATGAGCAATTTCGCCTTTATCCACAATGTTTTCAAAAGAGGTCTGCTGCTATTGTGTCAAAATGCATCTGCAGGTGGAAAAGGGGACGCATTTTGACACAATATCAGCAAATACTTCGCCCGAAAAGTAGCATTGTAATAAATACACATCTCTAATGAATATTGAAAAACTCTTTCCCAGAGTTAAAGGTCAACTCATAGGGAAGTGGCCTCTGAAATTGCAAACGCAAAAAATACATTTCTGTTCTGTGTTTTTTCCAAATGTTCATCAATACATGACTATGGACACAACTAGGTCAGGGCATGACTGTTGACACCTCTAGGTCAGGTTTTGAATGTTGACACAGCTAGGTCAAGACAAGAATGTGGATGACATGAATATGGACAAAGATAATTCAGGGTATGAATGTGATAAAAGCTAGGTTGGGGCATGATAATGGACAACTCTTAATCAGAGCATGAATATAATGGACACAGCTTATTTAAGGCATGGACATGGACAAAGCTAAGTCAGGGCATTAATGTGGATAAAGCTAGGTCATGGCATAAGAATGGACAAAGCTAAGTCAAGGCATGAATATAGACAAAGCTAATTCAAGGCTACACATGGATAAAGCTAAGTCAGGGCATGAATGTGGACAAAGCGAAGTCAAGGCATGAACATGTATAAAGCTAATTCAAGGCATGAACAAAGACAAAGCTAAGTCAGAGCATAAACATCGACAAAGCTAAGTAAGAACATGGATGTGGGCAAAGCTAAATCAGGGCATGAATGTGGACAAAGCTAAGTCAGGGCATGAACATGGGAACAGCTAGGTCAAGGCATTAAAGTGGACATAGCTACATATAGGTCAGAAAATGAAATTTGCCACAGCTAGCTCAAGGCATGACAGTTAGCACAGATAAGTCATGAATGTATCTTCATCTATCATATGGAGTGGACACTCAGTTGATAGTTTCTATGTTAAGAACTCCATTCACAGACCAGGTTATTTACTTCAGCTCATATACATTCTTTGCATGTGTAATAACATTCTGCAACTACTAGGATAGTCTGCAACATTGGACAAGCAAAGGCCCTGTGAATGTCAAGGTCATGATTGGTTGGATGAATGAATATCTCATTTGAGGCATTTTGGAAGGAAGGACAGAATGATGATTGTGACACAGATAATACATGGTCAACTAAAACCATTTGTATGCTATGTACTATTCAAAGTTCTTGCCATGTTAAACAAAATTAACCCTTAGAATGACGAAACCATTCTGCAAAGGGAGAAGTTTGGAATATTTTTCTCAAGAATGTATCATGGATGTTATTGGATGAACTTACTATTTTTGAAGAAATATATATTGTTTCAAACTTTAATGATCGTTCAATAAACTGTTCACAATCTATTAGAAAATCTTCAACATGAATCAATGCTTCAAAATTATCAGAAATTATTCATTGTCAAAGATCCAGTGCAAACAACGGTGTTTTTAAATTTCTCATACATTTAGTTTTGATAGTTGGAGAATGCTTTTAATAGGGGCTCTTAAATCAAATATTTTCACGTGACCAAATACTTGGAAAGTGACGTCACGTTCAGCACTTCAGCGGTATGACGTCATAACGTTATCGCTTTGGCGCCAAAACCAATAGTATGGTGTGTTTATCTTTTAGACTTGCGGAAATAATTTTGGTATTGCCAAAAAACCTTGAGTGTCATCAATTGTTACGTTTTGAATCATGTAAGAATTGAAATTACATATTCATAACATATATATTTAGTATTGCGTGTGGCCAGTTGGTAGTTTGGTATAATTCTGCTCCTCTTCACTCATTCTATCCCGCGAAACCCTTAAGGTGTCGCCTATCTAGTATCATTTTCCACCAACAAACAATGTCATCTCTGAAAACATAGTTTCCAAACTTCACATTATGCTCTGAAAAAATTCTAGTATCAAAGTAAACACATATTGTTCCTGTGTAGCTATATATAGGGAATCGCATCATGCAGTACTAAATATATTATATTAAAAATATCTTTTAAACAATGTAACACCTCGAAAATTGGAAGTGCAATGCAGGTACATTGTGTGAAAGGGATTGATTGTTCATTTCAATACAGTCCTTTTTTCCACTATAGTTTTCAAAATGTGTTACCTTCAAAGGTGTCTAAAGTAGCATTGGAGAATGTGTTAAAACAGAAGCCAAATGAGATGTAGAGAGTGTTTCTTAAGTGCAATTTCAATTATTGAAAGATTGGAATCATTCTCATTAAAAGATTTTCAAGCTATTTCCCTGATTTATAAAATATTGAAGTGTTGTCACAAAAACTTTTATTTTTACTCTGACAGGATAAAACAAAGTTACTAATCTAAGTTAAACTATTGTAATTTTGTGTACAATGAAAAATTGAAAAAATTATGTCCTAACTCTGATGTAACCATAAACAAAACTTGAATTTAAATATGCAACACTGTGCTAACTCAAGTTAGATCACTGTTGCATAAAAATATTTTTTTGTTTCAAGTTAGACCAAAATGCCAACTGACCCCTAAACCCCTTAAATCTCAGAATCTGACCCTTATTTTTCACTTGCAGATGTATGCCATGGTATACTTCTGAAAAATGTAAAAAAGTCATTTTTGAAAAAAATTGAGTTAGACCAGTGTTGCGTTCACACCTCGAAATATAGGTCATATTGGGTCAGAAACTAGGTCACTAGGCCAAATTGAAGGAAAATCTTGTTAACACTCTGGAGGCTGCATTTTTAACTTGCGCATGTTGAAACTGTATCAAAATGTTAGTCATGTCTGTTCAAAAACTAGGTCAAAAGGCTCAAGTTGATCTATTTTGATCACTTTTTGTCAATAATCTGTTGTTGTTCTCTATAGCATTAAACTACACCTCCTAAACCACTGGCTCAATTTAAACCAAACTTCCACAGAATTTCCATTTGGTGGTCCTTCTTTAATATTGTTCAAAGATTAAAATTCCATGAAGAACTTTTGTTGCTGCAGCATCAGAAAAGGGGGGAAAATGCCTAATCTTAAAACTTCTTCTTCTCAAAAATTGTTTAAGCCATATTTATTGGTTGAAAAACATGGCAGCTAATGGGGTCAAAACTTAAGTCTCACTATGCCTACCAATAATTTTGTAACACCTCAGTCTTACCTGTAATTACAAGTAAACTTACTAGAAAGGCGACACCTTAAGGGTTTCGCAGGATAGAATGAGTGGAGAGGAGCAGAATTGCATCCGAACTACCAACCGACCACACACAATGCTGATAATATTATTTCGATTCTAACATGATCCAAAACGTAACAATTGAAGAAACTAGTATTTTGCAACACCAACATTATCTCCGTAAGTCTAAAAGATAAATAGAACATTATTATCGGGATTTGGCGCCCAAGTTTAGTTTAAACTTATTTATTTTACATCGATTGCGAAACAAGCTTTAAGCTTAGATTACTCACACTCGATGTCTGCTTCCTGGAGACTTAACCAGTACTCGTGCCGTTTTGTGTGGAAAAATCTCAAAAGGACCCGCTCATCACGGGACTCGAACCAGGGACCTTTGATACGAGAGGCCGACGCTCTACCTCTGCACCACTGTAACGTTATGACGTCAACCGCTGACGTGACGTGACTTTCCTAGTCACGCCCACAGATTTTTTTAAAATCAAGAACCCCTATTGAAAGCTTTCTCCAAGAATCCAAACTGAATGTATGAGAAATCTAAACACACCGTTGTTTGCACTGGATCTCGGACAAGTTTTAGGTTGAATTTCAGGTTTCTAGCTGATTCCGTTATTTGCTGGTGCGAGATCTACAGAAATATGTAGTCAAAATGTCGATTTTTCGGGTTTTAACCTAAAAAATCACTGAAACTAGATTTTTCCCAGATATAACTAACACGCCCAGACCTAGATCACATTGAGTTCTATAAGTGTGGGAAATTTCAGCGAAATCGTTCTCACTGATTTCTTTGTCCCCAAATCGCTGAATTTTACAACACATTGTGTCCCAATAGCCGTATAGACATTTGTTCCATAGAACAGAATAGAATAATTCTGTTCCACTACACTCATTCTATATTGTTGTATGTACTAGAAAGGCGACACCTTAAGGGTTTCGCGGGATAGAATGAGTGGAGAGGAGCAGAATTGCATCCGAACTACCAACCGACCACACACAATGCTGAATATATTATTTCGATTCTAACATGATCCAAAACGTAACAATTGATGAAACTAGTATTTTGCAACACCAAAATTATCTCCGTAAGTCTAAAAGATAAATAGAACATTATTATCGGGATTTGGCGCCAAAGTTTAGTTTAAACTTATTTATTTTACATCGATTGCGAAACAAGCTTTAAGCTTAAATTAATCACACTCGATGTCTGCTTCCTGGAGACTTAACCAGTACTCGTGCCGTTTTGTGATGAAAAATCTCAAAAGGACCCGCTCATCACGGGACTCGAACCAGGGACCTTTGATACGAGAGGCCGACGCTCTACCTCTGCACCACTGTAACGTTATGACGTCAACCGCTGACGTGACGTCACTTTCCTAGTCACGCCCACAGATTTTTTTAAAATCAAGAACCCCTATTGAAAGCTTTCTCCAAGAATCCAAACTGAATGTATGAGAAATCTAAACACACCGTTGTTTGCACCGGATCTCGGACAAGTTTCAGTATGAATTTCAGGTCTCTAGCTGATTCCGTTTTTTGCTAGTGCGAGATCTACAGAAATATGTAGTCAAAATGTCGATTTTTCGGGTTTTAACCTTAAAAATCTCTGAAACTAGATTTTTCCCAGATATAACGAACACGCCCAGACCTAGATCGCATTGAGTTCTATAAGTGTGGCTAATTTCAGCGAAATCGTTCTCACCGATTTCTTTGTCCCCAGATCGCTGAATTTTACAACACATTGTGTCCCAATAGCCGTATAGACATTTGTTCCATAGAACAGAATAGAATACTTCTGTTCCACTACACTCATTCTATACTAGATAGGCGACACCTTAAGGGTTTCGCGGGATAGAATGAGTGAAGAGGAGCAGAATTATACCGAACTACCAACTGGCCACACGCAATACTAAATATATATGTTATGAATATGTAATTTCAATTCTTACATGATTCAAAACGTAACAATTGATGACACTCAAGGTTTTTTGGCAACACCAAAATTATTTCCGCAAGTTTAAAAGATAAACACACCATACTATTGGTTTTGGCGCCAAAGCGATAACGTTATGACGTCATACCGCTGAAGTGCTGAACGTGACGTCACTTTCCAAGTATTTGGTCACGTGAAAATATTTGATTCAAGAGCCCCTATTAAAAGCATTCTCCAACTATCAAAACTAAATGTATGAGAAATTTAAAAACACCGTTGTTTGCACTGGATCTTTGTCAAGTTTCAGTTTAAATTTCAGGTCTCTAGCTGATTCCGTTATTTGCTGGTACGAGATCTACAGAAATATGTAGTCAAAATGTCGATTTTTCGGGTTTTAACCTTAAAAATATCTAAAACTAGATTTTTCCCAGATATAACGAAACCGCCCAGACCTAGATCGCATTGTGGTCTATCAGTGTGGCTAATTTCAGCGAAATCGTTCTCACCGATTTCTTTGTCCTCAAATCGCTGAATTTTACAACACATTGTGTCCCAATAGCCGTATAGACATTTGTTCCGTAGAACAGAATAGAATAATTCTGTTCCACTTCACTCATTCTATACTAGAAAGGCGACACCTTAAGGGTTTCGCGGGATAGAATGAGTGGAGAGGAGCAGAATTGCATCCGAACTACCAACCGACCACACACAATGCTGATAATATTATTTCGATTCTAACATGATCCAAAACGTAACAATTGATGAAACTAGTATTTTGCAACACCAACATTATCTCCGTAAGTCTAAAAGATAAATAGAACATTATTATCGGGATTTGGCGCCAAAGTTTAGTTTAAACTTATTTATTTTACATCGATTGCGAAACAAGCTTTATGCTTAAATTAATCACACTCGATGTCTGCTTCTTGGAGACTTAACCAGTACTCGTGCCGTTTTGTGTTGAAAAATCTCAAAAGGACCCGCTCATCACGGGACTCGAACCAGGGACCTTTGATACGAGAGGCCGACGCTCTACCTCTGCACCACTGTAACGTTATGACGTCAACCGCTGACGTGACGTCACTTTCCTAGTCACGCCCACAGATTTTTTTAAAATCAAGAACCCCTATTGAAAGCTTTCTCCAAGAATCCAAACTGAATGTATGAGAAATCTAAAAACACCGTTGTTTGCACCGGATCTCGGACAAGTTTCAGTATGAATTTCAGGTCTCTAGCTGATTCCGTTTTTTGCTAGTGCGAGATCTACAGAAATATGTAGTCAAAATGTCGATTTTTCGGGTTTTAACCTTAAAAATCTCTGAAACTAGATTTTTCCCAGATATAACGAACACGCCCAGACCTAGATCGCATTGAGTTCTATAAGTGTGGCTAATTTCAGCGAAATCGTTCTCACCGATTTCTTTGTCCCCAGATCGCTGAATTTTACAACACATTGTGTCCCAATAGCCGTATAGACATTTGTTCCATAGAACAGAATAGAATAATTCTGTTCCACTACACTCATTCTATATTTATTTTACATCGATTGCGAAACAAGCTTTAAGCTTAAATTAATCACACTCGATGTCTGCTTCCTGGAGACTTAACCAGTACTCGTGCCGTTTTGTGTTGAAAAATCTCAAAAGGACCCGCTCATTACGGGACTCGAACCAGGGACCTTTGATACGAGAGGCCGACGCTCTACCTCTGCACCACTGTAACGTTATGACGTCAACCGCTGACGTGACGTCACTTTCCTAGTCACGCCCACAGATTTTTTTAAAATCAAGAACCCCTATTGAAAGCTTTCTCCAAGAATCCAAACTGAATGTATGAGAAATCTAAAAACACCGTTGTTTGCACCGGATCTCGGACAAGTTTCAGTATGAATTTCAGGTCTCTAGCTGATTCCGTTTTTTGCTAGTGTGAAATCTACAGAAATATGTAGTCAAAATGTCGATTTTTCGGGTTTTAAACTTAAAAATCTCTGAAACTAGATTTTTCCCAGATATAACGAACACGCCCAGACCTAGATCGCATTGAGTTCTATAAGTGTGGCTAATTTCAGCGAAATCGTTCTCACCGATTTCTTTGTCCCCAGATCGCTGAATTTTACAACACATTGTGTCCCAATAGCCGTATAGACATTTGTTCCGTAGAACAGAATAGAATAATTCTGTTCCACTACACTCATTCTATATTAAACAGTCCAAAAAGTTTGGGTATAATATCTAATGAGGAAGGCTCAAATTTAAAAAACCCTGGTAGCTCAGTCAGAAGTGACTCGGGCTGTCAATCCAGGGGTTGTGAGTTCAAATCCCAGCTCGGCCAACGTTCTTTCCAACGTTTGACAAAAGTCATTGTGACCCGCGTCATTTGTCTTTCACCAATGGCTGTTTAACAGTCTATGTGGAAAAGCAGCCAGTTGCTTGGAAGGTATGTTGTGTGGTGTACTGGTATGGGAAAACAGGAAACGCATGAGTAGGTGAACTGGTTGCCGTGATATGACTGATTTTTTTTTGAAAACCCCAATCAATCAATCAATCAATTTGCCAAGTTGTTTTCCAACCACAAAATCTCAACGCAAATTAAAAGTTACCAAAGTGAGATGACACTGTCTGCGTTTTTCACACATTTTTCACACATTTATTTCACTATTAATTTTCTCTTCATTTAACGCAGTGTTCTTTATTTTCCACTATAAACATGGGCAACAGACAACTTGGCAATTATGTTGAAAGTCTCTTGAAATGATGTTGTAACCAATCAATTGTTATGAGTAATTTCTCCTTTTGCCACAAGATTTTCAAAAGTTTTCGGTTGCAGATTTATCAAAATGTGTTTGCAAGTGACAATTTTTTTTGGGAAGAGCCAAGATAAAGTGTATATTAAATAATGGAGTACTGGTAACCCTTTCCCAAATGCAACAAATTTGAATCAGATGATTTTGAAAACATCTAAGCAAGTATGTTGAAAATCTCTTGAAATGTGAAAGTGTCATGAGTGAATTGTGTTGAAAAAGCAAAAAATCCTTTTTCAATAATGTTTTCAAAAGTCATCTGTTGCAGATATATCAAAATGCATCGGCAAGTGAGTATAAGGATTACATTTGGTAGAGGCAAGATAAAGTATAAATTAGGTAATGGAGTAACTCTTTCCGACATGCATCAAATCCGAAGCAGACTCATTTGAAAACATCTAGGCAAACACATAGAAAATCTCTAAACAAAGGTATAGCTATTAAGTACAGTTAAAATTGCGACATAAGGAGAAATTGTTTTTTAAGAATAATTTCTCCTTTTGCTGCAACATTGGTCTGCTGCAGAGGTGTCAGAAAGTCAGAAAGCGTCTATATGATGGAAAGAATGAATCCATTCTGCAGACCCAACAAAATGAACCAACTCATAAATAAATCATAAGTTATAACACAAAACTTACAGAAATGCTGAGAGACCCATAAAATTGGACTAGTTTGTCTGTCAGTGTATTGACCAGAGGCAAGTTGCTGTTCATCGTAACTTTGTCTTGATTTATTACATTTTTAAGGAAAACCCCATAAACTCTGACTAGTTGGTCTGTTGGTGTATTGACCATGGTCAGTGGCTGCACTGACATGTGAATGAGATGTGGAGATAACTGTAGGTTAACTCTTTCCCTCATATTGATTTTTGACCTGATATATTTTGCAACAATCGTCTCGATGGTGTATTTGTGGAGCATGGGCTTTGGGTGGAGGAGGTATTGGATTCAATCCCTGGTCAGGTCATATCAAAGATTTAAAAAATGTAGAAATGGCTTACCCTACTTGGCACTCAGGGTTAATCTGACTCATTGGTGTCATGATAAATGGAATAATAGTACTGGTAACCTATCCAGGGAATGCTGTGATATAACCCTTTCCCTCATACAACAATACCGCAGCAGACGTCTTTGAACATATTTTGACAGAAAACATTGTGTCAAAAGGAGAAATTGCTCGTTTTGAGCAATTTCTTCTTTTGTCACTATGTTTTCAAAAAGCTGTCTGCTGCAGAGGCGTCAGAAAGCGTCTATATGAGGGAAAGGGATAACTGAACAAAAACTGATAGTGGCATAAAATACCATACAAACAAACAATCATAGAGACTTCTAACCTGATACATTTTGCTGTATACATCTTATAATGATTATAATATAAACTTTGAATTTGGCCATGTGCTTTCTGTCTTATAATCCAATGATATTGATCCCTACCAGGTGGAGGTTGTGTAGTTGATAGAACCAATAAGTCGCCCTAAGGCATCTTGTAGTAGTACTAGATTCTAAAAGGGGGTTGGTTTTGTAAGATGTCTATAATTCGATATTGTACATGTTCCTAAGTGTTTGATCTAGATTGAAATGGTTAACCAACGGTGTGTCTATGTGTACAGATGTCATGAAGATATTCTTTGATTCTGATTCCAATTTTATTTCGCCCACATTTTGTAGTGTCACCTGCGTAGCATGGTAGGCACTTAGGGATTACTTTTTTTTTGTCCGGCATCTGTCTGTCTGTCTGTCTGTCTGTCTGTCCGTCCGTCCGTCTGTCCGTCTGTACCACTTTTTCGACACGTTTTCAAATAGCTTTTTTTCTACTCAAAGGATTACATTGAAACTTCTGACAAATGTTTATATCAATGTGTGTGATTGGTTCACAAAAGTGGGATAATCCAAATATTTTTAGCTCACCTGAGGTGAATTATTGTGATCGCCTTTTGTCCGGCGTCCGTCATGCGTTGTCTGTCGTCCATCATGCGTTGTGCGTCAACTTCTTCTCTTCAGTAACCAGTGGGTCAATTGGGATGAAACTTCACAGAAAGCATCCTCTCAATGACCTCACCAGAATTCCTTCAAATTTTTGGAATCCATGCAGAATTCTGGTTTCCATGGCAACGAAATGAAAAAAACTTCAAAATTCTTCTTCTCCCAAACTGGTTGGCAGATTTTCAAATAATTTTGTTGAAATGTTCCTTGGATGACCCTCTATCAGATTCTTTCAAGCCATGTTGATTGGTAAAAAAATATGGCTGCCAGTTGGGGTTATTTTGCCTTATATGGCTATAGTGAAAACTTAAAAAATC
Source organism: Serripes groenlandicus (assembly GCA_031761405.1). NCBI lineage: Eukaryota > Metazoa > Mollusca > Bivalvia > Cardiida > Cardiidae > Serripes > Serripes groenlandicus. The sequence goes on along the minus strand of JASEVX010000001.1, from coordinate 118,500,894 downwards.
TTCTCCTCCGAAAGTATCAGGCAGATTTTCAATTTTTTTTGTAGAAATATTCCTTAAGTGACCCACTATCAGGTTCCTTCAAACCATGTTGATTGGTCGAAAAACATGGCCGCCAGTGGGCAGTGCTATTTTGCCTTATTGGCTATAGTGAAAACTTAAAAAATCTTCTCCAAAAGTGTCAGGCTGATTTTCAAATAATTGTGTAGAAATGTTCCTTGGATGACCCTCTTTCAGATTCCTTCAAGCCATGTTGATTGGTGAAAAAACATGGCCACCAGGGGGCAAGGCTATTTTGCCTTATATGGCTATATAGTGAAAACTTAAAAAATCTTCTCCTCCGAAAGTTTCAGGCTTATATTGCTAAAGTGAAAAAAAAAGTTATTTTTCTGTCAAAAATTAAAATTAAAATTTTCTGACAAGGTGACACGTGTTACGGGGAGCACTCCATTCTAGTTTCTTTCATAATTTGCACATATTGAAAATGCAAAATATATTTGTTGGACATTTTGTTCAGAAAAACCTCTGAAAAGTTTCATACATGTGAATAAAATCGGTCAGGATGACCAGTCAGGAGCTGAACAGGACTCATAAAGCGTGTTTGTCTCTATTGACCACAGATATTTACCGTAATAAAAGTTTGCTTGATTGATGGAGATCGCTACATGTAAACACATACAATCTGACTGTTTTGTTTGTCCCTAAAGATCACAGATAGTTAATGCTCTAATTATTTGCTTGATTTATGGGGATTTTTAAAATATGACTTTTTATCTTTTTTAACGTCAGTTAGTAACTGCTCAAAACAATTGCTTGCATAGTTGCAATTTTGATATTTAAACCCATACAATCTGACTGTTTTGTCTGTCTCTATTGACAACAGAACAGTCATTGCTCAAAACATCCGCTTGAATTATGTAAACCCATATGATCTGACTGTTCGGTTTGTCTCTTAAGATCAAAGATAGTTACTGCTAAAAGCATTTGCTTGAATTTTTTTAAACTGTTACAGCTCACTTTTGCGTGAGTTATGGAAGTTTTTATGTGTAAACCCATAAAATGTCACTGTTTTGTTTGTCCCTATTGGCAGAGATAGTTACTGCTCCAAATTGCTTGATTTATGGAAATTGTTATATGTTTACCCATAAAAAAGGACTGTATTGTTTGTCACAATAATTGACATTAGATGGTAACTTCTCAAAACATTTGCTTGGTTTATGGGAGTTTTGATATTTAATCTGAACATTCTGTTCTCCCTATTGACCACAGATAGTTAATGCTCTAAAGATTTGCTTGATTTTGAGCAATATTCATATGAAAACCCATAAATTCTGGCTGTTTTGTTTGTCTCCATTGACCACATATTCTTATAGTAACTGCTTTTATACATTTGCTTGATTTATGGGAATTTTGATTTGTTAAATCTGACTGATTTGTTTGTCTCTATTGACCACAGATAGTTGATGCATTAAACATTTGCTTGATTTATGAGAATTTTGATATGTACAATCTGACTGATTTGTTTGTTTCTATTGACCAGAGGTATAAATATTTGTTTGATTTATGGAAATTTAATATGTAAGCACATGAAATCTGTCTGGTTTGTGTGTCTATATTGACCATTGAATGTGCCTGTTCTGAACTGTTGTTCTATTTTTCTGTCTGGACTATAAATGATGGGCTGCTTGGCCATTCATTAGATTTATGGAGGATCAATTTTATTGCTAATTGACTCAAAGATGTAGAGGAGACAGTATCCATCAATCTAATATGTGAAAATAAATTGACACTGCCAAAGATTTACTGACAAATGGACATTAGAATTAATAGGGATTCTGTATAAGGGTTGTAGTTGGTGAAGAAAGTATTGTAGGAAAAGAAGAACTGTTAGTTTTCAGCAGTTTCTTCTGTCTTTCTTCCGTTTTTAGCTCTAATGGCCAAAGGCCAGAAGAGCTTATGCCATGGCATTGTGTCCGTCGTCCATAAACAATTGCTTGTGAATGCGATAAAGTCTTCAGTTTTGATTGTATCTCAATCAAACTTATACAGTAGTTAGATATCCATGAGAGCTCTGTTCCTTTCGAAAGCCATCCAGATCCGCCCATGCAAGACTGGATTATGGCCCTTGAATTTGTTAAAATTGCTATAATAGAGCTTGTGAACACAATAGTGTGGCTCCATTTACTATCCGATCTTCACCAAACTTAGATAGTCGTTAAATATTGATGAGAGCTTGGTTCCTTTCGAAAACGAGCCAGATCTGCCTATGCATGACTGGATTACGGCCCTTGAAATTGTCAAAATTCCTTTGTTGCCCATACCTACATGCTCTGGATTGAAAATGACCAAAGAACCATGCCAGTAGAGCATAGGCCCTCATGGGCCTCTTGTTTTGTTGTGTCTGCTGCTGATGTATTGAAAGTTGTTTGTGTCAGGAAAAGAGTGAAATCAGGCACATTTTGTTTTACTCACAGCAACTCCTGTTTCCTAAACATATTAAATTTTGTCTTATAAAAACACAAGATGATAAGCTTCAGGAAACATTTATTGAGCCGACAGAAAGTCTGAGAGATTATTGTTCGCCTTTATGATCCGTCAGTCGTATATTTCATGTCCCCTCTTGACCTTGGTGATGTTTTGTTTAGCTGTCACAAATCACATTAGAGAATTGGTCTGACGGAAAGAAATATGTCAGCTGCAATGTCGGTTGGATAGATTTGGGCAATGTCAGACAATGATATGAATTGTTGTGAAACTGATAATTCATTTTAACCCTTCTCTGCTGTAGACACCATTTAAAGCTTTAGACTTGAATATTCATCTGATATCACATTTTCAGAGTCAATTGCTTTGTAAAACATCTTAACCCTTTCCAACATTGTGACCATGATGAGCAAATTCTCCTTTGGCCACTATGTTTTCATCTTTTACAATTAACCCTTTCCCTCATACGACAATTCTGCAGCAGACGACTTTGAACGTATTTTGTCAAAACATAGAAAATCTCCATCATTGACTGGATAACCTATGACGAAAAGTGGAAAACATTGTGGCAAAAGGAGAAATCGCACGTTTTGTGCAATTTCTTCTTTTGTCACTATGTTTTCAAAAAGCTGTCTGCTGCAGAGGCGTCAGAAAGCGTCTATATGAGGGAAAGGGTTAAGCTATCTTTTATGGAAATTTTTCATGTTTTTGTCAATATGTTTTCAAAGTCGTCTGCTGCTGCAAATCTGTTGTATGTTGGAAAGGGGGGTTAAAAACATTGCTTTGAAGAAAAAAAAAATCACATTGTTTTTCGAAAGTCGTCTGTATCAGGTATAAGGTAAAATAAAATAATATTGTAAAGGGAAAGGGGTCTTTTGTCACAATCTACTCTGCCTTAAGTTTTCACATATATTTATCCCACTTGCGGACACAGTTTGACATATCTGAAGCAGATCACCTTTGAAAACCCTGGGTAAAAGGAGAAATTGCTCATCATCATTAATGAAACTTTCATTCATAAAGATTTTCCATATTTTTGTCATAACGTTTTCTAAGTGGTCTGCAGTAGATTTGATTTATGTTGGAAAGGGTCAAACAAATAGGGTGTAGAAAACAAAACATATACATGTATGGGGTAATTGGTTGATCCATTTTGATGTCCTAAAATTCAGGGGGCTGTAATTTCATTCATGAATTGTCTTTTGGTAGAGAAACATATATCAGATAATGGGTGCATCCATTCAGATAAAATGTATTTCCCTGTATTCAGGAGGCTGTCATTGAATTCCTCCACTTTTTTTTTTAACCCTTTCCCTCATATAGACGCTTTCTGACGCCTCTGCAGCAGACGGTTTTTTGAAAACAAAATGTGCAATTTCTCCTTTTACCACAATGTTTTCCACTTTTTGTCATAGGTTATCCATTCAATTATGGAGATTTTCTATGTTTTGACAAAATATGTTCAAAGTTGTCTGCTGCAGAATTGTCGTATGAGGGAAAAGGTTAACTCTGCCTCTTGATCATGCTTACTATAATTAACCTTTTCAATCCAGAAAGTTAGGATGGAGTTGTCCAGCTCTACATGTGGCTACTGCAACCTTCTATTCCCCGTTTATTCATAATTTCAATGTTTTTGACTAGATGGTTTCAAAATCGTCTGCTGCAATTTTTCTGTATGTAAGAAAGGAATAAACCCAAACACATTTATTACATTATTCATTTCAGGTCCTTGAATGTATTTGGTCGTGTCGATTATTTAAATCCGATGGACACCCGGCAATATTTATACTGTCTGACACCTAGACCAGAACTGTACGAGGAAAACAAGGTCCTCAAAGGTGTCACCAACATTGGGAAGTTGGACATTGTATGGAAAACCAACCTGGGAGAGAAAGGGAGATTACAAACTAGTCAGCTATTGAGAGTGGTTAGTACTAAGATTATCTCCCTTGACTAAATATGTCAATACATGGAGTTATTGGACAGTCTCGAAGATGAAAATATTTGCCTCAATATTATCATAAGTTGACTTGATACGTCTACATGCGGAAGAGAGTCAAAATGCATCATTACTATCATCGCCATAATCTACTTCATCAAAATACTTATCATCATGATAATCTTCATCTTATTATCATGAATATCAAAGTTGAAATCTGTTGAAAACAGTTACATCATGACAACCATTTGACCTTACTTAGAGTTTCTGGGCAGTAGTTCTTAACACATCATTCTTCCCAAGCAGCAACATCAAAGTACTGACCAATGTCATCCACAACTTCATCAAGTCAAGTATCAAAGCACCATCATCGTCACCATCAAAGTACTTAAAGTAATGAAACCATCCAATTGTGAGGGTTTTTCAAAGCAATTATTTTGTTGTGTTTTGTAACAAGGTAATCACTCAAAGGTATTCGGTGCTCCTAGATCCGAAATTGAAAACATTTTGGCAAACTGAGAAATTGCTCGTAATGAGCAATTTCACCATTTGTCACACAATGTTTTCAACTATTTTCAATATTTGTACTTTCCTTTTAATCCTTTCCCTCATATGGACGCTTTCTGACGCCTTTGCAGCAGACGGCTTTTTGAAAACATAGTGACAAAAGACGAGCAATTCCTCCTTTTGCCACAATGTTTTCCACTTTTAGTGATAGGTTATCCATTGAATTATAGAGATTTTCCTTTTTTGACAAAATATGTTTAATGTCGTCTGCTCCGCAGATTTTTTGTATGTGGGAAAGGGTAAAGGTCTGCCACACTTGTCTATTCAGGTGTTACATGCTGACTTATACTTCCCGGAAAGTGTTTCCTAGATAATATCCTTGATTGGGTCTCTAGTTATATGTGACCTGTGCAAACTGACAGGCATGTATGTAAGAGAAATGATACAACAGTGGTTACACAACATTTCTACTATGAGTTCAGTAGCAGAATCTTTGAACACTTTCCCATACACAACAAATCTTCAGCAGACAACTTTTGGAACTCCTCTATAAATTAATATTTAGAGGATATTAAATGAGTGGTCATTCATTACGGAATTTATTAAACGAGTTTTCTGAAATTGATAAGAACGAGCCTTGGCGAGTTTTTATCACTTTTAGAAAACGAGTTTAATAAATTTCGTATTGAATGACCACGAATGTAATGTTCTTTTTATATCATAAATACTAATTCAATAATTTACAGCTCTATATCCATATAAACGTCGCTATAAAGCGCGCATATTTACAACGCTAAACGTTACGTTATGACGTCACGTTACGTAGCATTGTTATTACACTAGTTGAATACGCAATTTATTCAATGGCTTTATTACACTCCCGGCGACGTCATTTATGATATAAATTATTATTAACCCTTTCCCTCATATAGACGCTTTCTGATGCCTCTGCAGCAGATGGCTTTTTTGAAAACATAGTGACAAAAGAAGAAATTGCTCAAAACAAGCAATTTCTCCTTTTGCCACAATGTTTTCCACTTTTAGTCATAGGTTATCCATTCAATTATAGAGATTTTCTATTTTTTGACAAAATATGTTCAATGTCGTCTGCTGCAGAATTGTCATATGAGGGAAAGGGTTGACAACAATGTGGCAAAAGGAGAAAATCCTCGTTATGATGAGCAATTTCAGCTTTAACCACAATTATTTCATAATTCATCAGCTGCAAGTTCAACAAAAGTCATTGTGACCGGCGTCATTCATCTTCCACCAATGGGCTTACAGTCTATATGGAAAAGCAGCCAGTTGCTTGGAAGGTATGTTGTGTAGAGTGCTGGTGTGAGAAAGCCAGGAAGCACATGAATGGCCGCCGTGATATGACTGAACAATTGTTGAAAATGGTGTTAAACTCCAATCAATCCGCTGGGAATACAGAAAGGGTCAATGTTGTTTTGTTATTTTACAGGCCCCAGGGTATGGGGATATTAGAGTTACTGTGGAGACAGTTCCAGATAGTGTTCCCATAGAAAGTAACTTTGATATTGTACTACGGATAACAAATTGCTGGTAAGTGCTTATATTCATGCATTCTTCCTATACAGTTTGTAAGGTGTTTGAATCCACTTTCAACAGTAGTTTAGTAATGTCACGGTGTTTCCTGTGTAATAAACCTGCACTTCTGGTATTATTTATCCCAACATCAGTCATAATGTTTTTCTCCCCCAAGCCAGAGCACCAAGGAATTAAGGCACTACTATTAGTATTAAAGTGGTATAAATTGACCGGGGATCGAACCTTTACCTACATGCAAACATCTAGGAAAAGAATGGAATATATTTATGAATGAAATCTTAGATTTAGATGGCTTTTGAAACTCTATGGCAAAAGGAATAATTGTTCATAATGAGCTATTTCTGCTTTTGCAAAAATTCTTTCAATTCTATTCAACAATTAATCTTTCATTTATGGTGATCTTCCATATTTTTGCTTAGATTTTTAAATATCTTCTTTTGCAGATTTGTTTGTTGTGGGAAGAGTGCAGTTAAACAAATTATTTAACGACCACACATATAAATGATTTACAAAACTTGATATATTAATATATCTGCTTTGAATACATTTGAAAAGCATGTCACATCTCGAAAATTTAAAGGATAATTTTGGTGCAATGTTAAAAAAATTGTGGTAGAATTTGCTTGTTCTGAATTACATCTTTCCCACAAACTGTTCAAAACCTGATGCTATAAGGACAACTGTGATGTGTTTAACCCTTTCCCTCATACGACAATTTTGCAGCAGACGACTTCGAACATATTTTGTCAAAAAGTAGAAAATCTCTATAATTGAATGGATAACCTATGACTAAAAGTGGAAAACATTGTGGCAAAAGAAGAAATTGCTCGTTCTGAGCAATTTCTTCTTTTGTCACTATGCTTTTAAAAAGCCGTCTGCTGCAGAGTTGTCAGAAAGCGTCTATATGAGGGAAAGGGTTAAGGGTGAGGGTATATGGCACTAAGTTTTGACAGTGTTTTATTTTAGCTATACTAACGGTACCTATTGATTTCTGCCAAATCTATTACAGACCACCGCATAAATAAAGACCGTTCCATTCTTTATTAAACAATTATCTGATACAATATTTTTAGGTCTGAGTTATAACGGGGAAAAATGAAATTGCTCATGTTCTTTTCCTACAATGTTTTCATAAATCATCAATTATTTTGCTTTTCAGGCATCAAATTGTATGCATCAGGAGAAGAGTCAATTATATTTCTTATTTTAGCCAATTAAAAACATTTTAACCCTTTCCCTCATATAGATGCTTTCTGACGCCTCTGCAGCAGACAGCTTTTTGAAAACATAGTGACAAAAGAAGAAATTCAAAACGTGCAATTTCTCTTTTTGCCACAATGTTTTCCACTTTTTGTCATAGGTTATCCATTCAATTATGGAGATTTTCTATGTTTCTGAAGCAGAGTTGTTGTATGAGGGAAAGGGTTATAAAGAACATTGATATTCGGCTCATTATTTTTAAAGTGCTTCTATCCTCTTTTTTTACAGTGAGAGAGAGATGGAGTTGACCATGGTGTTACAGAATGATATGAACACTGGTTTATTATGGTGTGGTCTGTCTGGTAAAAAAATGGGAACTCTTCCACAAAATGAAAGTCTAGATATTCCACTAACTTTGATAGCAACCAGTCCAGGATTACAGGTATGACCCTCACCTTTGATCTAGACAGGAATATTTTTTAGCTCAACTGGCTTAAAGCCAACTGAGCTTATGTCATGACGAATTGTCCTGCCTGCGTGCATCTTTTTGCTTCAAATGACTTCTCCTCTGTAACCACTGGTGAATTGGCATGAATTCACCTTCATCTACCTAATATTCTTTCAGAACCCTTTCCCACATACAGCAATCTGCAGCAGACGATTTTGAAAATGTCTACTCAACACTATGAAAAATCTCTGTATAATTACCGAAAAAAGTTACTCGATGTTTTCAAAAGTGGTCTTTTGTAGATTTGTTGTATGTGGGAAAGGGTTAAATACAGATGCAGTTTGCAGCAGACAACTGTAAAATTTATTGTGGCCAAACAAGAAATTACTCATTTTGCCATTAAACTCTATTCAACAGTTATACTTTCATTTATACATTTACGTAGATTTTCCATATTTTTGCCAAAATATTTACAAATTTGTAATCTGCAGATTGTTTATATACATCTGGGAAAGTGTGAATTATGAAAGTCTTATCATATTTTATATTTTCAGACGCTATCTGGCTTGCGGCTCACAGATAACTTCCTAAAGAGAACCTATGAGCATGATGAACTCGCCCAAGTATTTGTGTACAATGACTCCAGCTTGTGAAAATCAAATCCAAAAGGGCAATTTATTATGTATGAACTAGATACATTTTGTAGCTGTCTACTATCAAGTGATATTAACCCCTTTCCCACATATAACAAATCTGCAGCAGAAGACTTTTGAAAACTTTGTGACAAAAGAAGAAATTGCTCAAAACGAGCAATTTCTCCTTTTGACACAATGTTTTCAACTCTATTCAATAAGTATGTCTTCATTTAGGGAGATTTTCCATATTTTTGCTTAGATTGTTTCTAAGTTGTCTGCTGCAGATTTGTTGTATGTGGGTAAGGGTTAATAGTATCTAGTTTTAGCTTAGCTAAGTACAAAGTGAGCTTTTGTGTTATTATCTTGTGTCTGTTGTCATTGACAATTTCATCATCAACTTCTCTTCTTTCAACCAAACTTCACAGGAATTGTTTTATGGTGGTCTTCCTTCATAACGGTAGAAAGCTGTTACAATGAAAAGCATTCTCTTCTGAATCTGCTTTGAAAACAGTTTGAAGGATAAACAATTATAATTGACTAGTTTGTTTGGATACAGAATTGAAAATATTAAAGCAAATGGAGAACTTTTGAGCTATTGTGTTCATGTGCAATATAATCTATCTGGGTTTTTTTTTTTTTTTTAAAAACCACAATGCATCACTCATAAAAATGCATTTTATCTATTTTGATGCAATACTTAGATTATTTATTTTGTATCAATTTTTTTTTTTAATTGCCAAAAGGAAAATGGTCACCAATTCATCTTATCATGACAAAACTCTTAAATCCTTTTCCTACAATCTCAACCCACAAAACCTGCCAATATCTGTAGCGTCCTCCATTTCTTGGAGAAGCCATTTGTACTTTATGGAATCAAGTGCATTGGAACTACGCATTGTATCATTCTTCTGTCAATGCTGTTTGCAAAAATGTCCCAGCTGTCTTGATCTATTGGTAACATAATTTCATTGCTAGACATGTGTGATGGATGTTATACCAATGGGAAAGCACTGATGTTACTTCTGATACAACCTCACAATTGATGACGGTTAACCCTTTCCCACATACAACAAATTTGCAGCAGACGACTTTCAAAACATCTAGGCAAACATATGGAAAATATCTATAAATTAAAGTTCTTTGAAAACATGGTGGCAAAAAAACCAAATTGCTCATTATATATCTTCAAAAGTCGTCTGCTGCAGAGGCGTCAGAGAAAGAGTCTAAATGTGGCAAAGGGTTAAGAGCTCCAGCAACAGTTATGTCCTTAAACCACATAACAAATCTGCTGCAGATGACTTTGAAAACGTATTGGCAAAAATAAGGAAATTCTCTGTAAAATAATTCATTACTATTGAATATAGATGAAAACAATGCGACTATAGAAGAATTTGCTCATTATGAGCAATCTCTCTTTTTGCCACAATGTTTTCAAAAGGTGTCTGCTGAAAATGCATCACGAAATGTCTTTAAATTTGAAAGGGTTGAAATAACTGTCATGCTTCAAGTTTAATTTTAACTATCAATATCAGCCGGAAAACAAGTTTACCCAGTTTGGGGTTTGCAGGCTGTGTCTGTTAACCCTTTCCAACATATAGATGCTTTCTGACGCCCCTGCAGCAGATGACTTTTGAAAACATTGTGGCACATTTTGCCACAATGTTTTCAACTTTGTTTAGTAATTATACCTTTATTTATAGAGATGTTTAATTGCTTTGCGAAGACATTTTAAAGTCGTTTGCTGCAGATTTGATGTATGTGGGAAAGGGTTAAACTATGTGGTTCATAAAGTAAAAGTTGAATTGTTCGATTAGTATATAAATTTTAATATCAAAAGTTACCCTAATGAGTGGAAGTCAACAAAATGAAATAATGACAAAAAAGGAAATCTAAATACAATACAACATAGAGGTACTCATAAAACTACAATGTAGATACAGATTTGGTTTCAAAATATAATAAAGATGTTACTGATGGTATTTGAAAAGAATAACTTGTTTTTAAAAAAAGGTGTGGCATTTTTCACTAAAGCTTTTAAGATTATATAATTTGATACCACTTAACCCCTTCCCACATACAATAGATTTGCAGCTGATGACTGAAAATATCTTGTTAAATTTATGGAAAATCTAATTTCTTCTTTTGTCACCATGTTTTCAACTCGGATCAATTATTGTACTTTTATTTAAAAGGAGTTTCCAATTTTGTTGGGGTATGTTTTCAAAGTCGTCTGCTGTGGATTTGATGTATGCGGGAAAGGGTTTAATGTGTGGAGAAAACCAAGACTGGCATGACTGCAGTTGTCTATTGAGTCTTCATTGTTCAGATGTATTGTTACCTTACTTAACTCAAATGTAGACAATGTAGATAATGTTTTTACAAACTTGATGAAAAGGGGAGAAAGAAAAGACTTATTCATGGTTTAATGATTTAATAAAAGAAGTTATGTTGTTCCTTAATGCATATAACTATAAATCTACAACAACCTTTGAGCATAACGAGGGCTTGGCGTGAAACAGTTGTAACTAAAATTGGTATTTTTTTACCAAGGTTATTTACCTCGCCATGAAGTCTTTATAAGTGTTAAATCATTTTTCTTGGTAAACAATGGATATTTAGGTGCCATTGCTCGTTCTGAGCAATGGCACCTAAATTTGCATTGTTTACAAAAGGGTCAAAATTGCCCCTAAACCAGGGTTTTCAAAATAGGTTTTTAGTCACAACCGTTTCACGCCAAGCCCTCGATAACCTATCTGTTAATTAAAGATTTTTCATCGGCTAAAAATTACAGTACATGTAGCTTGTTGTTTATCTATAGTGTCAATTTTGTTGTCTTTGTTGTTGAGATATAAATGTAATGATTTGCAATAAAGTATTTATCTGTTATACTGGTCCAGACATTTATTTCACTGCCAAGTAACCATCGCTAGGCACCACTGACCTTATACAAGGGAGTCCCTGGTGTTCAGGAACAGTTTTGTGACCTTGACCCGTCAAAGGTTAATTTCTAGGAAAAACTTAAACAGGTCTTTACTCCACAATATCTCTCTTATATCAGAATTAAACCCTATGCTGTGGGTACTAAAAATGTATCCTCTCAGTGAGATGATTCTTAAGAGTACCTACATCATAGGTTTTGGAGATAAAATATGGATTCATACCATGGAGTATGCACCTTATCAGTATGCTTATAATATATATATAATATTGAGCTAAGCTCTATCTAAAATTTATACTTTTTTTTCAGCAAGTGACTATTATCTTATTAGGGAAAAAGTTCAACCTATCTCTCATAAAGATGCTTTCTGACGCCTCTGCAGCAGACGGCTTTTTGAAAGCATGGCGATAAAAGAAGAAATTGCCCAAAACAAGCAATTTTTCCTTTTGTCACCTTGTTTTTAATTTTATTCAATTATTGTTCTTTCATTTAAAGGAATTTTCTGTGCTTTGCCTAGACCTTCTCAAAGTCGTCTGCTGGCTGCAGATTTGTTTTATGTGGGAAAGGGTTAAAGCACTCAATACAAAATCCCTGACAGTGTTTGAAAGAATACATGTGTCGCTTGCCAATAAGTCAGTAAGTGTCTATTGCGACAGACAGATTGATGATAGACAGCTGACGGAGAAGGAATCCCTATAATTATGTCTCCCTGTCAACGGGGATGACACAAAAGAGAATCCAGGGATACAGAATGATATTTCTACAGACATCTCTATAAAAAAACACAGGTCCCTCCAATATGGTAAAGACATATTTATCACTGTGACAAAATTATTTATAAAACAAATAAGAAACATCTGTGGAACAGTATAAATTTATCAAAAATAAGTAATTTCCTTTACAAAGGCAACTTGTGATGACTCAACACTTCTTGTAAACATAATGGAAAGAGAGAATTTACATGTACCAGTAATACGTAACTCCCAAAGTACAGACATCATGACATCATTGGATGATGCAGTAGTTGACTTTGAAAAAACATTGAATGTGAGGTAATGCTCCTTTTAAGCAATTTCTCCTTTTCCCACAATGTTTTCATTCTTTCTTTATAACATTTTGACCATCATAAATTAATCATATTATATAATAGTGTTTCCGATACAGACAAAGCTAATGCAAACATTTTTGGAAATCATTGAACGGAATAAGGCTGTGATTTCTCCTTTTCCAGCTATATTTTTAAATCTGTTTTAAAATGTTTGTACAGCTGACTACCGTCACTTGAAGAATCAGGTTACATAATATGTTATAAATAATAAGTTTCAGTGGTCCAAGATATGTACATTATTTATTTACCCTTTCCCACATGCGAACAACTTTTGAAAACATTGTTATAAAAGTAGAAAATACAAATAATGTTCAACACTATTCAATAATTATACTTTCATGCTGCAGATTTGTTGAATGTGGAGGAAGGGTTAATGTTCAAATCACCTGGGCAAAAGCTAAGCACTTCCTGCATTTTGAATTCATTTATATGTAAATTTTGTAGTTTTATTGTTCAAAATATTTAACAATTTCTGCCAAAATGTTATAATATCTGTATTGCAAGTTTTAATGCATATTTGCGTACAGTTTAGATTCAAGGGAGTCTTCACCTTCAGATGTGTAGCCTCTCTTATTTAACGCCAATATAACTTAAAAGTGATGCCAAACCAGAGTGTCAATAAGACCGAATATTGCCAGATGAGGCTCATATACACTTTCAATTCTACAGATTTTCAATCTTTTGCTTAGATATTTTCACTGCTGCATATTTGTTGTATGTGGGATTACTGGGATAGTGTCAACATCTCAGGTAGGTGCTTAATCTTTTACCCATGTGTTTATGATATGTATACGAAAGTTTTTTAGAGATTTAATTTTTATAAATGATCCTTATAATTATCACTATCTACATAGGCCTGATTATCAAACTGCGCAGCGTCACTGAAGTGTTCTTTGTCGTATGCGTTTCTGCCCCTCACATCCGCTTCTTGCTGCTGGAAATCACCCTTCCTTTGATGTCTGAAATGAAGAGTGTATAAACAATGGTCACTTTTGTATTACCATTTCCTTTGACATATATACTCAGTAAATATGATTTATGTATTTCCACTACTTTTGTAATATATAGGCAGTAAATATGATTTATGTATTGCCACTTCCTTTGACATATAACGCAGTACATATGATTTATGTATTGCCACTTCCTTTGAAATATATAGGCAGTACATATGATTTATGTATTGCTAATATATATATAGGCAGTAAATATGATTTATGTATTGCCACTTCCTTTGACATATATAGGCAGTAAATATGATTTATGTATTTCCACTTCCTTTGTTATATATAGGGAGTAAATATGATTTATGTATTACTCGCCAGCATTCAACTGATTCTGAATTGTATGCATTACTGTATTTTGATCAATTATGCAGAGATTAAATTAATGAACAGGTTAACCCTTTTCCAGCTGCCGACACCTTTTAATGCCATTGTGGCAAGAGGCATTATTGCTCATAATAAACAATTTCTTCTTTTACCACCATGTTTTCAACTCCATTCAACCATTTTTACATTCATTTATAGAGATTAACTACATTTGCCCAAAGATACTTTCAAAGGTGTCTGCTGCAGATTTGCTGTATGTGGAAAAGCATTGAAACTAGGTCAAAGGAAATGATTAAGATAGAGTATAGACCAAAGATGGTTTTTAATGCTTCTGCTTTTCAAAACTTTCCCATATACAACAATCTGCAGCAAAAACTTTGAACATCAAGGTGAAATTATGAGTTGGAAACATTGTGGGGCATACTGACTTCAAAGATCTGAATTTGGAAAAGGGTTAACCATTTTTGTGAGATTACTTTTTCAAGAGAAAATATTAGAAAAACAAAGATTTACATTTACTATAATGTTTTTAAATGTGTTGACTACCTTACATTTAATATGCAAGTTTGATTATTGTGAGAATTATTTGACTGAAAACTAGGGATACAAAAGTCAGCCCCATGCACTTGGAACAGAGGCAAACCAATACTTTCAGAAATCATCATTCCTCTGTTCACATAGGGAGACTATGTAATACATACCTTGTCTAGCTAATATTAGAGTGCAGTGGAATTGGCATGATGTCTGCAGTCAATTAATTTTCACAATACTAACAATTTACATGCAAGTTTGATTCGTAACAATTCACATGCACAGTTAGTCGGTTAACATTAAACACAAAGGATTCTGTGCCCAGGATAAGATACTGTTTACAAACATTGACCACTTTTGTCAAACAAATAGGTAAAGTGAATACAGACATGTGGGAGATATATCATTAACAATGACACTTTTGATGAAATACACCTATGAAGGAAGGATTATTCAAAGTTTGGGTGGAAATAATGTTATCCTGGGTCATTCACAACAGATTGGATTCAAGAGGGTTATTTAACCCTTCCAACGTACAACAATTCTGCAGCAGACGACTATAAAATCATACACAAATACATTCCGGATCTCCATTTAAATGAAAGTACAATAATTGAATAGAGTTGAAAACATGGCGACAAAAGGAGAAATTGCTTGTTTTGGCTTCCTTCTTTTATTTTGTCGCCATGTTTTCAAAAAGCCTTCTGCTGCAGAGGTGTCATAAAGCTTCTATATGAAGGAAAGAGTTAAGCTGAAATTTGTTTATTTAACCCTTTTCCACATAAAGCAAATCTGCAGCAGATGACTTCATAAACATCTCGGCAACTATTTGGAAAATCTCTATACATGAAAATTTAATTATTGAACAAAGTTGAAAACATCTCGGCAAAAGGAGAAATTTCTTCATCAAAAGTCGACTGCTGCAGATGGGAAAATGTTAAGCATTTGAAAGGAGTTGCCCTACTTTAAACAGTACACAGGTTTTATCATGGTGATTCCTTTGTAAGAAACCGTAGTTTCTGTTACCCCTTTCCCACATACAACAAATCTGCAGCAGACGACTTTGAAAACATACCCGAAAAAATTTGAAAAACTCCCTTTAAATGAAAGTACAATAATTGAAAAGAGTTGAAAACATGGTGACAAAAGGAGAAATTGCTCGTTTGGAGCAATTTTTTTTTTTGTCAACATGTTTTCATAAAACTGTCTGCTGCAGAAGCATCAGAAAGTGTTAATATGAGGGAAAGGGTTAATCTATTCTCATATGGATTTTATTAATTTTTACATTTATTTAGAACAAGCATTCAGCTTATATAAATGATTTTTGATATCTGTTTCCTGGAGACCAGTACTTGAGCTGTTGAGCAGATTCCTGTCAGAACTCTGATCAGGAGGATTACACATACTGTTATCCGTCTAAAGCAGGCACCACAGAAGGAATGCACTATTTTCATGTTAATGTCATTGATGTGATGCTTTAACCCTGGTTCTCTGCTTTTTTGGAGCGCTTTAACCAATACCCATATATAACAAACTTGTAGCAGACGATTTTGGAAACATGAGGAAAATCTGGTATCCGGACATAATGTCCATGGACAAAATGCCACAGGACATAATGTCCACAGACAAAATGTCCACGGACAAAATGCCACAGTTTATTTCGAAAACATTTTATTGTAAATTATAATGTTAAAGCAGCCCACCACAAGTGGCAACAGTATTTGAGTGGAACAGTTCATGATCTTTCACTTTTATCAGCTATCCACACATCCCATAACATATATATAAAACACATGTGAGGCATTATGTCCACTTATGGTGTGCTGCTTGAACATTAGAATTCACAATAAAATGTTTTTGAAATGAACTGTGGCATTTTGTCCTGTGGCATTACACCAGTAATATGATATCATCTAAATTAATTGAACAGACTTAAATGGGGGGGGGGGGGGGGACTAAATTTATTTATGCAGCTTTAAACATTCTGGTTAAGAACAAATTAGGCAAGAAAGATTCTGACTAGGTAATATATTTACATGATCAGGTAACTAACTCCTCTCTAACAAACAAATGACTTATAAAACCTCTGTAACAAATGGGTATATTTTGGAATAAATGAACAATTTAACATTAACCCTTTCCCACCTGCAGACGACTTTTGAACTTATTGTGGCCAAAGGTGAAATTGATGATGATTTTTTCAAAGTTTTCTACTGCAGATGTTGTGTAAGTGAGAAAGGGTTAATGCAAGTTTCAAATTGTGGTTATGAATAAATTCTGTGAAATCTGGGCCAGAAAAATTCTGACAAGGTATTATTTACATTATAATGTGTAACTAAATCCTCCCTATCATACAAATGATTTGGGGATATTTTGGAATAATTTGAAACAATTGAACATTTAGATTATTTTTAGGAATTCCTGTTTTCTAACCTTTTAACCCTTTCCCTCATACGACAATTCTGCAGCAGACGACTTTGAACATATTTTGTAAAAACGTAGAAAATCTCTATAATTGAATGGATAACCTATGACTAAAAGTGGAAAACATTGTGGCAAAAGGAGAAATTGCACGTTTTGTGCAATTTCTTCTTTTGTCACTATGTTTTCAAATAGCCGTCTGCTGCAGAGGCGTCAGAAAGCGTCTATATGAGGGAAAGGGTTAATAAGATGTTTTCAATTTTAACAGTCTAAATTTTAGGATATTGATTAAAAACCCTGAATGACTAACAATAAGTAGATGTACTAGCTACTAAACATGCAATGTACTGGTGACTAAACATGCAATCTTGTACTGATGAAAGTCTAAAAGTGTACCTAACGGATGTGGGGTGCAAGGTTCTAGGGTTATCTACAACCCATCTATCTTGTTTCCTGAAAATTATCACAGATATCTCAATATTGGGAAAAAGAAAGGGCAATGAGAAAAAGATGTATACATGGAACTCGACCCTCTCCCACTTGCAGACACATTTTGGTGCATCTGCAGCAAAAGATTTTTGAAAACATTGAGATTGAGCAATTTCTTCTTTAGCCAAAATCATTCAAATTCTTGTTAAGTAATTGTATTTTCATTTTTAGAAATTTCCACATTTTTGCCAAAATGTTTTCAAATTTGTGTGACACAGATTTGTTTACATGTATGTGGGAAAGGGTTAACTAACAGATGATTTGAGCTGTAATGGAAGATGTTAAACCCCTATCCTACTGAACTCCTGCATCTGGTATCGTTCATATAGTAGGTTCTTGCACAGTCATGGAATAGACAGATCATGATACAGGAGTAGCACACACTGTAGACCAAAATTAAACTGCTGAAAAGTGCAGGTTGATTTTGGTCTACAGTTTTTACAATTGATGCTCTAGAGCTATGACATAGACAAAAATTGTTTAGCCTTTTCCCACATAAACGGTTCTGCCGCTGACGACTTTGAAAAATTAAGTCAAAATATAGAAACTCTATATAAATGAAAGAATAGTTTATAAAAGAAGTTGAAAAATATTGTGGCAAAAGAAGAAACTGCTCATGATGAGCAATTTGTCCTTTGTCCCCAATGTTTTCAAAAGTGTAAGAAAGGGTGTACATGTGGGAAAGGGTTAAAGTTGCAAATAGCAGGATAAGGGAAAACAATATGAAATTGGTTCTTCTCTATAGAAGTTCTTTATCTGCTAATTGTCTCAAAATGGGGCATATCACACAAACAAACCTATGGAGGTTTTAAAATGAATGATAATTACAATGAAGTTGCATTCTTGTATAACCCGATCCCAAGATGTCTCCATGATAATCATACAACTAGATTGCGAAAAGATAAGATCCTGATCAGACTATGGAGACACAAGCTGATCTGGATCTTTGTTGATGTCACCAAGACCTGCATGATAATTGTTTGTGTGATGTGTCCCCGAATCCCGGCTATTTTTCAACAAAGGCTGGCTGCAAGTCAATGAAAGGCTTTGGGAATCTTCGGTAGCAAAAGACATACATGTATTGTGCATATTACAAGCTTGAGTCATGACCCTTTTCAATTTTACAACCCTTTCAGGGAAAATCAATCTTTTTTTTTTTTATCTTTCAAAGCAGGCAAACTCTAAATTCTAAAAGTATAAAATGAGGAAATGGGTTAAAGATCAAACAGGATTTGAAGTTGATAAAGTTAACCCTTTCCCACATACAACAAATTTGCAGCAAATATGTCTTAAGTTTAAATGATATGGTAAACTTCTATTAGTTTAAAGTTTAATCATTGAATAAAGTTGAAAACAATGTGACAAATGGAGAAATCATGAGCAATTTCTCCTTTTGCAATAATGTTTTCAAAAGTCTGCTGTAGAGCGATCTGTGTGTGGGAAAGAGTAAATAGATGAAATAAAAAAGTTACCTTTTTCTGTACACTATACAGCAGATGACTAACATGATGATAACAAACAGTACAACTCCACATCCCACTGCTACAGGGATCAACCACTTGTTCTGAAACAATCAGAAATACACAATTAAATAATACGAAAAAATCGCTTATGGTAACAGGTGCGAGAATATTTTTTTTTTTTTTTTTTTTTTCAATAACCCATGAAGCTTTCTGTAATGAAACTGGAAAAATCCATGGGGGCCGCCATTTTGGATATGTATAAAAAGCAGACGTAAAACACTGATTGAAAATTATTGTCGGCTTTTTAATCATTTTTTTTTTTAAATCGGTATTTTGGGTATGTATAAAATGAGCAAAAAAACACGGATTGAAAATTATTGTCGTCTTTTTAATATTTTTTTTTAAATCCTTATTTAAGATCATTAAAGTGCTGTGTTATGTGGGAATTAACATTTGTATGAAAAGTTAAAATTAAATGGAAATCTGTAAGAAATATGTTTTCCCGTTCATCAAAAAAACGACAGCATTAGCCTTCTACGGCCGAAACTAAATTTTGACTATCGTAGCCAAAGAAGGACGTGACGTCATTTCCGTTACACTTCATCTTGGCGTAAAGTCAATGGAGCGACGTCGTTTCCCGTTAAAAAGTGGTATCAACATGAAATACCCCAAATTCCTATACATGAGCTATTGACTCACTCATTCAAAGTATAATTATTTATCAAACATTGTGGCAAAAGGATAACTTTCTCATAAGGAGCAATTGTTCTTGTAGCGACAATCTTTCCCTAAATCGTCTGTTGCATAGGCCTCAGAAACCGTCTCTAATAGGGAAAGAGTTTAGCAGAAATGTGACCCGTTACATAATTTGTTCCAGTCATATTGACTGGTTGAAAAAGGCAGTCGCCAGGTGGCATCAGAACAGGGCTAATCTATTTGCTTCTTTACCATAATGCAGGTGATCGATTAAGGATCATCTTGTCTTGGCCCTCATGTTTTAACCTCGTTCAATATAAATGTATTCCTTGATTTTCTGAAAGTCTTTACTTTTTTATTTTCTCTTCGTAATAATAGACGACAGCAATACAAATTCCAAATATGTTTTGATAATGCAAGAAACCTGACATTATCATTATTATTATCTAGTCAATTACTTATAAATCCTTTTGTATGGCCAAAGTATGCTCTTTAATTTTTGTTTAAAATTATCTTGCGTTTTTTCGTAAATAGGTAGCACCTATAGATATATTACATATATAACTATCATACAAATAGTTTTGAGAATTTTACCTCTTTACCACATGCAGAACCATCTGCGGCAGATGCATATATTTGTCTGAATGTTTTCAGTAATCTGCTACAGATTGAACCCTTTCCCTGCTACAGTTGACATTCAATGCATCTGAAAGTTTGCTCAAAACAAGGCAATGTTTCCTTTTCCTGTAGTATTTGCTGCTTTTCTACACACACAAGACAATGTTTCCTTTTCCTGTAGTATTTGCTGCTTTTCTACACACAAATTCCAGATGATATTCAGTAATTATTATTTCCAATAGGTCTTGACAGTTAAAACCTGATCAGTATGAAAACATATAAATGAAATCGAAAAGAAACCGCATTGAGCAATTTCTTCTTTTTCTTCAATGATTTCAAAAGTCGTCTGCATCAGTGAGACCATTCAAACCCAAACCAATTAGTCAACAGCTAATTTATATGACATGGACATAGTTTTTTCGAAACATAGTATAAGTGGAGAACAAAACATTTTACTAAGTCGTTGATGTATCAGTCAAACTTGATTAAATTGCCATGTTTGCATCAATTTATTGTCAAAGAATATAAAGACCTAGGTATGGTCTATAACAAAAGCGTGGTGGAGCGAACGCTAACGTTAGAAAAAGGAGTATAACTGAATAATTATTAAAGCTAGAGTTATATGACTTGGTTTCTAGGAACATGTGTACCAAGTTTCATGACAAAGATGATGCCACCAGGGGTATCAAAAAACAGACAAGCTTATTAAAAACAAATAATAAAATGTATCACTTATACCTTATCCTCCTCCTCGACCGGCTCTGCCCTTGAGTAGAGAGTCTTCCCAACCTCGCCAAGTTCCTGCTCAAGAACAACTTTACTTGGGGCTTTAAGCATTTCTATATCACAGACACTTGAGTTAAGACAGGTGACATGGTAGGTAACAGACGATACATCATTACTGAAATACAATACAGTCAGTTAGATTAGAAGCTACAGTAAGTTAGATAAGAAGCTACAGTAAGTCAGATTAGAAGCTATTTGAGTAACAAACAGTACATTGTATTTTGAAACCCCTTTACCAACTCTCAACATGAATTTCAGATTTTATTGTATTTATGATATTGTAAGAAATTTACCATTATTACAGCAGATCTGCTATAGTTTACTTTGAAAGCATCTAGGCAAGCATATTAAAAATCTTGAAATGAAATAAAAGTATAACAAGAGAAAGTTGATGCAAGGCATCAATGTCGCCGGAGAACTGCATTGATTTATTTATAAATTCTTGACTTTCCTTAGTCTATTCAAACATTAGAAACGTTGAAATGAAAACATTTGCTTATAAAGTTTATATTCATATCTATACATTAGGGTATCTATAACAAATTAACGAAATGTGTACACATTTATCTGGCTTTAATTTAATTTTGCTGTTGTTACTTATTTAAATAATAGTATTCATTCATATAATTTCAATGTTTGTCAATCTTATTCGAATCACAAGGTAAATATCCTGGTATTGCTTTAAAGGGAGGTAATTTGAAGAAAACAAAAGTCTTCAAAAGGAGCATTACCGTCTACAGTTTAAATTGTTCTATTGTTTGTGGATTTAAAAATGTTCTTTTTTTCTTATTTCTACATGTACAACGAAATATTGCGGCTTCTCTTTGACGCTTTGCGTCAAACATTCGTCTTGTACTTGTCTAAAATAAAATAATATCACTCGCTTTTTCATATCGAAATGCGCATGCGCGAAAATCGATGTTAAAGGTCACGAAACTACACAACAGAATAGGGTCTATATTTAGCTTAGAAACAGTTCCTACTTTAGATATTCATGGATTAACATTATTAAATGAATTCTACACAAATCAAGACATCTCTTTGAACATGAAAACAACATTTAGTAAGTTAAAATTGCTATTAAAAGGAGAATCCGAAATTGACCTCAATGATGACACATAAGAGTCTGCATTAGGGGGTGTTGGTTCACGTCTTGAAGGGACCACTTTTGTCTTCGTAAATAAGACAAAAAACTTAAATGCGAGTGAAATAAAAAAAACTGCAAACATTAAAAAATCGGAATATTTATTTCATTTTAGATGTGTCATTTATTAGTGTTCGTAAACAACCACAATTGTAATATGTTCAAATCATCTAGATTTGTTTCTTTCTAATAATAAGCCGCCCTCCCATGTGATTTCCGAAAAGCTATTAAAAATAGAAGTCGCGGGCTTCTGCCCGGCGACTAATTACTGAAAACAATTGAAAACATTGTTGCAACAGAGAGCGTTTGTATGTGGGAAAGGGTTGAAACAGCCAAATTTTAGAGAGCGACTTATATTATCACATGCACATGGTAAACCAATGCATTTTCTTGGAATGCATTTTGCAATACAGTTTCCTCGTTTTTGTAGATATTTACCTAATGTGATTTTAGACTGCAGTCTAATGAAATGAATGTAATGCTTGTAAACAGGAAGTAGTGCTGAAAACACTACACACTATAGAGTTGAATACATTGTGTTAACCCTTTCCCTCATAAGACAATTCTGCAGCAGACGACTTTGAACGTATTTTGTCAAAACATAGAAATTCTCCATAATTGAATGGATAACCTATGACTAAAGGTGGAAAACATTGTGGCAAAAGAAGAAATTGCACGTTTTGTGCAATTTCTTCTTTTGTCACTATGTTTTCAAAAAGCCATCTGCTGCAGAGGCATCCGAAAGCGTTTATATGAGGGAGGGTTAAAGAACTTCTTGTTTTGACAATTTTTCCTTCAATGTTTTACAAATAATAATATCTTTTACGGTGACTTCAAATGTCCTCTGTTCCAAATAAACACTTAAAACGTTCCCACATAGTTACATCAAATCTGCAGCAGACTATCTTGGAAACATCTTGGGCAATCAATGTCTAAACTTACCTGTTGTCTTGGATGTCTTCTATGGAAAGTATGTCTACTTTAGCATCACCAGTCTGTAATTCTGTAAATAAACACCAAACTATTAGTACCAAAAGATGTTTAATTATCATACAGACCACCTTTGTATAGAAATTCCCTGTCTATAGCTCCCTCATACGACAATTCTGCAGCAGACGACTTTGAACATATTTTGACAAAAAATAGAAAATCTCTAGAATTGAATGGATAACCTATGACTAAAAGTGGAAAACATAATGGCAAAAGGAGAAATTGCTCGTTCTGAGCAATTTCTTCTTTTGTCACTATGCTTTCAAAAAGCCGTCTGCTGCATTGGTGTCAGAAAGCGTCTATATGAGGGAAAGGGATAATTATAGCAACCACACATTTAATTTCCAAATAACTCCAATAATTCCAATGGATGATCTTTAATCACAGGTTGGACTGTAAATTATTATTTTTCAGCCATCTTTGAAAATAAGTTTTGTTTTGCTATTAAATGGTTTGAATTAAGTGAAAACATGTTATCTGTCTATTATAGGGCTGTACTTAAGAAAAAGAAATCTTAATAACTAATGCAGATCTTGATTAACTCATCATGTGTGCAGCTTGTTCTGGCTCTTCCCTGTTTGCATAAGGAGGAATCTCTTGTTACAAGCAATTTCTCCTTTTGTCACAATATTATCAAAAGTTTTCTGCAAGTGGGAAAGCGTTCAGGTTGTTTTGTCTGGAGCACTTTTTTGTTATTTGTACAAAAAACACTTACTGGTGTTTTCTTTCATCACAGCTTTTTCTAAGGCACTTTGTATCTTTGGTTTCTCTGTGGTGGGCGTTTTGCCTAGCAAGGTCACATGACCTTCAGCTTTTGGTGTACAGCCACATGTACTTGTTTTAGCAGGTATTAGGGTTGTCTTGAGTGTGGTGTCATCTGGCTGGGCTACCAGGGCTTCTTTAGGCTCCTGTCCAGCGACCTCAACTGTGTACTTAAGTGGAGTAATCTCTTCCCTAGAATAGTGCAAATCAAAACAATCAATAAGACCTATGGACGCTCCTTTAATAGGTTGTAAAATGTCAAAGGGTCATCAAAAGAATATGAACAAGCTGATAATATAAACTCCCCTTGATACTGATGATTCCATCCCAAGACAGGTCATACCCACATTCCCTCCTTGACCCGCTAGTGTCAGGATAAAAGGACAAATAGTACTCGTATTAAAACGTATCCAGGAAATGCTACAAAAATTGTTCTTTAAGCGTCGCTAAACACAAATTTATGATTCACATAATGTTTCATTGAATTCAAGCTACCATTTAATTTCGTTGAAGAATAACTTCAATTTCTCCTCTTGCTACAATGTTTTCAATTTTTTTCTGGAATTATACATTAATTTTCCACATGCTTGAGTAGATTTTTTCAATGCCGTCGCCTGCAGATTTGCTGTATGTGGGAAAATTTAATTCAAATCTGCAGCAGACACTTTGGTCAAAAGTCTAGTCTAAAATATGGAAAATGAAGTACAATACTTATTTACCTATTATTTCCAACCAGTTTCAAATGTTCACTGTTAGTTGTTGCTCTTCTTCTTCTCTGACCTTGAGCTTTGACATTGACCTTGAGCACCGTTTGATCCAAACCTGAATTTGATAAAATATACTGAGTATTTTCCAGTAAACATTTATTTACAACATGTGAACAACAGACGCTTTCTGACACATTTGCATTTTGAAACCATCGTGATTAAAGGAGAAATTGCTCAAAACAAGCAAATTCAACTTTTGCCACAATGTTTTTAACTCTTTTCTATAATCATACCTTCAATTAAAAAGATTTTGCATATTCATGTTTTCAAAGTTGTCTGCTGCAGATTTTTTTTGTATGTGGGAAAGGGTTAGCAAGTATTTCAACCACACTTCAGCAAGCTGTCATTCATGTATTTTCTGCCTTTCTTGCACCAGTTTTTCATGTAGCGAATAAGTGAGGTAATAAGTTAAGGTTAGTCATTTACCTGATTTGATATTTTTAAAATTTGTTCTTTGAAAACATCAAGTTATACCCTACAGAAAAATGGATATTCAATTTAAGCGCCGGATTAAAATGTTGAGGATTTTTTTGTGGCAATTTCTCTCCCGTTTCCAAAATACTTTCAAAAGAAGGCTATTGCAGAGGCATGTAAATTCGTCTGCATTGGGTTAAGAAGGTTTATTGTAAAACAATTACATCATGCTACCAGTGGTCCCTTAACCCTCTCCCTCATATACGACAATTCTGCAGCAGACGACTTTGTAAACATCTTGGCATAAACATATATCTCTATAAACGGAAGTTGAAATCATTGTGACAAAAGGTGAAACAGCCTTTTTTGAGCAAGTTAGCCTTTGATCACAATGTTTTTCAAAATTCGTCTCTGGCAGATGCATCTGAAAGCATCAGTTTTCAGGTAAGGGTAAAAAATTATTGATTTTTGGTATATAACGCCACTTTCAACATTTTTTCAGTTATATCATGGCAATTTATCCTGACAACAGCCAGTAAGAAAAGGTTGCAAGTAGACAAAGGAGCTCCTAAGATGATAGCAATTTTAAAACGTAATCATTGTCCTAACCAGCTTGCCACTGATGATAACAACAACAACGACCAGATTTATATCCCTACCAGTATTAGAAAGCATCCATGCTGACATGAGAGACGTTTTGATCGCATTTAGGTCCTGAGATTGACTGGCTCCAGTGATATAAAGTTTTCTCGTTTTCAAAGCGACACCACTGAACTGTTGTAAATGGACAGCCTGTAGTTGTGTGTTTATATCATCCCTGGATGGAGAGACGACCTTGTTGTCTGTCAAGTTCTCGCTGGCTACACTCACACCATACTTGAAGACAGACACAGCTTCCCTACAAAAAAAAGTTCATGTTTTAATTAACCCATTCGTACATACATCTGCAGCAGACGACTTTGAAAACATTAAGACAAAATTATGTAAAATGTCTTTAAATTAAATGTATCATTATTGAATAGGGATGAAGACGTTGTGACAAAAGGAGAAATAATGAGCCACAATGATTTAAAAAGTCATTTGCTGAAGAGGCATCAGAAAGCGTCTGTATATGGGAAAGGGTCAATTAACCACTTCCTTCATGCAACATGGAGACAAATCCTGAAACATTTGCATCATACAACTTAACCCTTTCCCTCATATAAACGCTTTCGGACGCCTCTGCAGCAGACAGCTTTTTGAAAACATAGTGACAAAAGAAGAAATTGCACAAAACGTGCAATTTCTCCTTTTGCCACAATGTTTTCCACTTTTTTAGTCATAGGTTATCCATTCAATTATGGAGATTTTCTATTTTTTGACAAAACACTTGCCAAGTCGTCTGCTGCAGAATTGTCGTATGAGGGAAAGGGTTAAGGAGTGATTTCCCCCTTTTTCCTCAATGTTCTCAAACATTTATACATGTATAGAGATTTTCCATGTGTTTGCCAAAATGCTTTCAAAGTTGCCTTCTGTAGATTTGTTGAAAGTGGATGAGGTTTAACCTGTAGGGCAGTGTAGAGTATTCTGTTTTAAAAATGTCTGCATATTTTGAAGCATTGAAAATAAACGTTTGTTTTTGGATTGAACATGTTGCTGGAAATCGCTTATATTGACATGAGACAATATTTCAAGTCATCTGCTGCAAAGGTATGAAATTCTGTCTGAGAAAGGATATAAAGTTAAACCTGTGTTAAAGACCACCCATTGGAAGAGAACAAGCTGGTCTTTGTTCACAGTTGGTCTTTAATAACAGGGTCACTCATGTAGAAAATTAGTATTTGGGAAATTAAAAATGTGGTTGCTATAGACAGGGAATTGCTAAACAAAGGTGGTCATGTATTATCCTTGATAGCAGGTTCCTTTTATAATATTGTCATAGACTTTTAAATTATTTTGTTTATGGCGACAGGGTTGTGATGCAACCAAAGTCTTTGCGTCAAGTTCACATTTGACAAAGTAACACCCTTTTCGGTCCTTAGATTTTGTCATGATAACTTTAAGTCAGCAATAATTTTGCCATTTCTTAATTAAACTTTTAAATTATTTTGCTTGTGACAACGTGGTCATCATGTTTTTATAAATAGAAAGAAAAAAATAATAGCCTGAAGCCCCGCACCCTCTTCCTTTTTTTTTTTTTTTCTTTCTATATTTCAAATATTTTTTATAAAAACAGCATTTTACCACACTATTATATGGAAATCCTCGAAATGGCTTACCTTTTGAAATGTCATATAATAAGTATTGCAGCATGCAGCAGTCATGTTTTGTTTTAATTTCATGCATTCTCAATTTTGAAACTTTACAAAGTTATTCATAATCAAATAAACAAGGTAATATACATGTAATGAAGTCCCATAAGTAAGACTTCAAAAATGATCAAAAATAACTCACCAGTTTGTGTTAACAAAATGTGTATTGGACAGAGCATCAATATCAACGAGTTTCACTTCCACAGCAGAATTGGACACTAAAAGATACAAATTGATGACTTTATGCAAAATGGTTGTAACTACATACTGTAACAAGATTCAGGTACAATTGTTTTACACAACGTTAACACAAATACATATTTGCAAGACGAAAAAGGAGTCTTATTGTATACCTGTTTTTGCATAACAAATAAGAGCAATTTCTCCTTTTGCTATGTTTTTTAACATTGTTTGATGCAGATGCCTCAAAATGTGTCTGCATGTGCAAAAGGCGTAATAAATACAGCAATCAACCTCCTCCTCAATGTGAAACAAAATCTTAGGTCTATGACCTACCAGTACACAACTTAAGACCGAACTGTTAACAATTCCCACTTATTTCAGAATTAAAGGGATCAAGATCTTAAATTAATCAGTTAACCATTTACCACTTATATCAAATATGCAGCACAAGATGTTTACAACATTTAGGTACAAACATTGAACATCTCTATACATGAAAGTGTACTTAATGAATAGATTTAAAATAGTGTGGCATGAGCGATATCTTCTTTTGCCACAATGTTTTCAAAAGTCATCTATTGCAGCTTGCTCATAATGTGTCTGCATGTGGAAAATGGTCAAGAAATAAGAAAATAGTTTTTGTTATACTTTTCCGCAAACTTTACCTACCATTATTCACTGACGACCATGATGTCATGACAGCCGATTTCATTTCCTGTCTTTTATTGTAATTAGCACTATTTTCACCATTCAGATAAATCTCTAGCAAGTTTGTTGTTATATTGGTGAAAACAGACAGACTCCCTTGGGATGCCATGGCAACTGCATCAGAGACATCATCAACGGGAAGAGGCTGTGTTTCCCATGACAACAGAGCTTTGTTGTCCACATTGATGGAATATGACAGCTCTGAGACAATGGACCTGAAACAAGTTTAAGGAACAACAAAAGTAAATACATGTACATCTAAATAGACCTAATCTAATTCCGTCATTCAAATAAATATGTAGCAGACACCTTAAAACAATCTTGGCACAAACATGGCTATCATTTGATATTTTTGGAAAGTCATCTACTGCAGATATGTCTGATGTCTTCTTTAACCCTTTCCCTCATACAACAATCCTGCAGCAGACAACTTTGAACATATTTTGTCAAAATATAGAAAATCTTTATAATTGAATGGATAACCTATGACTAACAGTGGAAAACATTGTGGCACAAGGAGAAATTGCTTGTTTTGAGCAATTTCTTCTTTTGTCACTAAGTTTTCAAAAAGCCTTCTGCTGCAGAGGCATCAGAAAGCGTCTATATAAGGGAAAGGGTTAAAGATGCATTGTAAGCTAAAGGGATTTAACTATTTCACATATTCACATTTTGATGGCCAAGAAAAACAAGGTCAATAGTTAATGTAATCTATATCTTACCCTGCTTCCATGGCAACCTGTTCTTGATAACCAACCACATCAGCAGTAATGTTCTGATTGGATGAAGATAGAGTCTGGTTCCTCCAAAGTTCTGATAGAATCGTTTCAAGCTCCATTTTTTTACTGTTTGTAATGGAACCAGTCAACTTTATTCTATGTAAACTGATCTCTCTGTGAAATAGAAAGTAGAAAAACATTGTTTTATAGTGTTGTTGAAAATATTGTAGCGAAAGGAAAAATTCCACATTAAGAGCAATACCTTTTTTTAACACAATGGTTTCAAAATGTAACTGATGTGAAAATGCATCTGAATGTGGGAAAGGTTTTTGGTATTCATCGAGAATGTCTGATAGCAATCTGTTTATTTAAAAGTTACTTTTAAAATGGAAACAAACGGAAATGAAACCTACACTTTTACACTTTTTGCCATTGAAAATTGAAGCATAGATTGTCCAATTTACCTGTAACTTGTAGCTGATGTATAGATGTTTGTATTGGATGTTTGCATAGCAGTTTGAAGGATATCTTTGGTTGGTTCCAGAACATAGCTGGGATCTACCATGTCATCGTCCAGGGAAACTGTGTACAAAATGGCTGCCAGTTGAACTCTGTAATGGTAAAGAAATTTCAATAAAAACATTGGCACATGTTATAATTCAATCTGTTCCATTATGTAGACAATTTCTGATGCCTGAAGCAGAAAACGGCTATTTCAAAGCAGATTACCCTTAATATATGGTTAAACCCTGTGGATATGCAAGCATTAGCTTTATTTTAACGATTTCTAACACCAAATCTACAGACGACTTTGAAAACATAAAGGCTAAAATATGGAAATTTTCTAAAAAAAACATTTTTATCATTATGAGCAATTTCTCCAATTTACACAGTGTTTTCAAATAGCGTCTGCTGCAAAACAAGTCTTGGCAATGTGCAAATTTATAATTTTTGTTGCAAATTCACATTATTTATTTTGAAGAGACTAATAATGACAATCGTAAGTATGATAGAGAAAACAAAATACACAAATTTCTCCTTTTCATTATTGATTTCTAAAGCTTTATTGTGCAGATGTTTGTACTGAAGTCCAATCGTATCCCATTTCCCACATACAGCAAATCTGTAGCAGACGACTTTGAAAATGTCTACTAAAAAACATGGAAACCTCTATAATTGTAGGTGTTGTTTAATTACTTAAAAAAGTTGTTAACATTGTGGCAAAAGGAGAAATTGTTTGTTTTGAGCAATATCTCCTTTTGTCACGATATTTTCAAAAGTCGTCTTCTGCAGATGCGTCAAAATGCGCCTTAAGCTGGGAACAATTTAAATACAGTAAAATACTGGGGATAAACTCTAAATAGCTTACCCAAAATCTCCTAAATAATTCTCCTTCTTGTTAATCTGAATGCTGATCTTTGCTGCTGAAAAAGAGAAATATAAATTCTAATCATATGAAGCTCTCTGCATGCATGCTATCTGATCTAAATGTACAACACTTGTCAGAAGCTTCTGTGATGCTCCTGTGACAATTTTGCAACCAGTTTGAATCCATGTCAGATGGTACAGGTTTATGTTGAACATGACTGGTTATACACACTTCATGCTTGATTTACAAGGCAACAATCATATTTTTATAAATCAATGATTGATAGTGTGAAGTGCTTGGTGGGGTTTTTTGCAGGAAATGCTGCGTCTCTTTGTTACTTTTGTTTATTTTTATTCATAAAGGTTTTTTTCTTCAAATGTTAACCCTTTCTAACATATGACGAATCTACAGCAGGTATAAATGAAGGTATAATTACTGAAGAAATTTGAAAAAATGTTTTCAAAAGTCATCTGCTGCACAGGCATCAAAAAGCGTCTGAATGTGGGAAAGGGGTAAACAAGAGTATCTAAAGAAAAACAAGTATCCCCTGCCTAAAGTGATCCCAAGGCAGAGGACAGACACAATACTGCCTGTTTTACTAGTAATCTAAAAGCCCCGGAAGCTCGGTTGGTAACAACACGGGCTGTCAATCCAGGGGTTGTGAGTTTGAATCCCAGCTTGCCCAACATTCTTTCCAACATTTGACAAAAGTCACTGTGATAGGCATCGTTCGTCTTTCACCAATGGGTTAACAGTCTATGTGGAAAAGCAGCCAGTTGCTTGGAAAGTATATTGTGTGGAGTACTGGAGCGAGAAAGCTAGGAAACACATGAGTAGGTGATCTGGACAGAACAAAATTTGAAAACGGCGTTAAGCCCCCAATCAATCAATCAAAAGTAGTAATCGATTACTGTTCCGTGTTAATGTATATGTATTTCAACTTTTGCAACATAATTTACTACTGTTTAGTATTTAGTCTTTGAACTGTTCTCACCTTGATGTGACTGGTTCCAAGCTGTAATCAGAGACTGGGTCACAGATGATTCATTAACTGGACCCAGTTGCCTTTGTGTTAGAAGTTTAAAGCAGGAAGCCAGATTTTTGAGAGAGCTTCCTGTGTATGTTTTGACTTGGTAATCCAGCTTAGAAATGACATATGAAGAGGTTGGCGCCATGGTTGAGGTAGGATACAGGTTTTCCGGACTTGATTTTGCAAAATACATTGTTCTTGTAACAGTGGCACTGAAGATATAAATGTTGTATAATGTGTTATTGCATCAGAAAGAAATTAACCATGATGGTCCTATATCGCTCACCTGATTTAATTAAATATAAGAAGTTCTTCAGTGTTCTTTGTCTATACATGTACATATAAGGAAAACAAGCCTCGACTGCTGGCAGCCATGTTTATCAATGGATCAAATTATTTGAAAAATCTTAGAGTGTGTCACTCAAGGAACATGGATGCCAAATAATTTTTAAATCGGGCCAGTATTTTTGGACAAGAAGATTTTTAAAGTTTTCACTATATATACATATAAGGAAAACAAGCCTAGCCCTCCCTGGTGTCTAAGTTTTTCAATTAATTGCAATACTTTGACCAATCTTGGTAGAGGATCACCCAAGGAACATTTGTGCCAAATTATCCTTGAATCGGTCCAGTACTTTTGACCAAGAAGATTTTTAAAGTTTTTACAATGCACATATAAGGAAAACAAGCTTCGCCCCCTGGCGGCCATGTTTTTAAACGGGTAGGAATAATTTGAACAATCTTGGTAGAGCCCAAAGAACATTTGTGGCAAATTATTTTTAATCAAACCAGTACTTTTGGCTAAGAAGATTTTTTTAATTTTGGCAATTTCTCCCCTTTTCTGATGCCGCGGCATCCAATAATCTACATGGAATTTAATTCTTTGAACAACTTTGAAAGAGGTCCACCTAAGGAACATTCCTGTGAAAATATTTTTAAAAGCAGTCCATTGGTTAAGGAGAAGAAGTCGTTTGTAGGAAAAAGTGAACAGACTGTTCTGACGGACAAAAAGCAATCACAATAGCTCACTTCGCATTTATTGCTCA
Organism: Serripes groenlandicus; assembly: GCA_031761405.1. Lineage (NCBI taxonomy): Eukaryota > Metazoa > Mollusca > Bivalvia > Cardiida > Cardiidae > Serripes > Serripes groenlandicus. Next base: position 118,468,314 of record JASEVX010000001.1, on the reverse strand, counting down.
GGTGAGCTTAAACAAGAGGGCCATGATGGCCCTGGAATCGCTCACCTGTTTTTTTTTTTTTTCACTTTAGCTATATAAGCCCCGCACCCTGGCAGCCATAGTTTCCGACCAATCAACTTGGCTTGAAGGAATCTGATAGAAGGTCACCCTAGGAATATTTCTACAAAATTATTTGAAAATAGGCCAGACACTTTTGGAGGAGAAGATTTTTTAAGTTTTCACTATAGTCATATAAGGCAAAATAGCCCCGCCCCCCCCATGGCCACGTTTTTCAACCAATCAACTTGGCTTGAAGGAATCTGATAGAGGGTCATCCAAGGAACATTTCTACAAAATTATTTGAAAATCGGCCAGACACTTTCGGAGGAGTAGATTTTTTAAGTTTTCACTATAGCCATATAACGCAAAATAGCCCCACCCACTGGTTGCCATGTTTTTTGACCAATCAACTTGGCTTGAAGGAATCTGAAAGTGGGTCATCCAAGGAACATTTCTACAAAATTATTTGAAAATCGGCCCGACACTTTCGGAGAAGAAGAATTTTTAAGTTTTCACTATAGTCATATAAGGCAAAATAGCCCCGCCCCCCTGGCGGCCATGTTTTTCAACCAATCAACTTGGCTTGAAGGAATCTGATAGAGGGTCACCCTAGGAACATTTCTACAAAATTATTTGAAAATCGGCCTGACACTTTTGGAGGAGAAGATTTTTTAAGTTTTCACTATAGCCATATAAGGCAAAATAGCACCGCCCCCCTGGCGGCCATGTTTTTCGACCAATCAACATGGCTTGAAGGAATCTAATAGAGGGTCATCAAATGAGCATTTCTACAAAATTATTTAAAAATAGGCCTGACACTTTCGGAGGAGAAGATTTTTTAAGTTTTCACTATAGCCATATAAGGCAAAATAGCCCCCCCCCCCTGGCGGCCATGTTTTTCGACCAATCAACATGGCTTGAAGGAATCTGATAGAGGGTCACCCAAGGATCATTTCTACAAAATAATTTGAAAATCGGCCTGACACTTTCGGAGGAGAAGATTTTTTAAGAATTTTGAAGTTTTTTTCATTTCGTTGCCATGGAAACCAGAATTCTGCATGGATCCCAAATATTTTAAGGAATTCTGGTGAGGACATTGAGAGGATGCTTTCTGTGAAGTTTCATCCCAGTTGACCCACCGGTTACAGAGGAGAAAATGTTGACGGACGACGGACGACGGACGACTGACGACGGACGACGGACGACGGACGACGGACGACGGACAAAGGGCGATCACAATAACTCACCCTGCACAGGTGAGCTAAAAAGCAGTTATACAATTATGATCAAATTGCAAAATTATATTTTTGCATTTTGGCAATAACCTTTATACAGAGCCTTCAAGGATGCTTATAAACAAGTTGGTGACAGGCTGTGATCAGACTGCATGCTGCAATCAACGAAACAAATATCAGTGGTGGTGAATTTGTGGAGGATTTTTTAAACAGTAGAATTTAGACATTTTTATATTACATCATTTCAGTTTTATTATGATATATATTGCACTAAAGTGTTTGAAATAAACATACCCTTGATCTCCAATATATTCGGCTCTTCTAACTGCGGTAATGCTAATGCCTGTCTTTCCAGTGGCTAAAAAAATACAAGTTGTTACACATGAAATATAAGCGTAGATAAGTGTTGTTTATTGTTTATCATAATCATCAGATGACTGTGTAAGTTATCCCTTTCCCTCATATAGACGCTTTCTGACGCCTCTGCAGCAGACTACTTTTGTAAACATTATGACAAAAGTAGAAATTGCTCAAAACAAGCAATTTCTTCTTTTGCCACAATGTTTTCAAATCTTTTCAGTAACTATACCTACATTTATAGAGCTTTACCCTGTGTTTGTCCAGATACCTTCAAAGTCGTTTGAAAATTTTGCAGCAGACGACTTTGAACATATTTTGTCAAAAAATAGAAAATCTCTATAATTGAATGGTTAAACTATTACTAAAAGTGGAAAACATTGTGGCAAAAGGAGAAATTGCTTGTTTTGAGCAATTTCTTCTTTTGTCACTATGTTTTCAAAAAGCCATCTGCTGCAGAGGTGTCAGAAAGCGTCTATATGAGGGAAAGGGTTAATATTCAATCCTTTCCACATTCAGATGCATTTAGGCTCATCTACAGCAGATGACTGAATGCTGTATTTCAGCTATACACTGGAGCGCCGATAATTCGCGGACGGGTGCAACGCGATTGCCAGTAGAACGCGATGGCGACTTGGCTCCCGTTTCAATCTTGAAAAAAGAGCCTTTTTTCCAATTTAATTAGAAAATTGAACCCCTCAAAAATACAATTTCGAAAAAAAAAATGTCCACAAAAATATGACATATCATTCTGTAAAACATGGTACTAATTACAAAACTGGAGAAAAAAACCATTTAGATAAATAAAGCACCAACCTGATTGTATAATCCAAAATATTCCAAATAAGCAAAAACAAATAATTATTCCAAATTCAAAAAGTATTGCTCCTTAATATTTTCTTATAAAAATAAAGCGCGAAAATCGAACAAAGGGTTTAGTCAGGGTGTCGGTGTTGTTTTTCTAAACCAGGTGCCAATACATGTATCAACCATGCAATAAACCCTTGAGTCAAATTTGTCCGATTTCACACTTGAATAATGTGAATGATGCATGCATGACAGTCATGTTTCTCCTTTTCTGAAAATGTTTTCAACAGCTTTCTGCTGCAACCGAGTCAAAGTAATTGCATTGTTGAAGCCTATTAAAATTGTGTGTAATTTACACAGAAGTAAAGATATGTTACGTGGACTGATCCAGATGTAAATGTTTGGGAAAATCCATTAAGATTACATAAGCCTTAAGGTCACGGTCACCTTATAATCACATGGCAGGATCTCATACCTTTTGTTCTATTTACTGGACGTATGACGTAGCTCATTTGTGGAGTGGGGAAATAGTTTTACCCGGGTCAATGATTTACGGAAAATTGATTTAATCCTTACCAATTTGCACACGCATTTTGACGCACATGCAGCAGACTTCTTTTTATAGCATTGTGACAAAAAGAGATATTACTACATTTTGTTTGAAATTGGATAAATTAACTTTGAATTGAAAAGGATTTTAAAGGGTATGGAATTTTATTTTCCTTTGTTCAACAACTTTGAAACTAGAAAAAAAATGTAAGGAAAGGATGCATCGCTGATAATAATAAGCAGTTTCTCTTTTTCTCACAATGTTTTCAAACGCTGTCTGCTACATATGCATGTAAAGCTATTAATACATGGTTTGTGAATTGTTTTTCTTTTAAATAAGAAAAGAAGAAAAAAATGTAAGGAAAGGAGACATTGCAAATGAAGAAAGAGTTTGTTTTACATCCCTCAATATTAATTTCGAAATAAAAGTGAGGATTATATTCGTAATACACTACAGCAAAAGTATATACACATATAGACACCATATTCTGGACTGCTAAAATAGATTTGATTTTGAGACATTTTTCATCGCCATTGCATGCAGTTGACGAGTGTCGGGATTTGGCATGCTGAGGCATATTACTTGATTGCTTTAATTTCTAATGGCGATTCGCGATCGGATTCCAACGCGATGCTAGGCCTTGGACCCCGAACATCGCGATATACTGGAACTCCAGTGTATAAGGAAGACAAAGGAACCTGGTTGAGATTTTTTAATTTAAGGAAAGATTTGCCCCTTAGCCTTTTCAACATGAGACATACTCATGCATTTTGACACATCTGCAGCAGGGGACTTTGATCTTTGCATAAACATATTTAAAGTTGTCTGCTGCAGATTTGTTGTATGTGGGAAAGAAGTTATATACCTCCAACTATTTTTGGACAAATCATCAACTGACCAGAGTCATCTGATTGGAATAAATCTTAAATAAAATCGGAACAAATCTGGAAGAGGTAGCACAACTTTGATTCAGAGTCAGAAACTCTTCTAACTCTGACAATGTTTGTCAAAAAACGCCTGCTGCAAAAGAGTCAACCTTCCTATTTTTCAGGTTAAGTGTCAAGCAAAATCATCTCTAAAATTAAGTATTAAAATGTTGTTTGTTATAGATGCATGAGATGAAGGTGAAAAAGCTATCTGAAAAATACTTAATTACCTGTTTTCCACGCTTGTGACAGGACACCAGCCAGTTTATCCGTCACATAAGTGGGAACTATTCCAGAGAAATCTAGGTAGAACTGTTCCGAGTATTTTCTGTATCCACTAAACTGGCCCAAGTAGGAAGTTGAATCTACACTGTATGTTACATTGTTGGTTGTTGAGAAATTCACGGCACTTTGTATGGAGCCAACGGATAACTGCGGTTGGGTGGATGAATCAACAATCTTTCCATCTTGTTTAACTATGTATGAAACAGACCACCTTTCTTTCCTGGAACAAAGTATGTTTATGGAATGTCATTGACCAATTAGAAATATTACCAAGAAACCTGAACTCTTTCACAAATAATGTTGGGAAACATTAAGGGAAAAGGACCCATTGTTAATAATCAGAACTTTCTCCTTTACACACAATATTTTCAACTGTACATCAAAATTAGCAATTCCTTGTTTTGTCACAATGTTTTCTACTCATTCTATTTATTTCGTTTATACAGATTTTCAATATATTTGCCTAAATAGTTGCAAAGAAGTCTGCTGCAGATTTTGTTGTATGTGGTAAAGGGGTAAAAGAAGACATTCCATTCAATCAACCATTTAGCATTGTATCTGCATTATTTTTCATATTTTCCTGATAATTTGTATCATAACTGTTATGTAATTGTAAATGTCTATAGTGTACATAAGTGATGAAACTATGTGTTCAAACGAATATCAATATCAAATTATTATTATTCTTGTATCTTAACCCTTTACAACAACTCTGCAGCAGACTACTTTAAAAACATCTTGGCAACAATGTGAACAATCTCTATGAATAATAGCATTATAATTGAATAAAGTTAAAAACACTTTGGTAAAAGGAGAAGTTGCTTGTTTTAAGCAATTTCTTCTCTTGTCACAGTGTTTGCAAAAGTCGTCTGCTGCAGAGGTGTCAGAAAGCGTCTATATATGAGAAAGGGTTAACTCTTTTCCTCAAATAACAATTCTGAAGCAGACGACTTTGAACATATTTTGTCAAAACATAGAAAATCTCTATAATTGAATGGATAACCTATGACTAAAAGTGGAAAACATTGTGGCAAAAGGAGAAACTGCTTGTTTTGAGTAATTTCTTCTTTTGTCACTATGTTTTCAAAAAGCCGTCTGCTGCAGAGGCGTCAGAAAGTGTATATATGAGAAAGGGTTAACTATACAGGCAAATACATACCCTTGTTCAGAGACCACTTTTTCTTGAAGACCAATGGCAACATCAAGTTGATTTGATGATGGCATACCTGTACAATAGAAATTAATTGTTAAACCCTTTCTGTCTTCCATGTTGACAAATCATGATGAAGCGGGCGACTTTTGAAAAGATATGTGGGACAAGGAGAACTTGCTTATAATGAAGCATACATGGCAGATAATTATTATTTAACTCTTTCCCTCATACGACAATTGCAGCAGACAACTTTGAACATATTTTGACAAAAAATAGAAATTCTCTATAATTGAATGGATAACCTATGACTAAAATTGGAAAACATTGTGGCAAAAGGAGAAATTGCTTGTTTTGAGCAATTTCTTCTTTTGTCACTATGTTTTCAAAAAGCTGTCTGCTACAGAGGCATTAAAAAGACTTTTATGTGGGAAAGGGTTAACACTGTCATACATACAGACCTTTTCTATCACCTCTACAGCAGTCAACTTTTGAAAATTCATGGCAAAAGGAGGAAATTGCTCATAACAAGCTATTTCTCTTTTTGCCACAATATTCTCAACTCTATCTAAAATTGAAAACACTTTCATTTTTAGTGATTTTCTTAATTTCTATCTTGACGTTTTAGGAGTCATTTGCTGCAAATGTTTTGTATGTGGGAAGGGTTAATCATTTTACTTCTGTATCAAAAAATGTCTTGCTCAAAACTAGAAAACTGCCAAGAAGCAAAATGTTGAGCCCTTCAAATATATTATTCTTAATTATCACAAGTTATTTCAAAATTCATTTAGGACTAAAAGCTAAAAAAGTTTTAGCTTTGACAAGTTTTATTTCAGAAAAAGGTGTAACTTTGACATACAGTACATATGGCACACCATCTAAAGTTAAATTATCATGCTCTGTAATTTGAAGATCAAACAATGCCTGTAGAAGGTACAGTCAAGCAAAGCTCTGTATTGTGTCCTTGACCTTTGAGCAACAGTCCTGGATCTTGCACTGCACAATGTCTCATCAAGGTTAACAAAACAAGTTATTTCAAAATCCAATAATAACAGTACAATTGACAAGCTCTTTTTTTTTTAGATGTTTATGATCTTTGACCTTGAATTGTGGCCATGAGCTTAAAGTAACAGTCCTGTTTCTTGCAAAGAACTCCTCAAGGTGTCCAGTAATTTGAAAATGCTCTAAGGAATTTTAAATGCTCAGGATTCTTTTATAATCTGTTTTTGCAAAGCTTTTATTTTCAATATGATACACTTACCTGTTAAACTCTTAGCAACCACCATTTTAATGAAATCTGTCACCATGGAAACATCATCCCTGTATATTCTTCTAGAGAAAACTACACCAAATGTTTGACTGACAGAGACAGAATCAGTGATGTCAAGAATCTTGTATTTCTGTCCATTTACATCATCAACGGCAACATGTTTCCATAGCAACGTGACATTTAGGGGTCCTGTGTTACTAGCCATGTAATCAGGCAAGGTCATGTTTGTATCTATAGAATAGGCAACCTTCCATGTGGAGGAACTGAAAAATTCATTAATAAATTTAGAGCAGCCAGACCTTTTTAACATATTGCAGAATTCAAAAGCACCATTAAAAGTAAAATAATAAAGGAAAACATGCAGATATAATATACTGTGGGCTCAATTTAAAACATTTTTACTACATATTGTTACAAGATACATTTACACAATTGTGCATACATCCATGAATCACCTGGAAAATTAGATGTATACCTTTCACCAGGTATACTATATACAATACTATACAGAGTTGAAAAGATTATGTTAAAAGGAGAATTTGAATAATTTCCAAATTTCTCAAAAAAAAATTTGAATTCATCCTTCTGCAAAAGTTTCAAAAGTAAAGAATTGACAGAATTCATAAATCAACAAGATTGCTCAATGGAACACATGTGTTGCATCAGTAACTGAAACCATGGTGGACATACAGATGATGGTTAAATTATCCATGTGGCGACACAAAAACTATAACAATTTGTTTTCTAGGCTTGTATAGAGTATAAACTATCGAAATACCATATAAACACTTATATTAATTCAATCCCTTACCCAATCCAACAAATCTGCAGCAAACGAATTTGAAAATATTTACTCAAAATTATTGAATATCTCTAGAAATGAAAGAACAATGATGGGAAAGAATTGCTCAACATGAGCATTTTCTCCTTTTGCCACCTTGTTTTGAAAACATGTCTGCTGCAGAGATGTGAAAAAGCGTCTACATAATGGGAAAGGGATACAATTAGTAAGCGCCTTACCCTGTGGTTGTTATGACTTCTTCCTGTTGAAGTATGTTGACAGAATCAACAAAACCAGGACGGCCATTATTTAGATGTTCATTCCATGCAGACACGAGTCCAGTAGCTAATGTATTACTGCCGACATCCACTCTCTTATCAAGGTACAGAGCAAATAGGTCTGAATATCTGTAATATATATAAGACATAATATATCCTCTTCCCTTGCGATAATGGTAAGTAAAACAAATTTAAGTAAAATCGTGGCAAACAAACTGACCAATGGATGGTCACCTTGCATTATCCTTCCAAGGTAGGGAACACTAAAATCTGCAAATTGATAATTAGGATAAAGTAAAATGTAATGTAGATATGTAAATATAGCTTTTACATTTCATTCCTTTATCATTCAATTATAACCATTTACCTTATGTGATGTTTTAACCCTCTCCCTCATATAGATGCTTTCTAAAGCCTCTGCAGCAGACAGCTTTTTGAAAACATAGTGACAAAAGAAGAAATTGCTCAAAATGTTTTCCACTTTTAGTCATAGGTTATCAATTCAATTGTAGAGATTTTCTGTTTTTTGACAAAATATGTTCTTCTGCTGCAGAATTGTCGCATGAGGGAAAGGGTTAAGTCATATACTCTGATAATATCTAGAGAAAATATGTAAAATCATGAAAAGTAGAAGTATGGGTTAGATACACAGTTGAAACATCTTGGGAAAGGAAAAGAAATGCTAGTTTTAAAGGAACTTCTCCAACAAATTTGCACAAGGTTTTCACATAAGATGTCTGCATTTGTGTGTTAACCTTTTCCAACAGACAACAAATCTGCGTCTAGGAAAAAAAGAGTTCCAGACTGTCACAAAATAGGCCGGTCAGGGAAGCTTAACTCTGGAACGCCTAAAGTGACCTATCTGGTCAGTCTTTTATTGGAACCAAGTTTTTATGCCCATAAACATTCAAGCAAGTTTGATGAAAATTGGATAAGAACCCTTGAGAATGTAAAGAGTCAACAAGGCATACTAGGCCAAATTTGGATAATTTGATAATTTAAAGTGACTTTAAGCACAGACAACTTTCAGATGTCACCCACTGCAGGTGTTACCAGGCCCGTATAAAAAGTACTTTATTGAAAAGAATTAAAACTATTGTCGCAAAAGTAGTCTGCTAAGCAGGTTCTCCTTTTGCCGGAATCTTTTCAAAAGACAGAAGCATCTAAAAGTGTCTGCAATTGGGAAAGGGTTAATGGATCAATCAATATGATGATTACCCGACACTTGAAGCTGTTACACTTGTCTTCAGGAAGCTTGAATATTTCTGACTGGTTCCCTTCACATTAAGGTTGATGGACTGAGCAAGCTGGGGTACATTAATATCCTCAGTCAATGTGCTGTCAAGTAATACTCCTCCTGTCTGCACTGTGTATCTTATAGTCCAGGTCAACTCACTGAAAATGGTTATAAGGTCAATGATTCTTATTATCTCGGTCAAAGTATACAACTGGTCAATATTTAAAAAGTTAACCCTTTTCCATATACAATAAAACTGCAGCAGACGACTTTGTAATTATCTAGTCCAAAATATAGAACATTTCTATAAATGATAGTATGATTATTGAATAGAGTTAAGATCATTGTGACAAATGGGGAAATTGCTCATTATAAAAGGGCTAATGTTGAATGTCACAGAAATGTTTGCAGGAACACATGTGTCACCTGCCAATCACCAAGAACTATAACCCAATCTGTCAAAGCAAGATGAACAGATGGATGATGGAGACGTGAGCCACAAGTGTCACCTTGCCAAAGCCGAGAAGGTATAGATACCGCTTTCAACAATGTGTCAATACAATATTTATACAATATTTTTATTTCGATGCTGAGTATGTACATGATGGAGACGTGAGCCACAAGTGTCACCTTGCCAAAGCCGAGAAGGAATAGATACGGGGTGTTTTGCAAGTCCTAAAATCCTTATTTGACCTAATAAACCTATGTTGTTGGTACTCAAAAGAATCATCTCATTGAGACGATTCTTTTGAGTACCCACATCATAGGGTTTGGTTGGATAATAAGAGAGATATTGTGGGGAAAAGAGCCTCATTAAAAGCAATTTCTCCTTTTGCTACATTGATGTCAAAAGTCGTCTGCTACAGAGACCTCAGAAAGTGTCTGTATGTGCGAAAGGGTTAAGAGTATGTAAATGGTTTTTTTTATGTATCATTTAGAAATGTCTTCAAACGTATTTGGCTTCAGCATGAAATAAATAGATTTACTTGTTCTATCACCGTCAAAAGCAGTAACTATCAACTTATTTACAAGAATACTACTCTCAATTCGGGCATCATTTTTCTGTGTACTTTAGCAGTTGCATGTTATACTCTTATAACTGCATCAAAACCCTTTAATAAAAGTCAATATCAAGCTGTGAACAGACACTTATCAACTAAATCTGATTATGAACACACTTACTTTTTAGTTCCATACAGTTGTTTTTCTTGAAGTTTGACCTTAACACTTGAACCTGAAAATACAAAAACATGTTCACCATCAGAACCACAGTCAAATGTTTTTGCTATTAAGCAAATATGAATCATGACTTATCCCGTTCACACATACAACAAATCTGCAGCAGACAAATTTTCATAAACATCTAGACAAAAATATTGAAAATCTATCTAATTGAAAGTATTATTTTTTAATACATGTAGAATTGAAAACATTGTGAAGTCTGCACCAGATAGTGCATATGCATGTGGGAAAGGCTTTGACCATTGTTTTGGACAATTGACAAAGTCAACCAAGGACCTTAATTAAATGGCTAAAATAGTGTATGTGGGTTGAATGCATATTGTGTGAAGTTCTTGTACGAAAGCACTTATGTTGTAACTTAAATTAGATGATCTATTTAAAATACTATTAGAAACTTTTTTGCAACAATACTTTCAAAACTTGCCTGCTGCAGCGTGCCAGAAAGCATCCGTATGTGGGAAAGAGTTAGAACAGATTAAAAGAATAGGTATTAATAATCAAAGTACCAGTTTTGTATGTATTCCAGGCCTGTGAGAGTTGTGATTCAAACTGTGGCCAATCCGCTGTAAGTAGGGGGCGGGTCAACACCAGAGAAAACAGCTTGCTATACTTCACTACATCTGTCACCTGAAAGATTTAAAATGCAAGCAAAATTTATCCTCTATAGTTTATAATAAAGATAATATTAATGATTTATGGAAGTACGTGTCTGTGCCAAAACATAAAAACTTAGATCTGCCACAATACATCCACGGAGTTTGGTCATAGACCTAGCTCAGGCAAATTAGCATTAACCCTTTCCCTCATATAGACGCTTTCTGACGCCTCTGCAGAGGACAGCTTTTTGAAAACATAGTGACAAAAGAAGAAATTGCACAAAACGTGCAATTTCTCCTTTTGCCACAATGTTTTCCACTTTTTGTCATAGGTTATCCATTCAACTACGGAGATTTTCTATGTTTTGACAAAATAAGTTAAAAGTCGTCTGCTGCAGAATTGTCATATGAGGGAAGGGTTAACATGAATCTACTGTATGTTAAGCCTGTACTATGATGTAGACACAGTATGACATATCCACATTAGAAGACTTTTGAAAATGGTGTGACATAAATAGGAATTGCTCATAATGAGCAATTTCTCCTTTGCCAAAATGATTTCACCTTTATTTAATAATTAAACTCTCATTTATGGAGTTTTTTCACAGTTTTCTTGCAAATATGTTTTCAAAATCTTCTTCTTCTTTTTCATTGTATTTGGGAAAGGGTTTAAGGAACGTTTACTTTGGAAACATCAAAATAACATTTTGTTAAAGAATTTTAAGTTTGTTGTTATACATAGTAAAGTGCTTTGTTACAACCTTCCTATAAACATTCCTGCCATAATACTAGTGTTCATTTTTAAATAGCACTTCAACCTTCATTATTATGTCAAATAAAGTAATGGTAACCATGGTAACAAATAGAAAATCTCACCTGTTTATCAGAGAGTACAGAATACTTTGTGGAGAGTGTGGAAGTCCGTAAGGCATTTCCTATGATACTGACGTTCAATCTTTCAACAGCACTGGATGTGATCTGGACCCCATTGTTTGACAATGTGTAGGTTACCTTGGTAACCAATTTACTGAAACAGAAAGTCATTTATTGACAACTTACATAATTATAAAACTGTCTTTTTTTCAAATAAGAGCAGTCAAATATAGTACATTTTAAGAAACAATAGAAATTGCTAATAATATAAGTACTATTTAGTTATTCTGCTTTTCCACTAATTTCAATTTAAAAATTATTTCTGAAGCCTATTCTATAAATATGCTTGTTTTCTGGGCCCTAACTAGAAATTAACACTTTCCAACATGCACAATGCATTTTGATACATCTGCAGCAGATAGCCTTTGAAAATAAAGTGGCAAAAGGTAAATTTTACCTAATTTTACACCTTAGTGACTTGAATTATGTCAAAACTAAAATGCAATTGGAAACTTACTTATTTAACCCTTTCCCATTGTGGCAAAAGGAGTAATTGGTCATGATGAGCAATTTCTCCTTTTGCCCTAATGTATTCAAATCTATTAATTCATATTTTCATTAATAGAGACGATCCATATCTTTTGCTTGTGTTAATTCTGTTTAAATGACAATCCTTACCTATCTTTATTCACAGCCTTTTCTTGTGCAACAATTTCCACTTTGCTTCCTGTATTGTGTAGAGCTGAAATTCAAAAACACAAGATATCAAAAGGTGTTGCAAATTATAAAATAAACCCTTTCCCACTTGCAGAATGAATTGAAAACATTGTATTTTCAACTATATTCAGTAATTATACTTTCATTTATAGAGATTCCATGTTTCTGACCATATGTTTTTTCAAGTTGTTTGCTGCAGATTTGTTATATGTAGAGGGTGAAAGCATTTAAAAAAGCACACATAACATCTGTAAAAGTTGAAATAGATGCGAATATGAGCAATGTCTCCATTGTTTTGACAAAGTTTTAACCCTTTCCTTCATATAGACGCTTTCTGACGCCTCTGCAGCAGACGGCTATTTAAAAACATAGTGACAAAAGAAGAAATTCCACAAAACGTGCAATTTCTCCTTTTGCCACAATGTTTTCCACTTTTAGTCATAGGTTATCCATTCAATTATAGAGATTTTCTACTTTTTGACAAAATATGTTCAAAGTCGTCTGCTGCAGAATTATCGTATGAGGGAAAGGGTTAAAAATTGTCTGCTACAGAAGTGTCTAATGTCATTTGTATTGAGGAAAGTGTTGAGGCAAGAAGCTTTTCAAGTAAAAGACAGGTTTTTTTGTATATTTAAAAATATCTTTTGTCTAGTTTTTATCTGAAAATGACGTTGACCTGATAAGCTTAAACATGGTACTTATCTTCATCTGTGTATTAAGTTTGGTTCAGATATGCAGGTGCATTTGTGACATATCTAGAGCAGACAAATTTTCAAAATATTGGGGCTAAAGGAGAAAATGACTATTTTTGATAATCCAACATCTGTCAATTGATACACATATTTTAAAATCTTTTAGCTCCTCAAACTGCAAGATGGGAAAAGCAATAAATACAAGAGTGTTCAAAGCAACACAAATTTCACCTGACAATAACATATCAGTATGTGAAGGCATGAGGGAAGCGCGCGCTAGCTAGGGCACATACAATATAGACATATGATTCCTATATGTCTACCTGCCAAGATATGTGGAACAAAAACCTGCATACCATGAGTTGTCCAGAGTTGCACTAACTTCCCTTCAACGACGGTCACATCTGAATATCGGATGGCCCCTTCCGTGTAGAACGAGAACAGCGAATCGTATTTAACCGTTTTAAATTTATCAACGGACACTGAACTGTATTTCTGGTTGTTTGCTCCATTGAATGTTATTGTTTTGTTATCTATCTGTAGTTTGGTACTGATTTCACTGTCTAACACTGTGCCATTTTGCTCTATAAATACTATAACCTTCCAGAAGGTCATACTGAAAAATATATCATAGAAACAATTAGTTATGTATATATATATACACATGTATAATCACAATTCATATAGTGATATAATTTCAGGGTCATTTTAACATAGGGAATTAACTGCTATGATTTGAAATATACAAAGATATATCAATGTATAAGCCCAGCAGCTGAAATAAAAATTATTAAAATTGGAAGTACAAATTATTTACTTATTTGAAATAAATGTGTTAGTTATTTCTCATATTCCAATAATATTTTAAACAAGAGCTGTCGGAGGACAGCGCGCTCGACTACATGCCGCTTATTCACATAAAGCACTATTTCATTATATTGCACTTAAGTACTATTAAATCATATTATATACTCTATATGTAAATTGGAAGTACAAATTATTTACTTATTTGAAATAAATGTGTTAGTTATTTCTCATATTGCAATAATATTTTAAACAAGAGCTGTCGGAGGACAGCACGCTCGACTACATGCCGCTTATTCACATAAAGCACTATTTCATTATATTGCACTTAAGTACTATTAAATCATATTATATACTCTATATGTAAAAGCAACTGAATAGATATACATACATTTAAATATAATTTAAAAATAAAATTTCCTAAGTCAATCAAGGGCCATTACTCCATATTTAGGATACAATGGAGTTATATAACCTAATTGTATGATGGTCCTTAACAAATATGTGAAGTATGAAGTGATTTGAATGATGTAACTTTAACGTTGAGCTAAACGCAAATGTTAATTTTAACTGACCGAGTCCAAAATTAGCAAAACCTTAAAAAAAGGTTTTCCTAATGTTTGACACCATGCAAAACCCGTTTGATATGTTGAAGAATTATATTTGATAAATAAATGATCACAATTAGAAAGAAATGTAACCAAAAATTAAGAATTTATCTAAAATTCTCAAAATCAAACAAAAATCATGTTTTTTACCCCCTAAAAGTCACACTCAGCATCTTCAACATAGAATGTGAAGAAAGGTATTACATGTAATTATATTCCAAATATGGAAGCCCTAACACAAGTACTTATTTAGAAAAATTAGAAAATTAAATGAAAAAGCCAACTTGCCCTAAAACTTTAACCACCAAAAATCATGTTTTTTACCCCAAAAAGAAGGTCACACTCAGCATCTTCAGCATTCAATGTGAAGAAAGGTATAAGATGTAACTATATTCTAAATATTAAAGCCCTAGCACAAATTCTTATAGAGAAAAATTAAACAAGAGGCCCATGAGGGCCTATGCTCTACTGGTATGGTTCTTTGGTCATTTTCAATCCAGAGCATGTATGTATGGTGAAGCTCTGATAGTAAATGGAGGCTCTTTTGTGCTCACAAGCTGTATTATAGCAATTTTTACAATTTCATGGGCCATAATCCAGTCTTGCATGGACGGATCTGGCTGATTTTCAAAAGGAACCAAGCTCTCATCAATATTTAACTACTATCTAAGTTTGGTGAAGATCAGATAGTAAATGGAGCCTCTATTGTGTTCACATGCTCAATTATAGCAATTTGGACAATTTCAAAGGCCATAATCCAGTCTTGCATAGTCGGATCTGGCTGGTTTACGAAAGGAACTGAGCTCTCATGGATATCTAACTACTGTATAAGTTTGGTTGAGATACAATCAAAAGTGAAGACTATCGTGTTAACAAGCTCTTTTATAGCAATTTTGACCATTTCAAGGGCCATAATCCAGTCATGCATGGGCGGATCTGGCTGGTTTTCGAAAGGAACCGAGCTCTCATGGATATCTAACTACTGTATAAGTTTGGTTGAGATACAATCAAAAGTGAAGACTGTATCGTGTTAACAAGCTCTTTTATAGCAATTTTGACCATTTCAAGGGCCATAATCATCCAGTCATGCATGGGCGGATCTGGCTGGTTTTCGAAAGGAACCGAGCTCTTATGGATATCTAACTACTGTATAAGTTTGGTTGAGATACAATCAAAAAAGAAGACTGTATTGTGTTAACAAGCGCTTTTATAGCAATTTTGACCATTTCAAGGGCCATAATCCAGTCATGCATAGGCAGATCTGGCTGGTTTTTGAAAGGAACCGAGCTCTTATGGATATCTGACTACTGTATAAGTTTGGTTGAGATACAATCAAAAGTGAAGACTGTATCGTGTTAACAAGCTCTTTTATAGCAATTTTGACCATTTCAAGGGCCATAATCCAGTCATGCATGGGCGGATCTTGCTGGTTTTCGAAAGGAACCGAGCTCTCATGGATATCTAACTACTGTATAAGTTTAGTTGAGATACAATCAAAAGTGAAGACTGTATCGATGGCTCAGCGCAATACTATGCTAACTCTATATTTTTTCAAAGTTGGTTTTATTATCAATTTTGAACAATGATCAAACTCTCCTGGTTCACTTAAAAGTTCTTGATTATATTCTAAGTATTTAACAAGATATTTGAATTTCAAGAAAATATGCTAAGTCAAATCATTCTTTTTTTGAGTGCAAAACTATAGCTAAGTAGAGTTAGCTATAGTTTTGCACCGACAATATCATAAATTTAAAAAAAAATGTTAGCGCAAAACTATTACTAACTTGACTTAGACATAGTTTTGCACTGAAAAATAGTATAAAACATATACATGTTTCTCTCTTTTGTCCTATTTTAAAACATGTTAAATAGAAAAAAGTGTTTTTAAAGCAACAGAAATGTTCTATATAATCAAGAAAGCCTCAAAATGGACACAATAAGCCCTGGAGGAGATATTAATCAAAGGGAACAATGTTTATTACAATGTAGTAACAGCCTCATCTGGTGTACAGAAAGAGGAGTATCTACTTGTGAGTGATCTTCCAAATCAGTGGAGCAGTTTTAAAATCTGATGCAGGTTCAATTTTAAATGTTAAACCTTATGTAAGTTTGCATCAAACCATAAGAAAGAAAAAACAAATCCTTTTCTTAACAATGAAATGCTTAGTAACACCTCATTCAAGTAACAAAAACAGTATGGTAGAAACCAATAATGTAGACTGTTCACATCACACTGTAAAGTTTGAAAACTTGATCCTGTTTTACATCAAGTTTGGGGGACCCAGAAATTGAACTCATAACATTTGAAGCCACACATGTAGATATTGTGTAGAATACATGTACTGATACAAGTGAATCAGATGATATTGAAGTAATAATCTTTCTGACATATCAGAAGGAGTATATTCCTATATTCTTCAAATAATAAATTGATTGGGATTTAACGCCGTTTTTAACAATTTCTCAGTCATATCACGGCGGCCAGTTCACCTACTCATGCATTTCCTGGTTTTCTCACACCAGTACTCCACACAACAATCTTCCCAAGCAACTACCTGCTTTTCCACATAGACTTAGCCCATTGGTAGAAGAAGAATGACGCATGTCGCATTGACTTTTGTCAATCCTCGGAAGAAAGTTGGCCGAGCCGGGATTTGAACTCACAACCCCTGGATTGACAGCCCGCGTCGCTACCGGGGCTCGGCATTCAAATAATTAAAGACACAAACGATGAGAAAATCAAAAGGATTGAAGAATAACTACAACAATGTAGTTTAGGTGATGACAGTGAACATAGTTTAATGTCTGTTCATAATGACTATTGGCTACAGCTATGTCATCTGAAGATGACATCCCATTATCTAAACTCTCAAAAATCTTGAAGTCTGATACTTTCGGTTAGATTTAGAGCACATCTCTTCTGGTATTGAATAAATGTTCTCACAATTTGAGAAGAAAATGTTGAATGAAACTTACTAAGAATCAAGTTTATCCAATTGTATTCTTCCAAAAAGAAAAGAATAGAAACAATAGGTGCAAACTGAATTGAGTAGAAAGGCGTATGACATTAGGAAAATTTAATCTAGTTGATAAAACAGTTTCACCAAATAAAATGGAGCTCAGTTACTGTTATAAAGTAGAAAGGGGATCTAATAGTAAAGTAACTGACAAAACACTAATGGCCCAAGTTGAAGAAATTGTTCCAACTATTGTTGAGAGTGAATAACAACAGTGCATTGATTTTGAAAATGAAGATATAGTTGAAGACATTAACATGGAAGACTGCAAAGTTAGTAGCTGATCAGAGTGAAATACAATTTGAAAGTCATGGATCAGGGTTTGGGCATGACTGCAGAAATTATTGTAGAAGGATCTATGTAGAAGCTATAGGGTTAGCATTACTATTGACTAGTTAGTGTCAGGATAAATTGACCAGTAGTACTTGTAATTTACCCAGGAAACGATGTGATATAACTGAAAAATTGTTGATAGCGGCATTAAACACCAAACAATTGGAAGTTAGGAGATGCAATATGACAAAGGCAGTTTCTATTTAAGTATTCTACTCACAGAAGAAGAATGGAGATGCAATATGACAAAGGCAGTTTCTTTTTAAGTATTCTACTCACAAAAGAAGAAAGTAATAAACAGTCCAGTTCCATTAGTCAGAAATGAGTTAATTCATTTATGTGGATTTTGTCATTAAATGTTACAAATATTAGGGTTTGCAAGACATTTTTTCTCCGAACTTTGAATATTTCTCCTCAGAAAGTTCACATAGCCTTTAAAAATGCCCAAATCATTATTCAAACTGTAGAGTCACACACAGAAGGACAATTATTATGTCCATGCCTGTATTGATAGGGCAAGTAGTCAAATTAGTGTGTACACAACTAATTTGTAAGAACTGCATGTCATAAAAATCCAAACCATGCTTAAGTCCATCCGACCGCCCGTACTAACATTTGGCCAATCCGTGGTCAGATCTGTGTTGGGTCCGGGATAGTCCTGGATGGTCTGTCATAGTCAGGGATACCTCCCCGGCAATTTTAAACTCTTTAAAATTGCCGTGGTCATCCAGGACCGGCCAGGAGGATTCTTTAATTCGGGGTAGTCCGAGACGGTCTGTGTAGCGACCGTGTTAACTCCAGGAAGCTGCCGTGTTGGTCCGGGGTGACGATGTTTTGCGACTTAATTTCACCCAGGATCATACTGTGTTGCTCTGTGTTGAGTCCGGCTTACGTGTGACTGTAGCTTTAGGAAATGAACTTGTCATATTCTTTTTACTTCAAGTCTGTTTCCAAAATACTAAATTGTTTATCAGGATTAAGAAAGGAACAAGGTTTTTGGACAGAGTCAAAATAGAATCTAACAATTCCAATATAGCAGAAATTTAGTATGATAACAATGGTCCAGTAGACTCAGTGGTTAAGAATTCAAATACTGTTCTGAATGTGATTGTGAAAGATATTGAGCTAAATATATTGCAAAAGGACTACTCCATGATTACATTTGAAAAGTACAAAGAGCTCATTTCCTTATGTAGGTAGGGTGTGATCCCTCATTCCCATTACATCGTTCTATGCAGTCATTTCTCATGAGATTCCCAACTAATTCATAGTACTGTAAGGCTATTTTGTTACCAATATGTACTTAAACAATCCTTAGTATATATAACAACAGTTTCTGTTTGTTGTAATAATGTACTTTTGTTACAATGATATGCTCACAAATATGTTGTGAATAAATAAGTTAACAACATAACTATTTGACTCTTTGCTCCATAGTTATTTTCTTAAACAGTCCACCAAATCAAAAGCATTAATTCACAACTTATCAATAATGGGTGAATTATGTTCACATTAACTGACAGAGTTGAAAATCTGTGAAGGAAAGGTTCAGATTGCTCGTTACGAGCGATCTTAAATTTCCTTCACTGTTCCCAAAGGCCTTCTTATCCTACAACTATTCCTACATTGCTTCCAAATGCCTGCTTTATTGGATGTGAGGAAATGCGGTTTTATGGAGCAATGAATAAATAGTTTGAGGGCCATTTTATCAAATATTTTATGATAAATATTGGTAATCCTGCTCCATAGTCATTTTCTTGGACTGTACTAACTTGGAAGCATCAAGTCACCACTTATCAGTAATTAATGAACAATGGTTACATTTACTGTCAGTGTGACAAACAGTACAGGAAGATTTCAGATTGCTTCCTACACTGTTTTCAAAGGCATAC
Organism: Serripes groenlandicus; assembly: GCA_031761405.1. Lineage (NCBI taxonomy): Eukaryota > Metazoa > Mollusca > Bivalvia > Cardiida > Cardiidae > Serripes > Serripes groenlandicus. Next base: position 118,448,625 of record JASEVX010000001.1, on the reverse strand, counting down.
TGTATTGGGTGCCAGAAAAGGCAGTTTATGTAGCAAAGATTTAATATATTTTTTTGATGTATAGCATTTTGTTTGAATAGGCAAAATAAAGTTATATAATTATCAAAAGATTGAAATTTTAACTCTTCCTGCACCCTTTTCCACTCTGTCATTAAATATAAACATAACTTAGCCATTACTGATAAGTGGCAAATAAATGCTTTCAATTAAGAAAGAGTCCAAGAAAACTCTTATGGAGCATGTTCTATTCATTGCATTGTTTAAACTTCAAAATAACTTCAAAATTAAATTGGTGAAATATATCTTACTTGACTTAGTATAGGTTTTACATAAAAAAAGATCAACATTTCATTAATTTTAAGTGCAAAACTATGTCTAACTTGACTTAGGTTTAGTTTTGCGCTAAGTTTTTTTTAACAAATCATTGATTTTCAGTGCAAAACTATGTCTAACTTGACTTAAGCTTAGTTTTGCGCTAAGTTTTTTTCAACAAATCATTGATTTTCAGTGCAAAACTATTGTTAACTCAAATAATTTATTTTAAACTATTAAGAAAGAGTTTCAGATTAAAAAGAATATGATCATTAGTTTTGAAACATTTATCAGCATATAGAACAGAAAATATATCTACAAAATATCAAAAGGGAAAACATGTAAACAGTTTTTTCACTCTCCTGTAAAAAAATTGAAAATAGAGTTAGCCTAGTATTGCGCTGAGCCATCGGTATCGTGTTAACAAGAAATTGTTTACGGACGGACGCACGCACGCACGCACGACGGACAAATCGCCACGACATAAGCCCTTCTGGCCTTTGGCCAGTAGAGCTAAAAATTAAATGAAAATGCCAACTTGCCCTAAAACTTTAACCACCCAAAATCATGTCTTTTACCCCAAAAAGAAGGTAAAACTCGGAATCTTCAGCATACAATATAAAGAAAGGTATTAGATGTAATTATATTCCAAATATGAAAGCCCTAGCACAAGTACTTATTGAGAAAAAAAAAAAAAAAAAAAAAAAATCCAACTTGCCCTAAAACTTTAACCCCCGAAAATCATGTTTTTTACCCCAAAAAGAAGGTCACACTCAGCATCTTCAGCATTCAATGGGAAGAAAGGTATAAGATGTAACTATATTCTAAATATTAAAGCCCTAGCACAAATTCTTATAGAGAAAAATTTAAAAATTAAATGAAAATGCCAACTTGCCCTAAAACTTTAACCACCCAAAATCATGTCTTTTACCCCAAAAAGAAGGTAAAACTCAGAATCTTCAGCATACAATATAAAGAAAGGTATTAGATGTAATTATATTCCAAATATAAAAGCCCTAGCACAAGTACTTATTGAGAAAAAATAATTAAAAAAAATAAAATCCAACTTGCCCTAAAACTTTAACCCCCGAAAATCATGTTTTATTTCCCAAAAGGAAGGTCACACTCAGCATCTTTAGCATTCAATGTGAAGAAAGGTATAAGATGTAACTATATTCCAAATATGAAAGCCCTAGCACAAATACTTATGAATGAAAATCCCAACTTGCCCTTAAACTTTAACCGGACGCCGACGGAGACGCCGACGCCAGGGCGAGTAGTAAAGCTCTCATATTCTTCGAATAGTCGAGCTAAAAAGTCATTTGCTGCAGAAAGGGGGAACCTTGACCCTTTTCAGTAATTATGAAAGGGTTTTCTGTTTGGAGCCATCCCACCGGAAACAATGAAGACTATCACTCCTAGGGTTACAAGTTTGAACCCTTGCTTGGGCATCTTTTTTTTTAATGATTTACAAAAGTCATTTGACTAGCCTCATTTATCTTTCACCAATGGTCTAAAGACTGTCTATGTGAGAAGGTAGCCAGTCTGCTGTAAAGAATGCTGTGTTGAGTACTGGTGTCCGAAAGCCAGGACACCGGTTATGTAAACTGCTGACTGTTATATAACCAAACAACTGTTGAAAACAGCATTCAAATCCAATATATAAATCAATAAATTGTCTCTTGGACCTTGTTTTTGTCTAAATGTGTCATCTATACCTCTTAACCCTTTCCCACATACGACAATTCTGCAGCAGACGACTTTGAACGTATTTTGTCGAAACATAGAAAATCCCCATATTTGAATGGATAACCTATGACAAAAAGTGGTAAACATTGTGGCGTTTTGTGCAATTTCTTCTTTTGTCACTATGTTTTCAAAAAGCCGTTTGCAGAGGCGTCAGAAAGCGTCTATATGAGGGGAAGGGTTAAATAGTTTTGATCAGAAAACAGAACCTCACAATGACTTTTTTTAAATCATATAAAAGAACGTTGGTCGAGTTGATTCTTGATTAAGAGACTTTGAAGATACATGTACCAGTTACACACTACCATAGTTCATCCTAAGTTTTGTTACCAGATTAAAAAAAGAAGTACATACCCTTGAAAGTTAGAGAAATAGTCTGCAACCACATACTGTTCTTGTTTAGGGATGTACACCTTTATATTCCCACTGTTAGTCTCACCTGCAATATACATACAAGTTATTTTGATGGTGTTTTACGTAAACACTTTCAACAGAACTTCAATTATACTGTAGTACTTCAATTTCCCATTAAATTATATCCAGTTTATCAAATTATATCCAGTTTATCAAATAAGACATTCCATTTTTGTTGTACTCTAAAAGAGTCAAAGTCTCCAAAAAACATTTTTTGGATATGTGCAATTTTTTAAAGTTGTCTACTTTACTAACATCTGAGTCACAGATTAAAGTCTCAGTGATTCATTTCAAAACACCAGACCAGTTTCTTACCAAATATAAAACAAATGCATCCCTAAATAGTAAATGATAAGCCATTCAAAAATGCTTAGCCTTTCCCATATACAGTAAATCTCCAGCAGATGAATTTAAAAACATCTAGGCAACTGTATGGAAAATCTTTATTAATGAAAGCATACTCATTTAATAGAGTTGACATTATTGTGGCAAAAGTTGTCTGCCTCATATGCATCAGAATGCTGCAAGTGGTAAAGAGTTAACCAAAACAGCTAGATCATCCTAACACAAACACTGTGATAACTCCTTTATACAGGTTATATAAAATTGCTTAAACCTTTCCCTCATATAGACGCTTTCTGACGCCTCTGCAGCAGACTGCTTTTTGAAAACATAGTGACAAAAGAAGAAATTGCACAAAACGTGCAATTTCTCCTTTTGACACAATGTTTTCCACTTTTTGTCATAGGTTATCCATTCAATTATGGAGATTTTCTATGTTTTGACAAAATACATTCAAAGTCGTCTGCTGCAGAATTGTCATATGAGGGAAAGGGTTAAACCTTTCGCACTTGCAGACACATTCTGAAACAAGACACAAGGTGAAATTGATGAGAGCAATTTCTCCTTTTTTGTCACAATGTATTCAACACTAGTAATCAATTACACTTGCATTTAAAGAGATTTTCCAAATTTTGCCAAGATCTTTTCAAAGTTCTATGCTTCTGATGTGTTTTAAGTGGGAATGAGTTGATGCAGAGGAAGCAAACATAATTTGAATCAACTTACTGTGTGAGGTGTTCCAAACTCCTTTGATTACATCTCCAAGTTTGCTTGTGTCTGCTACCCGAACCTCCATGTTTAATTCAACGCTAAAATGGTATCGAAAGTCAACGAAGTCCTCTGTTTCCATGACAACATATGGCAATTTTGATGGTGAGTTAAAGTTGATGTTCATTTGTATATCGGTTGCTAGGAGACCAGGGAGGGTGTCAGAGTCAATGGGGTCACATGGTGTGGAACAAGTGTCCTTCATGAAGTATTCCACCTTCCAGACGGATTTTCTGAAGAAAAAATTGGTCTCACATTAACCCTTTCCCACCTATAGACGCTTTCAGATGCCTCTGCAGCAGATGACTTTTGAAAACATAGCGACAAAAGGAGAAATTGCTCAAAATGAGCAGTTTCTCCTTTTGCCACAAAGTTTTCAACTCTATTCGCAGATATATTGTATGTGGGAATGCAAATTCTTATGACTCAATATCAATCATACTAGATGTCATCTTCTTGATCATGTTAACCAAACCTAGAGCTATAAGTGTGCGACAATTTCAAGGGTTTAAAAAATATTTCATTAAACCTTTCCCAAATACAAAATATCTGCAGCAGAAGACTGAATATCATCTCATAAATTAAAAGTATGATTATTGAATAGAGTTGAAAACATTGTGACAAAAGTAGAAATTGCTCATCATGAGTAATTTTTCCCTTTTGCCACAATGTTTTCAAAAGACGCCTGCTGCAGATGTGTCAAAATGTGTCTATAAGTAGGATTGATTTTAAATAGGTATCCAATGTTGCCTCCATGAGAGAAAAGGTTCAGTTAATCAATGTTTTGAAGAGAGTAAGAGATAAATATATACCCTGTTGTTATGTCCATATACTCCACTACCCTTGCTAGTGTGACGTCTGGTTTTAGATTCCAAGATTGACCTAAGAAAATATGTAAGTAAGAATCAGCATTATTCATTAATGTTCAAATTCATTACCGTTAAACCATCTCCATACCTGCAAACACATTTTGATGCATTTGCAGCGGATGACTTTTGAAAATATCATGATGAGCAATTAATCCTTTTGTCACAATGTATTCAACTCTATTATATAATTGTAATTTTATAGAGCTTTGCCATATTTTTACTAATTTGTTTTCAAAGGTTTCTACTGGAGATTTGTTGTATGCGAGTACGGGTTAAAACTAGTCTTGATATTTTCATAGGATAATTATACCCACAATAGTTTGCTTGAATTACATTCATTTGGAGTTAACCAAACTAGAACCTCATCACTGTTTTTGCAATGACATCACAGTATTTGTGAAAATAGTACAAAAATGGTGTTTTAGAAATCACAAGGTCCATTTCAGCAAATAACTGAGGGAGCAGTAATTGAAAAAAACTAGATATTTTTCTTAAATGGAATTAACTTTGATGATTTTTAGTTCCTTATCTTAAACAAATTAGTCAGATAAAGTCATAGAATTAAATTATAATTATTTCTATGGCATTGGATTTTTCTGTTTCAAAAATAACATTTAGTGTCTCTTACCTGCCATTTTCTGGTTCCATGTTTTCTCTAGAGCCATTTCAAACTTCTCCTTAATACTGGAACCAATTATTGACTGAACATTTATTGCCTGGTCCAAATTAAATGAGAACGCTAGAGCCAGTCTGTGAGTTGTCTTGGCAATGGTGACCAATTTCACCCCAGTCAGTGTGTTAGCATTAAGTGAAGTTTGTAAACTAGTCAGATTCGTAGATTTTGATGTCATGGATTCTATGACGGTTCCGTTCTTTGACAGGAAATAATTAAGTTGCCAGTAGGAATGCCTGGAAAATAGAAAAGTATTTATTTCTTCTCTTCAAATAATTGACATTTTATGTGACAGAAGCTGATGACTTTTAAATACATTGTTGGAAGGGGAGAAACAACCCAGGCATACATTTTCCTTTGCTACAGAATTTTAAAGTTTTAGCTCAAATAGATGACTGTTGACACCTCTACAACACACACTATTTGACAACTAAGTGGGAAAACAAATTACGGTTATTCTCCTCTTTCCAAAGTGTTTTTTACTCTGCATCAAAAGTAACTTTCCTATCTTTCAGATAAAATTGTAACATTTTTAAAATCAGATGCTTTCATAGCCAGCAACACTTAAATATCCTTACAGATAGAGAATTCAAACCTGCACCAGATCTATACTTTTGATTCAGATATTCTATGGTAATGGGTTAGCCCTTTCCCTCATATTCCTTTCTGACACCTCTGCAGCAGGAGGATTTTTGAAAACATAGTGACAAAATAATAAATTGCTCAAAACAAGCATTTTCTCCTTTTGCCACAATGTATTTCACTTTTAGTCCTAGGTTATCCATTCAATTATAGAGATTTTCTATTTTTTGACAAAATATGTTCAAAGTCATCTGCTGCAGATATGTAGTATGTGGGAAAGGGTTAACAATGTTCAAAGCTTTATCTTTATATGCTTCTCAGCATAAAAGATGAAAGACTTTTGAATGTTGTTAAACTCTTTCCCACATTAAACAAGTTTACAGATAACTCTGAAAACATTGATGTAAAGATAGGGGGAAATCTGTGTAAAATTGCTGGTAAAAATTGAAGACATTGTGGCAAGAGGAGCAATTGCTTCTTTTGCCACAATGTTTTCAAAAGTTGTCTGTTGCAAGTGGAGAAAGTTTAATTTAAGTGTGTGCCCTTGAGATGAAAACTTACCCATCTGAGTCTATGACTTCCTCTTGCCCAGTAACATGAACAGTCAAACATCCACAGCCATTGTATTCTGAAAGAAAAAAGTATAGATTGATATTAATGATTATTTATAAAAATATATATTCCAGTTACATTATGAAGATACAAAATAAAAGGTAAAAGTATAAGAATTAAGCATTTGAAAATGTCTTGAACAATGCAAATTTAACCACATTAATTATATCAAAGTCAAACTTGCGATCAGCAGCCACACAAGGGAAATTATAAAACTAGCCCTTTCCCTCATACGGCAATTCTGCAGCAGACGACTTTGAACATATTTTGTCAAAACATAGAAAATCTCCATAATTGAATGGATAACCTATGACAAAAAGTGGAAAACATTGTGGCAAAAGGAGAAATTGCACGTTTTGTGCAATTTCTTCTTTTGTCACTATGTTTTCAAAAAGCCGTCTGCTGCAGAGGCGTCAGAAAGTGTCTATTTGAGGGAAAGGGTTAAGAAAAGTGGCTGCTGATCGAGACTTTGTTGGATTTGTTCAAGTTTTCGTCAGTTAACATATTATATACAACTGCTAGGAAAGTATAATCGATTACATTACAAAAAGTATATTATCTTTTTAAACTTCTGTTCCAATATATATGTACATGTATCTACTCAATTTTTCTTTAGTCTTTGTACTTTTGTATAAATACATCACAAAATTTAAGACTTCTCTGACAATTTTCTCTTTATTTATCGTACACTGAAAATCATCACAGTACCGCGCCATGACGTATCACTTAATTCAGTTCTTGGTATGTGCAGTTACGTAATCAGAAAATTGACAATCGATAGAATATTTAACAGATTTTTTACAGTGCAAGTGCGAGTCTAATCACTTAACACACATGCAATGACATAGAACCGATTGTCCAATAAAGCATTGTGACTTTTTAAACTAAATTGCATTAACACCACAATGATGAAGAACAGATTGTCCAATTAAACATTACGGCCCACCTGTCTAAACATTTAATATGTATCTGATTTAAATGAGATTGTGTCAAATTAAACCCTTTGTTTAAATCCTTTGAATAATATAAACAATTGTAATTGACACATGGTTTTATGAGATATACTACTCCGAATATAGAAAAAAAATCCGGATCTTTTTTAATAGAATCTGGGACGCTTGTTGATTGACCATTATACACATGTGGATTACATTTAGTCCGACTATTGGCCGCATTACAAAGGGGACCACTGATCAAGGTTGTTTATAGTGTATAGCTGGGGGGAAATTTAAAGTGACCGTTTAAAGCCTTTAACCACTGATTGCAAGTGACCCCTTGCACAGGTTTGACTTTATACGAAACGAAATATTGGATTTCTTATTTAATGAAATTTAGTTCAACCAAAAATGTCATGAATGAACTTTTATCGCATAAATTAGTTCATAGGAGTGGAACAGAAATAAGCGATGAAAGTGATTTTGGCACATGAGCGAAGAATCTGAACGGGCTGGATTTGCATGTGATTGGAAAATACCGGGTAGTCAGTTTCAAGATGTCTCTAAACCGTACCTGCTGATGCGTTCCATGTAGTTTGTAGAGCTATTTCCAGTTTAGAGTACATGTCAGTGGATATTTTGTTTGACATAAGCACATGGAAACTGTCCCTGTATCTATTTAGGTTGGTCTTTGTTAAATCCACAACAGAATATGTCTGGTTTTTGTAATCTGTAAATTATAGAAAATGATAATAAATCTGCAGCAGGTGATTTCAAAAATATTTTGGCAAAAGTATGGTAAATCTATTTTAATGACAGCACAATATTTTTGAAAACATTGTGGCAGAAGGAGAAATTGCTCGTAATGGCATTTAACAAGATACAAACAATACTACTAATGAAATATAAGTGCGGACTGGTATCAATTTGCAAAAAGAAATTAACTTCTGAAGCATTTTAACCCATTACTTCACAAGACTTTTCAAAGGTTGTGTGTCATCAGACGAACAATTTCAACAATCTAAAAGAGTTGAAAATATTGCAATAAATGGTGAAATTGCTCGTTTTGAGCAATTTCACCTTTTATTGCAATGTTTTCAAAAGCCATGTTCAATGGCAGGTGTCAAATGTCTTCTGTGTGAAGTGATGGGTTAAAAAGTTATTTTTAATAGGTCTTACTGCACATAAATATGAAATAAACAGAAATAAGAATATTCCTTACTTGTAAAATTCAAGGTAACCAGGGAGTGATCTAGTGCAGTCATTCCTATTACAGGTACAGTTTGACCTTGATTTTTGATGAAATAGACAACACGCCACTTTTTGTTTCCGTTGGCATCAATAAACTCTTCATTTCGACCAAATGTGACCGAAATATGTCCTTTCATATCTGAAATAAACAATATATGAATGTTATACAAATTAACATATAACGAACAAAGGAAATTTAGCCCTCGATAAAAAAGTGGAAAATCACTGCAAATAAACGTTTTTTTGTTGCATAGAGTTGAAAACATTGCGACAAAAATTATTGTTCAAATTTCTCCGCAATGATTGAACTCTTTTCAATTATTATACTGTCATTAATAGATTTTCCATATTGTTTTCCAAGTCGTCTGCTGCAGATTTGTTGTATGTTGGAAAAAGTTAACAATTTACCGGACATGATTTTCGAAGAGTCATCTTGTTTGAAAATATTTCAGTAAAAAAAATAACACTTCTAGAAACTTAGAAGAGTAATTTTCATGCAGATTTGACAAAAATCGCTCAATTCTTAAAGATAGGTTTTCAAAAGTCATCTGCTGCAGAGATGTCTCTATCAGGGAAAAGATGAACCCTTTCCCACATGCAGATCAATTTCGAGCCATCTGCAGCAGATGATCTTAAGAAACGTAATGAGCAATTTCTCTTTTTGCGAAAAAGTTTTCAAATGTATTCAATATTTATACTTTCACTCAAAATGTTTTCATATTTTGGCCTACATATCGTCTGCTGTAGATTTGCTGTATGTGGGAAAGAGTTAACCCTTGCCCATATGCAACAATTCTGCAGCAGATGACTTTGAAAACATCTAGACAAATCATTGAAAATCTGTATAAATGAAAGAATGTATAACTATTGAATAGAATTGAAAACATTGTGGCAAAGAAAGAAAGCGCTCATCATGAACAATTTCTTCTTTGACCACATTGTTTTTTTAAAAACTGTCTGCAGCAGAGTCCTCAAAACGTGTATACATGTGGGAAAAGGTTTAACCCTTTCCCCCATACAACATTTCTGCAGCAGACGACTTTGAACGTATTTTGTCAAAAAATAGAAAATCTCCTTAATTGAATGGATAACCTATGACAAAAAGTGGAAAACATTGTGGCAAAAGGAGAAATTGCACGTTTTGTGCAATTTCTTCTTTTGTCACTATGTTTTTTAAAAAGCTGTCTGCTGCAAAGGCGTCAGAAAGCGTATATATGAGGGAAAGGGTTAAACTATGTATAGCAGGATAATAGTTCCATTACCTGTATGTTCTTTCTCAATCTGTTGTTTCACAGTCATTTCAAACTCATGCTGTGACTTTTCATCAATCTTGTGATTCAAATAAACAGAGAAACCATTCCTTTCATATCTGGAGTATTTCCCGACAACGTTCTGCGTCACATGATATTGTCCGTTGGGTCCAGACACGGCAAGTACAGATGTTACATTAATTCCAAGCTCCTCACGCGAATCTAATGTTGTGTTACCATTGGTTACAAAGTAGCTGATTTCCCAATGGGATTTCCTGTTTAAAATATATAATATATAGTACATGTACATGTATATAAGTAAAATAATGTATTCTATAAAAAATCCTCTATTCAATGATTACTATAAGCCAAGTCATAAAAAAAACACCTTTAAAAGTGCTAAAATGGGTGAAGAGTTAGATCAGAATAAATACAAATACAGTTTGACTTGCAATGTTATCAAAATTCCGTCAGAGAAGGCTTTTAACCCATTCTCATGTACAGAAAATCTGCAGCAGACAAATTTGATTAGATATATACTTTTTCTTTTTAATTATCTGTGAATGATGGAACTTTTGAATAGGGTTGAAATGAAGGTGGCAAAGTAGAAAATGCTCAAACCATATGTGATGTATTTGGGAAAGAGACGATAGAAATTCTAATCAGTTATTATACTTTTATTAAGATGTATACAGATGTTTTCCATATTTTTGCTTATCAGTTTTCAATGTCACCTGCTGTATATTTTGCTGTTCATGTGAAAAGTTTAACTAAATAAGAAGAAAATAGTTTACCCGTGTTCATCAATGATTTCTTCCTGAGATAGACCACTTACAGACACATTCTGCCATTCTGTAATGAAACAGAAACTCGGGTATTACTAAAGTCTTGACAATATTAAACGGATCCTGAATTTATGCAAACATATATTCTACTATAAGATATTTGCATTTGATTCAAATTGAAATCTTTATTAACTTAGCCATAAATGATTACAATATTGTCTGCTGATAGGATTGTTAAAGTCAACTGTGTCACGGAAAGGATTGAAATCTCTGCTCCTCTGAAAGATGCTCAACATTCCTTTTTTTCTTTTTCTTTTAAAATATTGTTAACCCTTTCCCACATACATATCTAGACAAAGAATGCTAAAATATCTTTAAATGAAAATATATTTTTTTTATAGAGTTGAAAACATTGTGACATGAGTGGAAATTGCTTGTTTTGAGCAATTTCCCCTTTTGTCACAATGTTTTCAAAAGTTGTCTAATCAGTTGCAAAGACAAAGATGGTAAACTTGGCTTAGATATTTTCTAGAGGAACTGAATTGAGTTTTTGTTTCTTTTCAAAAAACCAACTACCCAATAATGAGTCATTGAAATATCTGGATGCGTTGAAAGACAAGGATTGCAATGGTAACGCAATTCAATATAGACCTGTATCTTCTCATAAAACAAATACACCAACCAAAATTTATTGAAATATCTGCATGCACTGCAAACAAAATAAGTAGAAACTGTGAAATCTATAAAAATCTTAAAAGTCAAAGGGAAACAACTCTGCTTAGATTAATCAATAGTAATGAAATATAGTCATAATTGTAGAAGAGGGAAACAATAATAAAGACTTACTGCTGGAGTTTTTACTTTGCCAAGTTGCGAGAATATTTTGTTTGAACTGAGCTAATCCAGACTCTGTGACCTTGGTATCCACGACAACAGAATAATGTTTTGAATATTCTAAATATTCTGCTTTGTCTGTAACGACCTTGTAATGTTGACTACCAGTGATGTTAGAAATGACCCCTGCTAAAAGGTTAAGGTCAATGGACTCTCTGTGGGTTGATGACTCAAAAGTACCATTCTTCAAAAACATGAACTGTAACTTCCATACGCTTGATCTGTCAAATTGTAATGAAATGATTTGTTTGTTTTCGGTTTTTACAAAGCTTTTTTAAAACAGCTACGGTCATATCGCTGCGGACAGTACAGAATGACATTGGTCCAACACCTCATAAGTACATTAAGATAAAAATATATAAAGTATGAGACCAGTAACACCCCACTTGCTGGAGCTCAAGAGTTGCATCAACTCCAATCGTTTAGACACATTTAGCAGGATCTTACAGTTCAAGCAAAGGTCAGAGTGTGGCTGCCATTCTCATTGAGGGCCATTAACCCTTTCCCTCATACAATAATTCTGCAGCAGACGACTTTGAACGTATTTTGTCAAAACATAGAAAATCTCCATAATTAAATGGATAACCTATGACAAAAAGTAGAAAACATTGTGGCAAAAGGAGAAATTGCTCGTTTTGTGCAATTTCTTCTTTTGTCACTATGTTTTCAAAAAGTTGTCTGCTGCAGAGGCGTCAGAAAGCGTTTATATGAGGGAAAGGATTAAACGGTTGAGCGATTTAGGACCATGATGGTCCTCTTGTATCTTGAACAGAGAAGGTTCCATTCAGTCTGTATGTTTTCAGTCTCTCCCTGAGTATTGAGTATCAGGAAGTGAGGGAAAGGATTAAGCCACAGGAACATTTTATGTTATTTTGAATCATGTCTTCTGGGATCTCTTTTTGCAATTTGAGTAAGTAGCGAAATATGTTGTTTAATGATTTTCACTTTTAGCTCTTTGCATCAGAGCAAAACAGTTTGAACAATTTTGTAAGAGGGCAACATCATTTTTATGGTACATTTGTATGATTTTTTTTATGAAATTGGGCCAGTGGGTTAGGAGTTGTCATTTTAAGATATTTCTATAATAAGTCGAGGGCATTGTTGTGCAGTAGATTAAAATGCTTTGAACTTTTTTAGATTTACCAAAGGTCTTAACATTCTTGTAAATTTACTTTGAAGTTGGGCCAGTAGTAAATGTTTCTATTTTTATCTCTGGCAGCCACCTTTTCATCAAGAACAGGAATGATTTGACCACTTTTGGTAGCGGGTCACCCAAGGAACATCCTTATGAAAATATCTTGAAATTGGTCCATTGGTTTATGTGGAGATTTTGTTTGAAGAAAATTGTGAACAGACGGACAATGCTGCCAGAGTGAGCTAAATATTCAAATGCTAAAGTGCTGACTATACATTATAAGGATTCAATGGTTATTGACATTTTTAGTTCAAATACTCCCACTTTTAAGAGAGAGATAAAAGAAACGAAAGAACTTACCCTGTGCTGTTTTGATACTCTTTCTGTCTAACAATATTTACATCAGTGGAACTGAGATTGTACTTCTTTTCCAGGACATTTTTCAAGGCCACCCTCAACTTTTCAAGGTCAGTCAAGGTCACATGTTTATCAAGGAACACTGAATATAATTCACTGGTTGAATACATTTTGTCTGTTGTCGTGGCAACCTAACCAAAAAATGAATATGTGTTAGAAAAAAGCAAATAATCATCCAACAAAAGCTGACAGAACACCAGTCCTGTAATGATTTCATATTCTAAGCTTGTATTAAACATTGAAATAATATGATATTCTTGAAGCTATATGCTTTTAAGATATGTGAAAAAAAGTAGCATCTATAATGACTTAAAAATATTATAAGAAATGGAGAAAATGCCTATTCTGAACAAACTGTTGCATTTCCCATGAGATATATTTAGTTAACTCTATCAGGGGAAGGCCTAAAGAAACTCAGAAAGAAAAGATTGAAATTTCTATACAAGTGATGCTGGCACAATCTGGACTATTCTATCCAATGTGAAAAATAGTCCCAAAGTTAATGCTTGCAAATATTTTTTAGTTTGTTGCATTAGAAGGTACATCAAATGTTTTCTGAATTTGTTGCATTTGTAGGGACATCAAATGGTTAGAGGTTTGAGTCGCATCACTCATAAAAAGCATCCCCTTGCAAATTACAAAGAGTCAATACTCAGGGGGAGACTGAAAACATACAGACTGAATGGAACCTTCTTTGTACAAGATACAAGAGGACCATCATGGTCCTATATCGCTCAACCGTTTAACCCTTTCCCTCATATAAACGCTTTCTGACGCCTCTGCAGCAGACGGCTTTTTGAAAACATAGTGACAAAAGAAGGAATTGCTCAAAACGAGCAATTTCTCCTTTTGCCACAATGTTTTCCACTTTTAGTCACAAGGTTATCCATTCAATTATCGAGATTTTCTATTTTTTGACAAAATATGTTTAAAGTCCTCTGCTGCAGAATTGTCATATGAGTGAAAGGGTTAATAGAACTTCAGGGTGACCACGTTTTTCAACAGATCGGATATTGGTAGAGCATCCCTCAATGTTTATGCACCATTTTTTTTTCAAATCTATTGGTTCAGGTTGAGAAGCTGTTTGTAAGAAAATGTGAACAATATCACAGATGAGGACAGACGGTGAGTGATCACAATAGGTCATCCTGAACTTTGTGATATTGACTTACCTGTATGTTAGTATGAGAACCAGTCAGTTCCGCAGACAGGAAGCTGGTATTCAGACTGGTTAGTGATTGATTGGTTAACTGGGTACCATTCACACTGACTGAGTACACAAGATGCCAGGCAGTATGGCTGAAATTGGTGAAGAGCTAATAATTAGGACTTGATTCAGTGGCATCAGCTTGAACTCTTTCCCCACCTATTGACGCGTTTTAACACATCTGCAGCAAACAACTTTTGAAGACATTGTGACAAACGGAGAAATTGCTCAAAACGACCAATTTCTCCTTTTGCCACAATGTTTTCAACTTTTTTCAGTAATTATACCTTCAATTATATAGATTTCCCATATTTTTGAGTAGACATTTTCAAAATCATCTGCTGCAGATTTGTTGTAGATGGGAAAGTATTCATGTTTACTATACAAAAAGGTTTACAGGAGCACATGTGTCATCTGCCCATAAGTTACAGTGTGACAGACGATGAATCAGAGAACAATGTTGGTTATCCATTTCCCACATACATCAAATCTGAAGCAGATGACTTTGAAAACATACTCGAACAAAATTGGAAAATATGGTGACAAAATGTAAAATTGCTTGTTTTGAGCCATTTCTTCTTTCGTGGACATGTTTTCAAATAGCTGTCTGCTGCTAAGGCTTCAGAACGTGACTATTTGAGGGAAAGTGATAAACCACATCAAAAAATAGTGTGAGGAAAGGAGAAATGAGCAATTTCTTCTTTTCTCACAAAGTTAAAATATTCTTGTTTATTTAAAACTTTGTTTCAAAACAAACTTAATTGTCTGTACCAGGAAAAATATAATGAAACTTTAAATCCATACAGGTAAGGGAAAGAAAGAGGTTATGATTGTTACCCAGATTTGTCCACTGTTTCTTCTTGACCTTTGATGCTGACTTTGACCTCTGACCCATTGAATTCTATAAATAAAAATAAATTCAAATTATTATTTGAGATTCATAGACATGGTTATTATTCATAAATTATAACCACATTTTGTTATCATCATTTTAAACAGGATTTGTTACATTATGTATTTGAATGTACTCTTTGGCAATAACAAGCATCTTATCAAGGAATTCACCCAATTTTTATTTGTTTTCTTGGGATCAATAATAAGAGCCTCTGTGGTAAAAACCTCAAGGCAAATCCCAATCCATGTAAAACAGATAAGTTCCAATCGCTTATCTAAGCCCTGGGCAAGTATTCAACCATCCTTCTAAATGTCCATATAATTATAATTTTTAATTTACAAATAAATAAATCTTCTTTTGTATTTAGAATTATATTCAAAATAAAAGTTAACTTAGAATGGTTGCTGAATCCAAGCCTTTACACTTTTTGTGCACTGGAAATGCGATTATGACCCCTATTTTGAGAGATCTTACCTGGATGTTGTTTGATCCATGCCAATTGAAGAGAATGTTCGAGTTTTCCGTAGTGCACAGATGACACTTTGTGTTGCAGATTCACAGACAACAACTGGCTGCTCTCCACAGTTGTACTGACATCCACACCAGTCTCGATCTGTAAGTCGGTCGCAATCTCGGGATGATTTTTAACGATGCTTGTGAACAAAGTTAGGTTTAGCTCTTTCACATCTTGTCGTATAAGAAGACGGCCATTTACTCTGATAAAGTATGGAAGGCCCCATATTGCAGATCTGAATGGTAAAGATTATGTTATTTCATCAATTTTTATATCCTTAATTATTGCTAATACACATTATTATATAACCTATAAATAGACGACTTTTCATTGGCTAAAAAGTAATTTTTTAGAAAATATATCTAGCGATATTGACCGTTTTTTTCTGATATTGACCAGTTTTATAAATAGTAACAGGGGAAGACCGGGGAATCCCACAAGCCGCCTATTAATATCCTTCGCCTTTATCTGTACGCTACGGAATTTTCCGAGGCGCGTTCCGAATGACCACGGAAACTTCCGAGAGGCCATTCCGGTGACGTAGTTTTTTTTAAATGACGTCATGCACGTGCATTACCAACATTTTAGACGCGCGTTTTAGACTGTTATCATGTCAAAAACGTACTAATATCATGAGACAGAAATACAACATACAACAGAAATGTTCCTTGAGTGGTCCTCTGTTTTCTTTTAAGTTGATCAATATCAAAACGATATGATAAATTGAGGGTTATACAATACAACAGTTATGGGCTTTTCAGCTGTTATACATGATGTTGATATGTACCAAAAAATCATTATTGACCAAGGCGATAATGATTTTTTTGGTGCATATCACATCATGTATAACAGCTGAAAAGTCCATAATTGTATAATATTTAATAGGCTATTGTATCACTATTTATCTATAATATTATTTTGTTCAAATAAATGTGTCTTTATCATATTTTCTATAAAAAGCATTTATTTTGCAACTTAAGGACATGCTGTAAATAACTTTTATGACAAATGTATTTTCTCTTCATATTGTTTATTATATCTACTAATTGATACCGAAAAGTCCGGATTCTAAGTATTATATAAACAATATGTGTTAGTGTGATTATATTTTATTTTTTTATCAAATCTGCAGCAGACCACTTTGAAAATGAAAGCATCGCTTTTGTATAGAGTTGAAAGTGTTTTGGCAAAAGGAGAAATTTCTTATTGTGAGCAATTTCTCCTTTTGGTCCATGCAATATTTCAAAAGAAGTCTACAGCAGATGCATCAAAATGTGTCTACAGTTAAGAAATAGAATTAAAGCTGTCATCAACATTGTGTCTCCAGTACCGGGGAAGGAGTAGTAAAGCTCTCATTATAATTGTGTCTGTAGTTGCAAAAGAGAAACAAAGCTCTCATTAACATTGTGTCTGCAGTAGTGAAAGAGAAGTAAAGCTCTCATCAACATTGTGTCTGCAGTAGTGAAAGAGAAGTAAAGCTCTCATCAACATTGTGTCTGCAGTAGTGAAAGAGAAACAAAGCTCTCATCAACATTGTGTCTGTAGTAGTGAAAGAGAAGCAAAGCTCTCATCAACATTGTGTCTGTAGTAGTGAACGAGAAGTAAAGCTCTCATCAACATTATGTCTGTAGTAGTGAAAGAGAAGTAAAGCTCTCATCAACATTATGTCTGTAGTAGTGAAAGAGAAGTAAAGCTCTCATCAACATTATGTCTGTAGTAGTGAAAGGTGAAGCAAAGCTCTCATCAACATTATGTCTGTAGTAGTGAAAGAGAAGTAAAGCTCTCATCAACATGTCTGTAGTAGTGAAAGAGAAGTAAAGCTCTCATCAACATTATGTCTGTAGTAGTGAAAGAGAAGTAAAGCTCTCATCAACATTATGTATGTAGTAGTGAAAGAGAAGTAAAGCTCTCATCAACATTATGTCTGTAGTAGTGAAAGGTGAAGCAAAGCTCTCATCAACATTATGTCTGTAGTAGTGAAAGAGAAGTAAAGCTCTCATCAACATGTCTGTAGTAGTGAAAGAGAAGTAAAGCTCTCATCAACATGTCTGTAGTAGTGAAAGAGAAGTAAAGCTCTCAACATTATGTCTGTAGTAGTGAAAGAGAAGTAAAGCTCTCATCAACATTATGTCTGTAGTAGTGAAAGAGAAGTAAAGCTCTCATCAACATTGTATCTGTAGTAGTGAAAGAGAAGTAAAGCTCTCATCAACATTATGTCTGTAGTAGTGAAAGAGAAGTAAAGCTCTCATCAACATTGTGTCTGCAGTAAGGAAAGAGAAGTAAAGCTCTCATCAACATTATGTCTGTAGTAGTGAAAGAGAAGTAAAGCTCTCATCAACATTGTGTATGCAGTAAGGAAAGAGAAGTAAAGCTCTCATCAACATTGTGTCTGCAGTAACGAAAGAGAAGCAAAGCTCTCATCAACATTGTGTCTGCAGTAAGGAAAGAGAAGTAAAGCTCTCATCAACATTGTGTCTTTAGTAGTGAAAGAGAAGCAATGCTCTCATCAACATTGTGTCTGTAGTTGCAAAAGAGATGTAAAGCTCTCATCAATGTTGTGTCTTAAGTTGGGAAAGAGAAGCAAAGCTCTTATCAATATTGTGTCTGCAGTAGTGAAAGAGAAACAAAGCTCTCATCACTACTGTGTCTGCATTAGAGCAAGAGAAGCAAAGCTCTCATCATTATTGTGTCTGCAGTAGGGAAAGAGAAGCAAAGCTCTCATCAATATTGTGTCTGCAGTAGAGAAAGAGAAGCAAAGCTCTCATACATATTGTATCTGCAGTAGGGAAAGAGAAGCAAAGCTCTCATCACTATTGTGTCTGCAGTAGGGAAAGAGAAGCAAAGCTCTCATCAACATTGTGTCTGCAGTAGAGAAAGAGAAGCAAAGCTCTCATCAACATTATGCCTGCAGCTGGGAAAGAGAAGCAAAGCTCTCATCAATATTGTGTCTGCTGTAGAGAAAGAGAAGCAAACCTCTGATAAATATTGTGTCTGCAGTAGGGAAAGACGCAAAACTTGTGGCAAAAGTAAAATTTGCTCAGCATGAGCAGTTTCTCTTTTGGTCATATTAAAATTAAAAAGCGACAACTTACCCTGATGCAGTATACAGGCGCCTTCTATGGAACACTGTTACAGTGACATTGGTCTCTGAAGAAAATTAGAAACGAAAATAAATCTCTTGCGCTAATATTTCATTTACCTATGCTTAAGTTAGTCAACTTTAACAAACTGATAAATTAAATATCCAAAGATAGAAGTGAGGACCAACAATAACTTACTCTCAATTATTAACCCTTTCCCTCATATAGACGCTTTTTGACACCTCTGCAGCAGAAGGCTTTTTGAAAACATAGTGACAAAAGAAGAAATTGCTCAAAACGAGCAATTTCTCCTTTTGCCACCTTGTTTTGCTATTTTAGTCATAGGTTATCAATTCAATTATAGAGATTTTCTATTTTTTGACAAAATATGTCATTCTGTCTGCTGCAGAATTGTCGTATGAGGGAAAGGGTTAAATAAACCAGCTAACCCTTTCCAACTTGCAGATGCATTTTGATGAGCAATTTCTCCTTTTCCACAATATTTTCAACTCCGCCTATTCATTAAACTTTCTTTTCAAGAGATCTTTAAAAGTTTTTGCCAACATGTTTTCAAATTTGCCCGATGCAAATTTTGTTGTATGTGGGTTAACTAAAAAGAAGATGTTCATTATGAGCAATTTCTCCTTTCATAATAATGTTTATTAAAATTCATCTGCTGCAGATGCGTAAAAATGCGTCTGTAAGTAAGAAAAGGTTCAAACATTTAGTCGGATGGACAGAGGATGGAAAAATAATCCCTTAATATTCCCAAGGCAGAAAATACAATAAACTGTGTCACATAACCTACAGTGACGTATGGCCTGAAATCTTGATTTTTGGGACTTAACCCTTTTCCTCATATAGAAGCTTTCTGACGCCTCAGCAGCAAATAGCTTTTTGAAAAGATAGAGACAAAACGAGCAATTTCTCCTTTTGCCACTTTTAGTAATAGGTTATCCATTCACTTAAGAGTTTTTTGACAAATATGTTCAGTCATATGCTGCAGAATTGTTGTATGAGGGAAAGGGTTAACCTTAGCATATAGACGTTTCTGACTCCTCTCAGCAGACGGCTTTTTGAAAACATAGTGACATAATAATAAATTGCTCAAAACGAGCAATTTCTCCTTTTGCCACAATGTTTTCCCCCTTTTAGTCATAGGTTATTCATTCAATCATAGAGATTGTCCATTGTTTGACACAATATGTTCAAAGTCGTCTGCTGCAGAATTGTCGTATGAGGGAAAGGTTAACAGACACATTTCGACTTTTTGAGGCCATGATAGATATCAACTTACCTTGTAATACTGTTTTGTAATATTCTGTCAGAATCATTGATAAATCTTTGTACCATGCAGTGGGTATCCATCGTTTTGTTAAAAGCCAGTTTACGTAGTACCAGGATGTTGATGTTGAGAATTGCTTGTCATGTGACAGGATGTAGTGTCCTTGTGGACCCGTGAAGTTCAGGTATGGTTGAAAGTTGCTGTAGTTCACAGAAGGTACCATTTGTTGGTCTACTGTCGTACCATTGATTTTGAGCTCATAATTAACCTTCCAGCTTTCTGATCTGTTCATTATGTAAAAGCATTATAATTATTGTAATTATATTATTATTATTATCATTATAATTTTTTGTTATTATAAATAATCAAGGAAATACAGTTAACCCTTTCAAATATTCAGATACAGTTTCACGCATATGCAGCAAATTACCTTTAAAAAAAGGAGAAATTGCCAGTGCAGAGTAGTTAAACATATGTCTGCATTTCAGAAAGGGTTTATTCTTTCCAACTTCTAGTTTCCTCTGCAGTAGATGACTTTAGAGAATATTATGGCAAAAGAAGAAATTGCTCATGAGCAATTTCTCCCTGTGCCACAATGTTTTCAACTTAATTCAATAACTTTTATTGTTTTTATAATTATGTTATATAATTTCTATTGTTAAGATTTACTTGTAATAGCAATTTAATTGTCAAAGGCCGTACAGGTAAGATAAAAAACATAAATTTGAATTGGAATGTTTTTTGTCATCAAAAGAACCTACCCTGTTTCATCAATGACTCTGTCCTGGTCTTTAATTTGGACTTGTACACTTGTGTTTGTACCTGAAATATTTGTTGATACAGAGTAAGTATAATTCTTGGAATATAGCAATGATAAAATTGTGACAGATGTTGTCTGCAACAGATGCTTTGAGATATATCATAAACTTTCCTTCATATAGACACTTTCTGACTCCTTTGCAGCAGATAACTTTTGAAGTAATTGTGACAAAAAAGAGCAATTTCTTCTTTTGCCACAATATTTTCAAATTTTTCTTTAATAATTTTCCCTGTTTTGCCTAGATGTTTTCAAAGTTGTCTGCTGCAGATTTGTTGTATGAGGCATAGGTTTAACGTCTGTTGCAGTGGAATCAGAAAGCGTCTATATGAGGTGAGGGAAAGGTTTAACCTGTTGCCACAGTTTTAAATTTGTCTGCTGGAAGCTTGTCTGCATGTGTGAAAGGGTGCATATCTCCCAGCTGGATACTTACCATTGTAATAGTCTTTCCAGTACCATTCCAAAGTCTCCTCAAAATCTATGTAATTCAGCACGGAGAGTTGATTGTCCAGGTAGAGAGAGGACGTTGAACTTGAATGATGACTCACGTAGCCTGGGTTGTTGGTACCTGTCACATAACTTTCTCGAAGTTTGGTTACATTTAAGGCTGGCCATGTGTGCGAGTTGATCAGGCGACCCTCATACAAGAAAGCGTATCTGAACTCCCAAAGCCAACCACTTGAATAAAGAAAAAATCAGATTTTGCAAATAATTACCTCAACTCCCAAATCCAAACACTTAACCCTTTCCCTCATATATACGCTTTCTGACGCCTCTGAAGCAGACAGCTTTTTGAAAAACATAGTGACAAAAGGAAGACATTTCAGCTAAAGTAGAGATTGCTCAAAATCAGCAATATCTGCTTATGCCACAATGTTTTCAACTCAATTACTTTCATTTTTAGAAATGTTCCATAAATTTGCCTAAATATTTTGAAAGTTGTCTGCTGCAAATTTGTTATATGTGGGAAAGGGTTAATATAGACACAAATTTGAAATAATTCTATTACAGTTCATTTCATAATTTACCATTGCTATATGCATCAATCATTAATGTGCATGCAGTACCAGACATATTACATAGACGCCATGTCAGGCACAACCACATACCCTGCTCATTACTACAGATCTGCAGCAGACAACTTTGAAAACATCTAGGAGAAATTTTCCATTATGAGATTTCACAATTTATTTAAAATTTTCTTTGATGCACATGACTCACAAAGCATCTGTATGTGGGAAAGGGTTTAAGTTCACAATGTATAACTTTGAATTGGCTCAATTATAATATGAAGGACACAAACATATTCATACACATATTCACATGAGGTGAATGCTTGTGAACCCTTTCCACATACAACAAATCTGCAGCAGATGAAAACATAGTGACAAAAACCTGAGCAATTTCTCCTTTGACCCCAGTGTTTTCAAAAGTCGTCTGCTGCTATTGCGCCAAAATGCGTCTGCAGGTGGGAAAGGATTAAATGATTCATACCACTCGCTTTAAAACTGTAGGAGAACTTTAGACCACACGTTTGTTTATGGATGCAGACCAACATGAAATTTTGTATCAAAATTATTCATTTTATTTTCTTGTGTTTTAAACCTTTCACTCGTACAGACGCTTTTGGACGTCTCTGCAGCAAACAACGTTTGATAATATTGTAACTAAAGAAGAAATTGCTCAAAACAAGCAATTTCTCCTTTTGCCACAATCTTTTCAACTTATTGCAGTAAATATACCCACATTTGTAGGGATTTTCTATATTTTTGTCAACATGTTTCCAAAGACTTCTGCTGCAGATTTTCTGTATGAGGGAAAGGGTTAATATACCGGTAAGTATAAATTTTAAGAACATTGAGAATTTGTTTATTATACCGTAAGCAATTTATCCTTTTGCCACAATTGTTTCAAAAGTAATCTGCTGCAGATGTACCAAAATGCGTCTTTATGTCTACTTCTACTTTGTTAATGCCTAGGACTTAGTTCATCGCAGGCAATTAAGTGACGCCATCAGAGTGGTAAAAATCAGCAATGTGGCATATTTATAAATAAAATAAACAAGATAAAAAGATCTGTGTTGTTTAAGGCCGTGTATGACTGCAGACGGGAGTTGAAGCCGTCTACAGACACGATCTATGCCAGGTCCAGAGGAAGGTCAGTCTCTGATAGTCCTATGAAGAAAGCTGTTCCTTTACTGTTCGTAATTGGCACGAAGTTCAATGAATGCCCTGCTGTATATTCTAGTATCAAGACTGTGAGGCGAGTAACATAGTCTGGAATTTCCAAAGCCTTCATAACATATCTGATAAATGGTAATTAGTACGTATTTGCATGAAACAAATTATTTGAAGTGTAATAAATACCTTGTTGTATGTACTGGCAGAGATTTAATCAATTTTATTTCAGCATGAAGATCCCAGTCTGATTTTAGATTTATATGGTATTTACCTGAAATTATAAAGACAACGAGTGTTTGCTTAACCCTTTCCCTCATGTAGATGCTTTCTGACGCCTCTGACATGTTTTGAATACATTGTAACAAAAGAAGGAATAGCTCCTTTTGACGTTTTTCACGTTTAAAATTTAGAACAATTGTTGAATAAAGTTGAAAACATTGTGGCAAAATGATAATTTCTTTATTATGAGAAATTTCTTTTTATGTCACAATGTTTCCAAAAATCATCTGCTGCAGAGGCGTCAGAAAGTGTCTGTATGTGTGAAAGGATTACTGTATATGATATTTTCACGAGTTTGTGTGCCACAAGTGAAAATACTTCTTTCTTTGTTAACAAAATTTAATGGAAACATATCTAAATCTTACATCTAAAACAAACATATGATCTGTTTATTTCATCCTTTTGTTTACTGATGACGTTTTAGTGACTGCATGAAACTTTGAAAATAATCACTTGATTAAAATTCACTGTTTGATACAGTGACATTCCAACACTATTGACAATTTCTCTTCTATATGCAAAGAGGGATTTAAGCGTGATATACCTTACACAGTATATCACTCTTTAACTTCCGTAACTCTTTTTGGCCTTCATGATTAATAACTACACACCTGTTTTCCAAATCGTGATATAAAATCCGGTATATCGCTCAAAAGTAAAATCTATTTCTTTAGTGTAACCTATCACTTACCCACATGATCCCACCAGTAACTCTTCAGAACTGAAGACAAGAAAAGGTTCTTCTCGCTATAGATAGTGAACAGATAATTGTAGTTATACACATGGCTTAAACTGCTGTATATTCTGTAGTTAAAGTTGTAAAGGCTGTGGAAGTAGGTCAGTGTGGATTGCCATGACAACTGGTGGGAGTTCTCTGTAAGGGCTACGCCACCCTGAATGTTCTTGTACAGGAAGAATATGAGACGGTAGTATTTGACTCTGAAAAGGTTAAAAGATGACAGTGTTTTAAACCTTTTCCACATATAGACGCCTTTTGAAAACATTGTGACAAAAGGGGAAATTGCTTAAAACAAGCAATTTCCCATTATGTCACAGTTTTGAACTCTATAAAAAAAAATACCTTTTCATTTAAAGAGATTTTAGCAATTTTTGTCTTAGATATTTTTAAAGTCGTCTGCTGCAGATTTGTTGTATGTGGGAAAGAGTTAAATAGACAGACAGATGAAAGGTTTGAACTATATTCTGTGTCAAAGCAAGATGTGACTTGCAATTAATCTAGAATCAATCAATTAATGATTCTATCATCATTTCTGTAAGTTCAAATCTTGAAATAAACATCAATAAATTCTAAAAATGCTCATGCTTACCCTTTTGTGTCAACAATTGTTTCTTGTTGTTTCACAGACACCTCATAGTCACAGAATGCACCTGAAGAATAAGAGGGAATAATCTTAAATGACAAAAAAACAGACTTATGACATATTATAATTATGATTGTCATGGTAGCCAAGTGTCATGAAAGAATCTTGAACATTGAAGAAGTAAAATGTAGTTTGCAATGCAAATATCGTTTGACAGAAATCTAGATCATATGACTGACCAATCAACCAATCGATAAACATGGTTACACCAGTATGACTGTATTCATCCAAGTTACTTCTATTTACAGCTTAATGTATAACAAGAATGAAGAATGTTAGAAATAACACAATGTGGAAGGCAGTGGTACAGTGGTAGAGCGTCACCTCTCGTACCAAAAGTCTAGTGTTCGAATCTCATGATGAGTGGGTTCTGCCTTTGGGATTTTTCCAAACAAACGGCGCAAGTACTGGTTATGTCTCCAGGAAGCAAACATCGAGCTTGATTAATATAAGCTTAAAGCTTGTTTTGCAAACGACGTAAAATAAATATGTTTAACCTAACACAATGTCATGAGTAGCATGCCAATAAGAGAGTAAGTGAAAGCATGACAAACAGACAACAGACAGGTGATCCCACTGTGTCTTCCTGCAAGACAACATACAGGACTGGTGATCCCACTGTGTCTTCCTGCAAGACAACAGACATGACTGGTGATCCCACTGTGTCTTCCTGCAAGACAACAGACAGTCGATCCCACTGTGTCTTCCTGCAAGACAACAGACAGGTGATCCCACTGTGTTCTCCTGCTAATTCAGACAACAAACATGTGATCCCACTGTGTCTTCCTGCTAATTCAGACAACAGACTGGTGATCCCACTGTGTCTTCCTGCAAGACAACAGACATGACTGGTGATCCCACTGTGTCTTCCTGCAAGACAACAGACAGTCGATCCCACTGTGTCTTCCTGCAAGACAACAGACAGGTGATCCCACTGTGTTCTCCTGCTAATTCAGACAACAAACATGTGATCCCACTGTGTCTTCCTGCTATTCAGACAACAGACAGGTGATCCCACTGTGTCTTCCTGCTAATTCAGGCGATGCAAAATCTGACAAAAGCTTTTATACAGTGAATACATACTTTGATTATGTCCGAAGATACAATATTGTGACTGAATTTCCCTCTCCAATCTCTGCCAGTCATAGTAATAGACACTCATATTAAACACCATTTCAAAGGCATAGTCTCTGCTAAATACAGACATCTGATTGGTCAATCCAGGGTATAATAGGTGGGGCTTGTTGCTGACTCCAGTAAATTTGAATGTCTGGTTCCCAGTTGTCAAGAGATGTTCAGTGATGGATTGAACAAAGAGTGGGTGTATATGTACCACATTGTTGGATTTGAGAATAAAGGTGATACGCCAGAAAATACTGAAAGAGAAAAAAAACAATTCAAAATCATTAGATTAATATCCAAGCTGTTTACCTGATTTGTTGATGTATTTAACCCCCCTTTATCCACATACAACACAATGTATCATCAACAACATATTCCAAAAACATGAAAAATCGCTAAAAATGAAAGATTAATTCTTTCCCACATACAATAAATCTGCAGCAGAGTACTATGAAATCATCAAATCTAAAACATAGATAATCTCTAAAAATGATAGTATGATTGTTGTATAGAGTTTTGCCACAATGATTTCAAAAGTCACATGCTTAAGAGGAGTCAAAACGTGTCTATATGGTGGAAAGGGTTAATTATTAAATAGAGTAAGAAATATTGTGGCAAAAAGAGAAATTGATGATTATGAGCAAATTCTCCTTTTACCACAATGTTTTCAAGTCCTATGCTTCATAGGTTACAGAAAGCGTCTCATATGAGGGAAAGGGTTAAGAGTCCTCTGTTTTTAACACATCTGAAGAAAGGCATGGAGAATCTTGATTATCAGAGGTCTGGTTTTTGTGATAGAGTAAAACACATTATGAGAAATGGAGAAATTGCTCATAACGGGTAATTTCTAATTCGCTCATAATATTTTCAACAAAATTCATCTGGTTCAAAACAAGAGCGCCACCGAGCGAATGCCAATGCTCATCTGGATTTTTTTTAACCTTTTCCCTCATACGCAATTCTGCAGCAGACGACTTTGAACGTATTTTGTCAAAAAATGGAAAATCTCCATAATTGAATGGATAACCTATGACAAAAAGTGGAAAACATTGTGGCAAAAGGAGAAATTGCACGTTTTGTGCAATTTCTTCTTTTGACACTATGTTTTCAAAAAGCCGTCTGCTGCAGAGGTGTCAGAAAGCGTCTTTATGAGGGAAAGGGTTAATTTGAAAGAGGGTCATTACTGAATAAATATTAAAGCCAGAGCTATTTGACTTGGTAGAGACATTTGTATTGTTCCTATGAACATGTGTACCAAGTTTCATTTGAAAATGTTAAATGTTTTTTTGAGTTATGAGGTAAGATTAAATTTGTGTGATGACTACGTTGCCAAGGGTATCAGAATAGCCTGACGAAAAAAAAACAGACAAGCTTAAAAATGAGAAATGGAGAAATTGCTCATGATGAGTAATTTCTCATTCACTCATATGGTTTTTCTTCAAAAGTCATCTGTTTGAAAAAAAAATGAGCGGATAAATTGTACAACAATATATACTAGTTTCCTTGATACCAACAATATTAACTCCATTTTTAGAGAAATCAAACAACGGACCATTGGATATAGAGATTTTATATATTTTGTACTTGATAGTTTCAAAGTCGTCTGCTGCAGATTTATTGTATGTGGGAAAGGGTTAATTCTGAGCAACTGTCTACCACATGAGTTAGTTTGTTGAATGGTGTTTTATGCCACTTTCAACACTATTTCAGTCACATTATGTCATTTCCTGAGTAAATTACTAGTACTGCTGGTAAGCTTATCCTGACACCAGCCCATCAGTCGTAATGCTATCTCGCGACATTGAGCGCCAAGGAGGGAAACCACTAATAACATTTTAAAGCCTTTGTTATAACCTGAACAGACTCCTGAATACAATGTAGGTATGATTAACCCTTTCCCTCATATAGACGCTTTCTGACGCCTCTGCAGCAGACGGCTATTTGAAAACATAGTGACAAAAGAAGAAACTGCACAAAACGTGCAATTTCTCCTTTTGCCACAATGTTTTCCACTTTTAGTCATAGGTTATCCATTCAATTATAGAGATTTTCTATTTTTTGGTGAAATATGTTCAGTCGTCTGCTGCAGAAATGTCATATGAGGGAAAGGGTTAAACAGGAGTTTTGCTCCAGACCAGACATTTTTACACAGAATTAGAAGAAAAGGTAACAGAATGGATTGTACTACTCTATGAAAAGTCAGGCGTAAAATTACATTGTTGTTAATTTATCAAACAAAATGTTAACCTGCTAAGATATCTTAACCCTTACCCTCATATAGACGCTTTCTGACGCCTCTGCAGCAGACGGCTATTTGAAAACATAGTGACAAAAGAAAAAATTGCACAAAATGTGCAATTTCTCCTTTTGACACAATGTTTTCCACTTTTAGTCATAGGTTATCCATTCAATTATGGAGATTTTCTATGTTTTGACAAAATACGTTCAAAGTCGTCTGCTGCAGAATTGTCGTATGAGGGAAAGGGTTAAGTGTTGTCTGCTTTAAAAATATCTGAACATATAGAAAAATAAATAAAACAATTGTGGATACAGATTTGAAAACGTTTTAGGGAAAGGACAAATTTCTAAATTAGGGAAATTTCTTCTTTTTCTTGAATGTTTTCAAAAACCACCTGCTTTACAATGTGTCAACAGTTGTCTGTGTCAGGACAGGAGTTAATCCTTTCCCACATACCACAAATCTGCAGCAGACGACATTAAAAACATCTAGAGAAAAATAGGAAAGTTCTCTATAAATGAAAGTATAAAAATTGAATAGAGTTGAAAACATTGTGGCAAAAGGAGAAATGGCTTGTTTTGAGCAATTTCACCTTTTGTCTCACAATGTTTTCAAATTTGTCTCCTGCAGTGGCATCAAAAAGTGTCTATATTTGGGAAAGGGTTAAATTGTTTACCTTTGTTTGATGTAAACCTTTGTTTGTCTGATTATCTGTACCTCCAGATCCTTCTTATAAAAGGTATAATCTACAATTAGAAAGGAACTTCCATTTACAACATTTTCGTTTATACTTTACAATACTAATTATTATTACATACATGCATGCATGAGAGAGAAGGGAATCAAATGGCCAGCACCAACAACTTTGTAATTGAAGCAAACAGTTGAGAATTTTTTCTGGATTATAATGATGCTTTTTTTCACTTGTATTAATTTAATGTATATAATTATGGGTAGTATTTGTTACTTGGAACGCAAAGTCCATAATATAGGAAAAAACACCCAAAAGGTTATCTTTATATTTCATGTTAAGACAATAGTGTTGGAGGGAAAAAATGTGTCACCTGTCAATTTGTCAGTAAGTATGACAGACAGATAGACGATGGAGAAATGATACCTATGTGTTCCCTGCCAATTTGTCAGTAAGTATGACGGGCAGATAGACAATGGAGAAGTGATCCCTATGTGTTATCTGTCAATTTATCAGTGGGAGAATTGATTCCAATGTGTCACCTGCCAATTTGTCAACTAGTATGACAGGCAGATAGACAACGGAGAAGTGATCCTATGTGTTATCTGCCAATTTGTCAGTGAGTATGATGGGCAGATACACAACGGAAAAGTGATTCCAATGTGTCACCTGCCAGTTTGTCAGCAAGTATGACGGGCAGATAGACAATGGAGAAGTGATTCATATGTGTCACCTGCCAGTTTGTCAGTAAGTATGATGGGCAGATAGACAATGGAGAAGTGATCCCTATGTGTCACCTGATAGTTTGTCAGTTAGTATGACGGACAGATAGACAATGGAGAAGTGATCCCTATGTGTCACATGCCAGTTTGTCAGTTAGTATGATGGACAGATAGACAATGGAGAAGTGATCCCTATGTGTCACCTGATAGTTTGTCAGTTAGCATGATGGACAGATAGACAATGAAGAAGTGATTCCTATGTGTCACCTGATAGTTTGTCAGATAGTATGACGGACAGATAGACAATGGAGAAGTGATTTGTATGTGTCACCTGATAGTTTGTCAGTTAGTATCACGGACAGATAGACAATGTAGAAGTGATTCCTATGTGTTCCCTGCAATAGTAGGTGACGCAAAAAATACAGTACCTTTCCACTTGAGTTCCAGCTGATGTAAGAGCTCCTTCTCAGCAAGTTCAAAATCAAACAAATCCAATGATGACATGAAAACAAGATTATACGTCTCCTCTTCAAGGCAGGTCATGGTGGTTGTCATGGCAGTTAAACTGTACTGACGTTGAAATTCAGTTTTCAGTACGGTGTTGATTATAGTCTGATCGGCTGAGCTATAGGGGTAATGTGATGGATTTACAACGGATCCTGTGGTTCGCACCAGTAAGTACACACGAGTGAACACACCCCTGAAATAAGAAATGTACTTGTTTCACTTAATCCACATACAACAAATCTGCAGCAGACGATTTTGAAAACATCTTGGCAAAAATATGGCTAATCCCTATAAATAAAAGCATAATTATTATGCATGATTTCTCCTTTAGCAACAATGTGTTCAAAAGTCGTCTTCGACAGAGCCTTCAGAAAGCGTCTGTATGAGGTTAAACAGCGTACCCGGGCTAAAGGAGCTTATCCTAGGTAAAAGGTACAAGTTGGCATGTATTAACAGTGGAGGTTCAGATCTGTCCATCTGCTCAGTATTATTACAATCTACAGAAGTTGTCACAAGTTAGGGTTCAAACAACCCTGTGTTACAGTAAAAAATATTGTGTTGATCTTGATCAGAATGTGCTAACTTGTACCTTTTTCAATAGACAGGTTTAACCCTTTACCTCATACAACAATTTTGCAGCAGAAGACTTAAAATATATATAGTAAAATATGGGAAAATCCTTCTAAATGAAAGTTCAATCATACAATAGAGTTGAAATAAAAAAATGTCTGCTGCAGAGGCAACAGCAAGTGTCTATATGTGGAAAAGGGTTAACCCTTTCCCTCATATAGATGCTTTCTGACGCCCCTGCAGCTTTTTGAAAACATAGTGACAAAAGAAGAAATTGCTCAAAACAAGCAATTTCTCCTTTTACCACAATGTTTTCCACTTTTAGTCATAGGTTATCCATTCAATTATAGAGATTTTCTATTTTTTTGACAAAATATGTTCAAAGTCGTCTGCTGCAGATTTGTCGTATCAGGGAAAGGGTTAAATGAAAATCCAGATCAACCCAATTACTTTCATATTGATATCCACAGCCTAATGTTTGTATATTTACAGTTTTAAAGGAATCTACACAAGTTGACAGAAGCTTTTAAACAACCTTGCATAAGTAATATGTGACACAGTGTATATATTGATCAGATTGTTTTGATGCACAGGCTGAGCTGCATCTACACTGGTCTCGAAACCCAACTAGTACATCTTCCCATGGACAGACTCAAATCAAAAAAGAAGGCAACCACATTACTTACATATTGATATCGACAGTCCTGTTTGTATATTTATATCCCAGACTTGTCTTCACCAGTTTCATCTCTAGACTATATCCTTTAAAAGAAAGAAAAAAGCATTGAAGAAGTTTACAATTGACAAATGTTGCTTTTTTAAATGACATTTGTAAAGAAAGGTGAGTTCACAATAAAGAAAAAAAAAGACATTCTTAATTAAAGCTAATAATTTTAAGTATTTCTTTTTAGGAAATGGTTGACATAATTATGTTTTGCAAGATAAATTGGACCCTGAATAATGTTACAGGCAATTTCCACAGCCAGGATAACTAAATAAAATTAAAACAATATTGTGAAAAAAGGAAATAAATGCTTTTTTGAGGAGTATACAATGTTGTTTAACTGTACCAAATTTGATATATAGGATCTGACATAAGTTGTCATTTCATATAAAGTTTTATTAAAAGATTTCAAGAAATTTGTTATAAAGCGAGCCTCTTATGAAATGATAACGAATGTCAGATTCTTTTGATCACATGATGAAACACAAATAGAAAATCGGTGTTTTGTTGTCAGAAAATAGTCCCAACATGTTATGCTTAATAAACTGGTAACTTAAATCACATAAGAAATCTCTTTATACAAAAGTGTATACATATAGTATTTATGAGCAATTTCTCCTTTTGTTTTCTGAAGTTTTCTGCTTCAAAGTCTTCGGAAAGTGTCTATAAGTATATAAGTCGGAAAGGGATACTTATATGCCTTGTATCACAATGATAAACACTTGATTCAATAAAATGCCTTGAGGGCAATATTGCAGCAGAGTAGCCAGACCTAGGCTGGTTATACCAGGGATACAAAATTAAATTTGCTTAGTACATTGTTATATATGCCATTTATTGAAAGAAATCCCCATGCACTTCCCTTTGGGTCTCCCATGGAAAAAGCATGAGTTTCATCTGTGATCAATTTCATGGCCACGCCCAATATAGTCATAAATCAAAAAAAAAAAAAAAATGACAATGTTTGTGAAATAATGTCAGAAGCAAGTTGCTACTTTCAGAGAAGATTTTGCGAAAATTGTGCTAAAAGATATTTAGTGTTGAACTGTAACAGTCCCTGAAAGCTATGTTTTTGGCCAATCAAGTTCATTTAAGATGTTTTGGTAGAGGGTCTCATAAGGAACATTTATGTGATATTATAAATTGTGCCAGTTGTTTCTGGAAACTTATTTTAAAATTTCTTAATGTCTTTTTTGGGTAGTCAAAGCAACCACAATTTTGCAATCAGAATTCAAATATTTTAACCCTTTCCCACCTCAGATGTATTTTGATGCAATAGCAGTAGACAACTTTTGAAAACATTGTTGAAATGTGAAATTGCTCATAATGAACTATTTTTGTAGACAACCATATATGTGTAAAGTTTGGGTGAAATTGAGTTAGAAGTAAAGGAGAAATCATTGGATAAAAATTCTAGGTATCAACATAGAGTGATCAGTTGAGAGAAAAACACAGGAATTTAAACCCTTTCCCACACGTAGACGTATTTTGATGTTTCTGTAGCAGAATATTTTTAAAAACAATGTGACAAGAGGAGTAATTGTTGATAAAACATTTGCCTCATTGTTTTCAACTTTTTTCAATAATCATACTGTCATTTGTAATGAGTTTCAATAATCATACCGTCATTTGTAATGAGTTTCAATAATCATACAGTCATTTGTAGTGAGCTTCAATAATCATACTGTCATTTGTAATGAGTTTCAATAATCATACAGTCATTTGTAGTGAGCTTCAATAATCATACTGTCATTTGTAATGAGTTTCAATAATCATACAGTCATTTGTAGTGAGCTTCAATAATCATACTGTCATTTGTATTGAGTTTCAATAATCATACAGTCATTTGTAGTGAGCTTCAATACTCATACTGTCATTTGTATTGAGTTTCAATAATCATACTGTCATTTGTATTGAGTTTCAATAATCATACAGTCATTTGTAGTGAGCTTCAATATCATACTGTCATTTGTATTGAGTTTCAATAATCATACTGTCATTTGTAGTGAGCTTCAATAATCATACTGTCAATTGTATTGAATTTCAATAATCATACTGTCATTTGTATTGAGTTTCAATAATCATACCGTCATTTGTATTGAGTTTCAATAATCATACCGTCATTTGTAATGAGTTTCAATAATCATACCGTCATTTGTATTGAGTTTCAATAATCATACCGTCATTTGTATTGAGTTTCAATAATCATACCGTCATTTGTATTGAGTTTCAATAATCATACCGTCATTTGTATTGAGTTTCAATAATCATACTGTCATTTGTATTGAGTTTCAATAATCATACTGTCATTTGTATTGAGTTTCAATAATCATACTGTCATTTGTATTGAGTTTCAATAATCATACTGTCATTTGTATTGAGTTTCAATAATTTCACCAAGATGTTTTCATAGTCACCTGGTGTAAATTTGTTCTATGTGAGAAAGAGTTAACCCTTTCCCTCATACGACAATTCTGCAGCAGACGTCTTTGAACATATATTGTCAAAAAATGGAAAATCTCTATAATTGAATGGATAACCTATGACTAAAATAGAAAAATATTGTGGCAAAAGAAGAAATTGCTCGTCTTGAGCAATTTCTTCTTTTGTCACTATGTTTTCAAAAAGCCGTCTGCTGCAGAGGCGTCAGAAAGCATCTATATGAGGGAAAGGGTTAAGAATGTACATATGAAGTAAAAAACACAAAATAATCATGCTGATGATACAAGTTTTTACAATTGTGCTATTCATCTACTAATATTATTAAAAAAAATTATGAGCCATTAAATAGGAGAACCAATAAGGGTTGTTTGGATATTAACCCTTTCCCACATACAACAAATCTACTGCAGACAATTATGAAAACATCTGGGAAAACGTAAGAAAATAAAAGCATATTTCTAATAGAGTTGTAAACATGTGGTAAAAGAAAATGTGCTCGTTATAAACAATTGCCACAATGTTTTCAGAAGTAGTCTGCTGCAGATTGGGTCAAAATGAATTTAATGTGGGAAAAGGTTAAACAAACAGGTTCTTTTACACAGGAGAAATTAATAGTAGAATGACATGGGATATTTTCTGGAATATTCATAACATTAAATATATATCATCTTATGAATATTCTTTTGGACAAAACTGAACTTTCTATTTTTCAATGTAGATCGGAAATGCTGCAATGACTATGGCTCATAAATTAATTCATACATGTATAATATCATTATGTTATATCATGCAAAAACAAATGTGCTGTATCGGGCATAAAAAGGTCTTATTTCACCAATATATTACACTGTTCTACCTGCAAAAAACATTTCAATAAATTTGCAGCAGACAGCAGATGACTTTTGAAAACACTGTTGCAAAAGATGAAATTGCTCGTGATGAGCAATTTTGCCTTCAGCTGCAATGTTTTCAATTCTATTCAATAATTATACCTTTATTTTGAGATATTTTTCATAATTTTGCCAGGTTGTTTTCAAAGTATGTAGTCTGCTGCAGATTTGTTGAATGTTGAAAATGGTTTCATATTAAATAAGCACTCTCTTAGCCTGATACAGCTCATATTATATCATATGTGTATATATGTGTATAATAAATGTGAAAAATATATGTGAATAATATATGTGAATATACATGTATATGATTATGTACCAATGGATGATTGCCTAACACTCCTTGACGAGGGTGATGAAACATTGGCTGAAATAAGCAAAGCATATCATTGTAATTGGGCTTATATGCTCAAATAAGCAAAGCAAAATGAAACGAATTCCATACAATTAACAAGAGCTGTCCATAAGACAACATGAGTGCCTATTTGCCATTTGATGTCATGAGATATGTGCATGATAGTACCTTGCATGCCAAACTTTAACCAAATTTTCAAAGTCAAACAAGGGCCATAATTTGTTCTAAATCATTCAAGAGTTATCTAACTTGACTTTCTGACACCTCTGAAGACATGAATGAAATTTCAAGTCAATATCATTATTGGTTACTGAAATATGTCCATGATAGTATCTTGCATGCAAAACTTTAACCAAGATTTCTAAGTCCAAAAAGAGGCATAATTGTGTCAAAATCTGATATTGAGTTTTGGGACTTGTCCTGCAAGATCATTTGATGATATCCAATAAGTGTATGAAGTTTCAAAACAATAGCATCTGTGGTTTGTGAAAAAAAGCCTTGCATGCAAAACTTTTACCAACTTTACCAACTTTTCTAAGTCCAGAAAGGGGAATAATTGTGTCAAAATCTGATATATAGAGTTTTGGGACTTGTTCTGCAATGTCATTTAATGATGTCCAATAAGTGTGTGAAGTTTCAAAGCAATAGCATCTGTGGTTTGTGAGAAAAATCCTAGCATGCAAAACTTGAACCAAAATTTTTAAGTCCAAAAAGGGGCATAATTGTGTCAAAATCTAATGTAGAGTTTTGTGACTTGTCCAGATTATGTCCAATAAGTGTGTGAAGTTTCAAAGCAATAGCATCTGTGGTTTGTGAGAAAAAGCCTTGCATGCAAAACTTAAACTAAAATTTGTAAGTCCAAAAAGGCGCATAATTGTGTCAAAATCTGATGTAGGGTTTTTGGACTTGTCCTACAAGGTTATTTGACGATGTCCAATAAGTGTGTGAAGTTTCAAAGCAATAGCATCTGTGGTTTGTGAGAGAAAGCCTTGCATGCAAAACTTTAAACAATGTTGCAATGCTGACGCTGACCCCAACGCAAAAGTGACTTTAATAGCTCTTATATTCTTCAAATAGTCAAGCTAAAAATTAAAACTACAAAAATCATTTGAATATGCAGGGGATAACAGAAGTTTTCTTTGGATTAAGCATTATATTTTCAGACTTCCAAAAAGGCCATATAATAACAATCTACACATAGTTATTTACAATTTAATGGATGCAGAACAAGATGGAAAATTGAAATGTTCCATATCAATGATAGCTTCACTCTCAAAAACAATTTCTTATTTCTACTAGATAAATCATTTCAGGTCAAAAGATAATGCAGAAATAAATTGGCATTCACTGATAATGGTAGACAAGCTGATTAATTTTTACATTTAATTAAACTGAAAATAGAATAAATTGGGAATTCCTATTAACCCTTTTCCACAAATGATGTATATATGCAGCAGACTTTGAAAACATCAAGGCAAAAGTATTGAAAATCACAAATTTTTAGAGTGAATGAATATATACTCATTTAATAGAGTAGAAAATATTGGTGGGGAAAGGAGAAATTGCTCACTACGAATAATAGCTCCTTTGTCCACAATGTTTTCAGAATTTGGGAAAGCGTTAACCCTTTCCCTCATACAGACACTTTCGTATGCCTCTGAAGCAGACAACTTTTTCCACTTTTAGTCATTGGTTATCCATTCAATTATAGAGATTTTCCATTATTTTACAAAATATGTTCATAGTCGTCTGCTGCAGATTTTTTGTAAGTGGGAAAGGGTTAATATTTGGACAAAGGAAACCAGCCTACCTTGTGTAGCAGTATATGCATTCCAAGCCTTTTGAAGAGCACCAGCAAAGTTCTGTTTATCGTCGTTCAACATATAGTTATCCAAGTTAATCTGGTAAAACATGCTGACTGGTATCACAAAATTACCAGACTCCGACTGGAGTAAATAAATGGTGTAAGCATTCCCACTGCCGTAATAGACTGTGTTGTTAATGTTTCTAAACCATCCGTCCAATGTTGTAGCGTCAACCATCGTGACTGCACGGGCATCTACAACAGTTGTTCTAGTTTGTTGTAGGAAATATATCATCTTGAACACTTTATTTCTGAAAAATTAACAAAGTAAACATTAATATTGAGGGTCTATGATATGTTAATTTAAGCTTAATCCCTTTCCCAGCTGCATCTGCAGCAGACTTATTTGAAAAAATCTGTGGACAACTTTACTAAATCTCTATAAAAGAAAATATATTTATTGAATTTTTCCTTTTGCCACAATGGACCTCTAGTGAGGCATCTGCATTGAGGATTGGGTTAAATTATCAACATCTTCAATTCAATGGTTGATTGCACACTCAACGGAAAGGTATTTCGAATTACTTATCAGTCATCACTTGCCGGCATTCAGTGTGAAATAAAAGAATTTCAGCGAATACTAGTATGGGCATTGACAAGCTTAATTGTTAAAACAGCCTAATTAACAAGAGACTATGGGTGAACAAACTAGTTTAATGCATAACTGGATTGTATCAAGTTCTAAACACTCAATGTGGAATACAGTCGTCCAGTTACAAATTAGTTAAGAAAGTGAACGTAAATTATAACAAACTTTTTTTCATCAAATCCATTAAAGATATTTTTTGATGTCAAGAAATCCTGGACATTATACCCGCGGAAATTAATTCGCAAATATTAATCTAATGCTAATAAAACTTTTTTTACAGTATAAAGGTATGTAAAAAAAATGCTGTTTGTTGGAAATGACATTAAATCATATAGCTTACCCATGACTATCTAAACAGATCTCTGTTCTCGCAAAATCTAGCATGTAACTTAATCCTGAAAAAATATTGGAAAAGCATGTCAAGTGATTGTGAAACAGCAATAATTACATGTGGCCACATTAACCCTTTCCCACATACAAACGCTATCTGACACCTATGCAGCAGACAACTTTTGAAAACATTGTGGCAAATTAGGAAATTGCTCATTTTGTGGCAAATTAGGAAATTACTCATTTATTTAATAATTGTTCTTTCAATTATTAATCAGAGACTTCCCACATTGTATGTGGAAAAGGGGGTTTAGAATTAGAGAGTCAATGTGAAGGTCACATTAAAAGGTCAGAAGTTATATAGAGATATAGATACTTTCTGACACCTCTGCAGCAGACAGCCTTTTAGAAACATGTCGACAAAAGAAGAAATTGCTCAAAACGAGCAACTTCTCCTTTTGTCACCATGTTTTCACCTATATTCAATTATTGTACTTTCATTTAAAGAGAGTTTCCAATTTATTTCGGGTATGTTTTCAATGTCTTCTGCTGCAGAATTGATGTATGTGGGAAAGGGTTTAACACAATAGTGCCCTTTACGCCCTAAAATATTAACATCCAGGGATTATAACAAGTTGGCCATGATGGCCCTGGATCGCTTATCTGAATAATGCGATGTGAAAATTATTTGGAAATCCGCCAAACACTTTTGGAGGAAAAGATTTTTAAAGGTACACTATAGCCATATAAAGCAAAACACTCCCACCCCTGGTGGTCATGTTTATCCACCAGTCAACATGGCTTGAAGGAATCTGATAGAGGGTCACTCAAGGAACATTTTTACAAAACTATTTGAAATTGGCTAGATACTTTCGGAGAAAAAGTTTTCACTTTAGTCATGTAACGCAAAACAGCCCTACTCCTTGCGGCCATGTTTTTTTACTATTCATTGTGGCTTGTAGGAATCTGAAAGAGGGTGCATTTCTACAAAAAAGAATTTCTTTGGATTGGAAACCGAAATTCTGCATGGTTCAAAATTGTTTGAGACATTGAGAGGATGCTTTCTGTGAAGTGTCATCCCAATTGACCCATTAGTTACAGAGGAGAAGATGGTGACGCGAGACAGACACTGGTCGACAAGACACCAGACAAAGGGTGATCGCAATAACTTAACTTAACCCTTTCCTTCATATAGACACTTTCTGACCCCTATGCAGCAGACAGCTTTTTGAAAACATAGTGACAAAAGAAGAAATTGCTCAAAACAAGCAATTTCTCCTTTTGCCACAATGTTTTCCACCTTTAGTCATAGGTTATCCATTCAATTAAAGAGATTTTCTATTTTTTGACAAAATGATTTTATATCCAAAGTCGTCTGCTGTAGAAATGTTGTATGAGGGAAAGGGTTAAGCACTTTATGCAGAGGTGAGCTCATAAATGCATCTAGTTACTTTACCATTTGAGTATAATATACAGGGGAAAAAGAAGGGCAATTATTTTCATTTCTAGTAAGATATAAAACTTTTTCTAATTATGAGCAGGCAGTGAAGTCTCTGGTGAAAATGCACAGGCCTAAAACTCACCAGGTTGATGATCGATAACAGCATCAACAACTTTTGTCAAATCTAACACATTTCTAGAGTCCACCCAGCTGTTAAACAAAACCTCCCATCTGAAGCGATCTCTGTATAATAAATCCCCACTTTGCGGAATGTAAAGTTTGTAGGTGTCGGAAACTTTAGTTACAGTGCTTTTGAAGTTCATGTTGACCTGGAATTTGGAGACACTTGGTGCCGAAATTAGAACTGGTCCAAATATATGGCTTCCAATGTGTACTGTGTAGACCAAACTTGTCAATATTGTCCTGGAAAAGAGTCAATCATAATTTATTCATCCTTATATTCTTTGCTATTTTTTATCTATCTGCTTTATCCAATGCCACTTACAAAAAATCTGCAGCAGACAACTTTAGAAAAATCTTGGCAAAATTATTGAACATCTCTTTATATTGTAAAATAAACTTGTCCACCAATACACACTTATACTGTTGCATAACATGCAAGGACAGACTGTAAATGCTTGTCTATTTCTTCCGGATGGGGCATTGTTTCCTAGGCTCAAGTACTGCCTAACGCTATGTTGTATAATTTGTAATTAAAAAGAACAATTGAAACCAGCATTTGTGTTTGATGAGCAATTTCTCCTTTTGCCACGATGTTTTCAACTCTACTCAATAATTACGCTTTTATTTAAAGAGACTTTTCATATTCTTTGCCAAAATGTTTTCAAAGTCGTCTGCTGCAGACTGTTGTATGTAGGAAAAGATTAAAAAGGGATATTACTTTTCTACAAACAAACATGTAGACAGATTATGCATTTTTTCGCTCATATTTTAAAAAGATTTCTGATGAATACAAGTTGAAAAAGGTAGCTCTATGCATAAAAATGGTCAACT
This sequence comes from Serripes groenlandicus, assembly GCA_031761405.1. Taxonomy (NCBI): domain Eukaryota; kingdom Metazoa; phylum Mollusca; class Bivalvia; order Cardiida; family Cardiidae; genus Serripes; species Serripes groenlandicus. The sequence continues at coordinate 118,408,501 of JASEVX010000001.1, read as the reverse complement.
TACTGTTTGTTCAAGGTATACTCTTCATATCTCATTATCTGTACAATACATTGTCCTCCTAGACATTCTATAAATAAAAATATACCAAACTTTGCATTTCAACTGTTTACATCACACCATAATCTGCAAAAAAGACTTCGAAAACTTCTAGACAAAAATATAAAACTCCCTGTAAATGGAAGAAATGTATAATTTTTAAATAGATCTAGTTGAAAAATAATAAGACAAATGGAGAAATTGCTTATTATGAGCAGCATCGCCTTTTGCCACAATGTTTTCAAAAGTCATCTTCTGCAAAGAAGTCAGAATGTGTCAGAAGACAAGGTTTAAAAAATTTCAAATTCTGTATTAAAAATTAACTTTAAAATTTCTAAACAGCATGTAAAAACATTGTGAGGAAAGAAAAAAATGTAAGTTTTTACTATTAACAAATGAGGAATATCAACCCTGATTGCCATGTATTTCTGAAGGATCAAAGCAATCTTGGTAGAGGGTCACTCAAGGAACACTTGCGCCAAATAATCTTGAAATCAAGACAGTACATTTGGAAAAGAAGATTCTTATTTACATATAAGGTAAACCCGTCCTACCCCTGGTGGCCATGTTTTGCTTTGGATTAAAATTATAAGAACAAACTTAATGGAGGCCGGAAGGACGCTGCAGTAATATTTTGCGAACTTGTCAGTACTTTTTGACAATAAGATTCTTAGCTTTTTCTCTATATACATATCAGGTAAACAGGTCCTGCCCCATTGTGAGACCTTGTTATCAACAGATGTGGATAATTTGTACAATCTTAGAAAAGGGTCATCCAAGCCCCGGCCCTTAGTAGCCATTCTTTTTCAAAAGTTTTAAAAGAATAATGGTATTATTTCACTCAATGAAATCATTTTCATATTAGACCTGTACTTAGTTGGACAAGAAGATTTTTTGATTTTTTCAGCAATTTAGGAGAGGACATTGAGAGGAATCTACACAATTTCATCCCAATTAGTTAACACACACACACATGATGGCATTTTGCTATGACATAAACCCTGGAGCTAAAAATAGCTTCTTTTCACACAATGCTTTCAAAAGTTGCTGCAGATTCACCAAAATATGTCTGCATGGAAAAGGGTAAAATAAATTTCTTTTTCGACTGGCATTAATTATAAATGCTTATTATAAATTTTACCTTGTTTACTCTTTGTCCATTCCTCCTGTATAGCCTGTGTAAAGTTCTGTCTATACTCTGCGAGAACATTTCCATCCAAAAGTAGATCAAAATGGAATCTATATCGGTCACGAACAACTCCATCATAAACAACAAGACCTTTCATTTCTATCTTGTTCTTCAGAACTGTATTGTCTGGGGTCACAACTCTAGCTTTGTTAAGGACACTTCCATTGTATATAACAAAGTAGTATATCTTTGTTATTTCTTTGCTATTTAAAAAAAATGTTTATATTATTGATTTGGTAATACTTTCATATTAATTGGAGATAGAAAATATTGAATGTTAACCCTTTTCCTCATAAAGACACTTTCTGACGCATCTGCAGCAGACGACTTTTTAAAACATTATGACAAAAGTAGAAATTGCTCAAAACAAGCAATTTCTCCTTTTGCCAAAATGTTTTCAACTCTTTTCAGTAGTTATACCTAAATTTATAGAGTTTTTCTGTGCGTCTACCTAGATACTTTCAAAGATATGTTGTAGGTGGGAATGGGTAATGTGGCATGACTTTAAAATTTCTGAAATCCACCAGCTAACACAAAATTATAAACTGCTTAAAACTTGTATTCAAGTCTAAAGAAAAATACAAACTTTAAACATATCTGCAGCAGACTACTTGGAAAACATCTAGTTAATCCTTTCCCACATACACCAAATCTGCAGCACTAGACCTTCAATGGATGTTGGCAAAAATAAGGAAAATCTCTTTTAAAGTAAATTCTCCTTTTGTCACAATGTTATCTGTTTGTCTGCTGTTTGTCTGCTGCAGGTGCATTAAAATGTATCTGCAAGTGGGAAAGGGCTAACTATCCTGTAACAAAAGGTAGAGCTGCAACCAAATTAACTTACTCATTGATTCCGAATAGTTCTTCACTTTTCCGTATGGATATTTCATCCCCCATGGTACAGTTCATGTTATTCAGACCTGAAAACAGAGAGGTTTCTCATCAGATATATTACAGAAATAAGTACCTATATAAGATACAATGTTAGAAGGAATCCGCCATGGCCTAGTGGTAAGTGTCAGAGATTTGGAACCGGGCATCCCAGGTTCAATCCCCAGTCATGGCGCTGTGCTGAAGCTGGTGTGCCCTTGGGCAAGGCTAATTTCCTAGCCTAGTACTGGTTTGTTTACCCAGGGAACAAAGTATTGCTAAACTGTCATTAGGCAAAAATTAAATCACCAAACAGTCATGCCCCCTAGTGGCCATGTTTTTTGACCAATCACTATGGCTTGAAGGAATCTCGTAGTGTCACCCAAGGAACATTTCGGCCAAAATTATTTGACAATCGGCCAAATAGTTTTCACTCAAGCCAATATAAGGTTATCAGCCATATAAGGCAAAACAGCCCTGCCCCTGGCGGCCATGTTTTTCAACCCATCAACATGGCTTGCAGTAATCTGATAGAGGGTCAACCAAAGAACATTTCTACAAAATTATTTGAAAATCGACACTTTCGGAGGAGAATATTTTTTAAGTTTTCACTTTAGCCATATTAGGCAAAGTAGCGCTGTCCCCTGGTGGCCATTATGAATGTTCGACCAATCAACATGGCTTCAAGGAATCTGATAGAGGGTCACTCAAGGAACATTTTTACAAAATTATTTAAAAAATCAGCCTGACACAAACGGAGAAGAAGAGTTTTTAAGTTTTCACAATAGCCATATAAGGCAAAATAGCCCCGGCCTCTGGCGGCCATGTTTTTCAACCTATCAACATGGCTTGAAGGAATCTGATAGAGGTTCACCCAAAGAACATTTCTACAAAATTATTTGAAAATCGGCCTGACACTTTCAAAAAGAAGATTTTTTAGGTTTTCACTTCAGCCATTTCAACAACATTGTTTGAAAATAGGCCAACCAGTTTAGAAGTAGAAGAATTTTAAAGTGTTTTCTTTCAGTTGCCATGGTAACCAGAATTTTGCATGGATCCAAAAGATTTGAAGGAATTTATCAGAGGATGTTTCCGATGAAGTTTCATTCCAATTGGCCAAGTGGTTAGGGCGGTGAAGACGTTTGAAGAAAAGGTTGACGCACACAAGCACGCTCACAAGAGGGACAAATTACCATGACATAAGCTTGACTGGCTTCAGCCAGTTGAGCTAAAAACTATTCAATTGTACTTCAAACGACTTTCAATTCTTTCATAAATTGTAGGTAATTTTCCAATGTTGTCCAGTCACAAAATAAAGACATTTCATATATTTTCAATTAGGAAGTTCCCAAAAAAGCACAAAATGTATAAGAGATAACATGCATACTTACTACTATTGGCTGCCCAAATATCACATATACTGAGTTCTAACAATTCCCTATTTCTAGGGGTCAGTTCTGGCCCCTCAATCATGAAACTAAAACTAAGCGCTAGGTCTTTAAGGTCCAGGACATCCCCTGTGTAAACCTTGGTGTTATACTTCATCTGTACAGCGGCCCCAAGATGGAATGTATTTGGTACCACAATGCTAGTCATGTTCACTGCATCCAGTACACTCACTGTGTACATGACCTTCATAATGTCCAATCTGTAATGGTATTAAAAGTTCCGTCATATAGACACTTTCTGACGCCTCTGCAGCAGACAGCTTTTGAAAACACGGCGACAAAAGAGGAAATTGCTCAAAACGAGCAATTTCTCCTTTTGTCGCCATGTTTTCCATTCAATTATTGTACTTTCATATAAAGGGTGTCCATTTGCAAATGCATTTTAACACATATCCAAGGTGAGCAATGTTTCCTTTTGCCACCATGTTTTAGAATCAATGAATAATTATACTTTTAATTATCTGTACAGATTTTTCTTAATTTTACCTACAGACATTTACTGATGCCTCTACAGTAGAAGATTTTTAAAAACATTTAGCAACTTCTCTTTTTTCAACTCTATTCAATGATTAATTAAACTTCCATTTATTAGAGACATATCTTTATTTATATTTCTCTACATTTATAGAGGTCAACTGTTTTCATAACCAGATGTTTTTGAAGTCATCTACTGCAGATTTGTTATGTGTGGGAAAGGGTTAAAACAGATTGATTGCAAACTTTCAAATACCTTATGAGGCCCACTGTTCTCTTAACCCTTTCCCTCATACGACAATTCTGCAGCAGACGACTTTGAACGTATTTTGTCAAAACATTTTGGCAAAAGGAGAAATTGCACGTTTTGTGCAATTTCTTCTTTTGTCACTATGTTTTCAAAAAGCCGTCTGCTGCAGAGGCGTCAGAAAGCGTCTATATGAGGGAAAGGGTTAAATAGGCAGAATATGAATATATCTATGAATATAAATTTTCAAAAGTTATCAGTTTACCAGTTTTAACACTTTAGGACATACAGACACTTTCTGACGCCTCTGCAGCAGTGATTATTTTTTCTAAGCACACATAAATTTAGTAACCCTTTACCAGATGTAGATGCATTTTGTCGCATCTGCAGCAGACAACTCTTGCAATCGATGTAGTATGAAGAGAAATGGCTCATTCCCCGAAATGGCTCATTCTCTCATTTTGCCACAATGTTTTCATCTCTTTTCAATTATTTATCTTCTTTGATTTATAGATTTTTCATATTTTTGTCTTTATGCTTACAAAGTCATCTCCAGCAGATTTGTCGTATGTGGGAGGGAGTTTAACCTTTCCCTCATATGACAATTCTGCAACAGACTACTTTGAACATATTTTGTCAAAAATAAAAAATATCTATAATTGAATGTATAACCTATGACTAAAAGTGATAAACATTGTGGCCAAAGCAGAAATTGCTCGTTTTGAGCAATTATTCTTTTGTCACTATGTTTTCAAAAAGCAGTCTGCTGCAGAGGCATCAGAAAGTGTCTTTGTGAGGGAAGGGGTTAAGAAATTCATCCATATTTACCCATTTCGACCAATCAGATATTTCCTGCTCAGTATATCACTGGCAAATGTTGCATTTGCATTTTCTGTAGCTGAAAGCAGAAATATCTTGCATTTAAACAGGGACACTATATTACAGGGATATGAAACGCGTGCGGTTTCATCAGCCTTATCAGTAATATGTTGGCCTCACTTCGTACAGGTATCGGCCATTTTGATTTACCCATTCCGATAGATAACGACCTTCACTTGCGTATGATAACGGTTACTTGCGTGTAAATACGGCTGTTTTCGTTGATTTTCTAGCGCTCTTTACAGTAACCAGGGACACAAAATATAGACTCCCAGCATATTTATTTCATATATACCTGCCACGATTCTTCGAATTCTTTAAAAAGTTCCAAGCGAAGTAAACAAAAATTGCTGTTTTAGGGGTTCATGACACTGCGTGTACCTCCCTGATATTTGAGAACGTCGAAAGAGAGATATTTACTAATGGGTTAAAAAAGCTGTCCAAATATGACCTTATAATTATCATATTAAAAGATAAATTTAGAGGTCTGCTTTGATATTCTCCGTCCTTTTGTTTTTTAAATGATTTCAATGCAAGCTGGTGATAATTAGACCTTCACTTGCGTATGATAACGGTAACTTGCGTGCAAATACGGCTGTTTTCGTTGATTTGCTAGCACTCTTTACAGTAACCAGGGACACAAAATATAGACAAAAGATTCAAATTTGTGTAAAATAATTTATTCTTTATCAAGAAGTCTTAGTCAAGTGGTATTTTAATCTTTTCAAAATAAAAACAATAACTGGTTATTACAATACATTATTTTTTTATTAAAAAATCGTTTGATGGAAAAACAGATTGTTATTGAAAACATGAGATTATCTCTTGATTGAGGTGGCCCAAAACAATAAAATATATGCAATTCTAAAGAGGTCTATAATATCACACTGACCAGATGGCAGGGTGACTTATGTTATGTAACATTATGCAATCATTTCCTGTCGTGTTCCTGTCGTGTTCCATATGTGTTGGTTACATACTAATTAATTGGTTTTATAACCCTTTCATTGTTCATACAGGGAAATGGGCTAATTGGTAATTAAACTCTTATTAATAACCCTTCTCGACATTCAAACATCTGCAGCAGACAAATTCGAATTCATACTTGGCCATTCATTTTGCAAATATATCTAAGATTGTAAATGTAATTATGATTTAATAAAAAAGGGCAAACCATTTTTTTAAAGGAAAAAAAATGCTCAAGAATCTTGACAATCATTTTTGGATGCAGCACACGACTTTTGAAAACAGTACAACAAAAGGAGAAATTGTTCATAATGGCTCCTTTTGTCACAATGTTTTTAACTTTATTCAACACTTGTTCTTTGATATTTTGTCTATGATGTTCTAGGTCGTCTACTGCAGATTTGTTTTATGTGAGAAAGGGTTAACTTTCACTTTCATTCATATACCAATATTTGAATACATGTTACGTATATACATTCATTCATGTACATGTACCAATGTTTTAATATTATACTGTATATCATATAATTATTGATTTCCTAGCTTTCTTTGCTAAAGGAGTGCATTTGTTTTTCGTTTTCTTTGGCCTCCTGCCAATTCGTCCCCTTCTGCTGCCATGAAGTTTGCCCATTCTGAAATAAATTAACATTGAATAATGATTATACACTTTGCCTTCGTTGTTAAAACAGGGATATATTTCATTGATTAAAAACCTTATATCATGAATTAATTGTTGGAAAGTTGCACACAAATCTAGGTACCCATAATTTTCATTAATTGGTCGCCCTTTGTTAAAATTTATCCGCGTTTTTCTCAGTTTTTCTCAAACAATTCTAGGTGAATCTCGGCATACAACAGGTTTGTGAAAATAATTTAAACCAACATTGATCATTCAACATTATCAATCTGACCTTTAAATGTATATATATTGGCAATATAGAACCGCAAATAATGTTTTGTATAAACCCGATTCGTTATTTTTCTAAATGTCCGCCATTTTTTTAAAATTTCATCGCATTTTTTCTCAGACAATATTAGATTCTCCATTGAATACATACAGGTTTGTAAAATAATTTAAACCAAGATTGATCATTTAACATTTACAATCTGACCTTTGAATGTGTTTATAACAGCAATATTTAACAGTAATTGATGTTTTGCATAGCCCCTATTTGTTATTTTGACAAAATGGCCGTCATCTTTTTTAAAATTCATCGCATTTTTTCACAAGTTTTCACAAACAATTCTAGAAAATTTCCGGCAAACATCAGCTATATTAAAATAATAGGGACACAGTTTGGCCAATGATCTTTTATAATATAACATTGAAATGTGTTTATAACGGCAATATAGAACACATGGCGGTCCCCCGCATAGCCTATATTCTTCGTTTTGACTTTATTGACCACAATTTTGTTAAATTTCATCGCATTTTTTATCATTTTTTCTCTGACAATATTAGATTCTTCATTGCATACAACAGATTTGTAAAAATAATTTAAACCAAGATTGATCATTTAACTTTTACAATCTGACCTTTCAATGTATTTACAAAGGCCACATTGAACAGTAAATGGTGTTTTGCATAGCCCCGATTCGTTATTTTGACAAAATGGTCGTCATCTTTTTTAAAATTCATCGCATTTTTTCACAAGTTTTCACAAACAATTCTAGAAAATTTCCGGCAAACATCAGCTATATTAAAATAATAGGGACACAGTTTGGCCAATGATCTTTTATAATATAACATTGAAATGTGTTTATAACGGCAATATAGAACACATGGCGGTCCCCCGCATAGCCTATATTCTTCGTTTTGACTTTATTGACCACAATTTTGTTAAATTTCATCGCATTTTTTATCATTTTTTCTCTGACAATATTAGATTCTTCATTGCATACAACAGATTTGTAAAAATAATTTAAACCAAGATTGATCATTTAACTTTTACAATCTGACCTTTCAATGTATTTACAAAGGCCACATTGAACAGTAAATGGTGTTTTGCATAGCCCCGATTCGTTATTTTGACAAAATGGTCGTCATCTTTTTTAAAATTCATCGCATTTTTTCACAAGTTTTCACAAAACAATTCTAGAAAATTTCCGGCAAACATCAGCTATATTAAAATAATAGGGACACAGTTTGGCCAATGATCTTTTATAATATAACATTGAAATGTGTTTATAACGGCAATATAGAACACATAGCGGTCCCCCACATAGCCTATATTCTTCGTTTTGAATTTTTTGACCACAATTTTGTGGAAAATATCGACTTCAAAAACTCGTTGCAATAACTATCATTTTTTGTTTAAATACAAGCTCAAAATTAACGTAAATGTAAGAAAAAAAGATAGAAATTATGTTATGTACTTACATTCTCGGTTATTCCTTTTTAAACTTATTAATTTTAATAAAACATCCGTCTATCTACATCGATAGCCATCGCGGAAATGAATGTACGAAGTGGATAATGACCAGAGCGGCTAATGACCGCTTTTCTTACAGCGAGGCGAAGATAACGGAGCTTATCGATTCGCTTCATATCCCTGTATATAGTGTCCCTGATTTAAACCATTTTGAACAAGAAAGTATACATAATCCAACAAAAAAAAGGTTGAACATTTAAAGTCTTCTTATATCATTTATATGATTGCAAGCATTTTGGAAATTATTTGTTTACTGAAAGTTACAATGATTATCACTTTCCCTGGAAAAAAGAAACTTAAATAGCAGACTAATTTTGAAATATTGTGAGAAAGGAATAAATAACTATTTTCTCCTTTTTCAACAATGTTTCAGCTGTAGTCAATATAATGCTTCTAAGTTTCAAGATGTTTCAGTTTATGCCTCATATGTTTTCAAAGATACCAGATCAGGTATTAAAGAAGCATGCATTTTTACACCTCTGCAGCAGATGCCTTTTGAAAACATTGTTACAAATGAGGAAATTGCACATAATGAGCAATGTTCATTTACAGAGATTATACATATTTGTGTCAACTTGTTGTCAAATTTGTCTGCTGCAGATATCGAGGGCTTGGCGTGAAACGGTTGTAACTAAAAACCTATTTTGAAAACCTTGGTTTAGGGGCAATTTTGACCCTTTTGTAAACAATGCAAATTTAGGTGCCATTGCTCAGAACGAGCAATGGCACCTAAATTTCCATTGTTTACCAAGAAAAATGATTTAACGCTTATAAAGACTTTATGGCGAGATGATTAACCTTGGTAAAAAAATACTAATTTTAGTTACAACAGTTTCACGCCAAGCCCTCGATATGCTGTATATGGGAAGGGATTACCGTTAACACTACCCCACATACAGGAAATCTGCAGCAGACGACTTTAAAAGTATCCAGTCAAAAGTATGGAAAACCTCTACAAATGATGATATATCTATCAAATAGAGTTAAAAACATCCATTTGCAATATTGTTTTCAAAAGTCAACTGCTGTAGATGCGTCAAAACGTGTCTGCAAGAGGGAAAGGGATAAAATACATACCATTGTTAGCATATAACCATGCCAAGTTAATTACGGCAAACAGTCTCTGTGGATCCGCCAGGTACTCCTCCTCTACCAACTCTACATACATATTAAACTTGGTACCAGTCACAAAGTAACTGACAGTTGTACTTGGGGGTACAGGAGTGGTTGTAGGGCGAGTTGTTGTACTTGTTGGTGCCTTTGTTGTTGACTTTGTGGAGGTACTTGGTTTGGCTGTAGTTGGCGCAGCAGTGCTAGGTTTGGTTGTTGTAGTTGCGGTGGTAGTCGTAGATTTGACTGGTGTGCTGGTAACCTTCTGAGTCGTGCTGGTAAACGGGGAGATCCCACAGTGTTCGCCAGTGTAACCTTAATTAAATAAATGAGAATGTCAATGAGAAATGGTACAAGTCTGTTTTTATGAATAGTGTTGGTTCAGAATCACCTGTGTATCTGTTCAGTCATAAGAGAATCTACAGAATCTTCTACAGGTTTCAATAGGTAATATGGTTACAGTGATGATCTAGATCTACACTGTGCATAAGAGCCATCTTGTACCTTTTTCCATGTACATGATCATATCAAATCATTGTGAATAAAGACAAATTGTATTGATAAACTTCATAAGATACATTTACTTCTGGTTTCACATTATTTTCCACTCCTGACTTAAAATTTACATCTCTATCTACATTTTATACTCATTGCTTCAGATATACCCTTTCCCTCATAAAGACCTATTTCTGACTCCTCTGCAGCAGACAACTTTTGAAAACATTGCGACAAATGGAGTAATTGCTCAAAATGAGCAATTTCTCCTTTTGCCACAATGTTTTCAACTTTTTTTTAATAATTATACCTTCATTTATGGGGATTTTCCATGTTTTTGCCTCGATGTTTTTAAAGTTGTCTGCTGCATATTTGCTGTATGTGGGAAAGGGTCCTTTCCCACATACAGACACTTTTTGACACCTCGATCTGCAGCAGAAATATTTTGAAATCACTGTGGTAAAAGAGGAAATTGCTCATGATGAACAATTTCACCTTTTGCCACAATGTTTTCAACTTTTTTCAGTAATAAATATTTTGCATATTTTTGAGTGGACATTTCGTCTGCTGCAGATTTGTTGTATGTGGAAAAGGGATTAAAAAAGCCAAATCTGGAAACGGGTTGAATACGTCACAAAGTCAAGTAATTACCCAGCTGGTACAAAACATGACTGAAAAACATTGCGAGAAAAAGACACATAGGTAAAAATGAACAAGTTTTCTTTTTATTTAGTCTACAAATCTGTATAAAGATTATACATTCTCTTTACAGCATGTTAACCCTTTTCCCACAATCAACAAATCTGCAGCAGACTGCTTTGAAAACTTATTGCCAAACCCTCAAAAATCTCCATAAATGTAAGCTTAACTGTTAAATAAAGTTGAAAACATTGAAGCCAAAGGAGAAATTGCTCATTATGAATGATGTCTGCAGGTGGGAAAGGGTAAATAAAACAATTTTAATAGTACATACCTGTATTACAACAGCATTTGAATTGATCCTTTTGTTGACCGAATCTGTAACAACTTCCTTGTCCATTACATCCATCGAAAAACACTACACAAACAAAAAAGATAGACAAAAAGTAAAGAAATGAAGCTATCAAAATTTAAAGATACTTTTTTCATTTTTACATAGGGAGTGTTTGATAGAAAATATGATTGTGTTACCTACCAATAATCAGTTGCTATAACTAATAAAGTTCCGCCATATCAAGGTAGTCAAACCAGAACTGCCATTAAAATGAATGGCAGTATGGCAGATTTGTTCACATTAATAAGGACTATTCTTAAACTAGAATGGAGTGCTCCTCGGAGCACGTGTGTCACCGGCCTTGTCAGAAAATTTTAATTTTTGACAGAAAAGGGGCAATAACTCTGATATAAAAATATTTGGATTATCCCCCTTTTGTGAACCAATCACACACATTGATATAAACATTTGTCAGAAGTTTTAATGTAATCCTTTGAGCAGAAAAAAGGTATTTGAAAAAGTGACGAAAAAGTGTGACGGACAGACAGACGGACGGACAGACGCGCGGACGAACAGACGCCGGACAAAAAAAAAGTAATCCCTAAGTGCCTACCATGCTACGCAGGTGACACAAAACTAGTCAAATTTATTGCACTGAAATGATATCCGTATGTTTTGCTGCTATTCGCTTCTGTGTGTATTTCTCACGCATTAGTTTTTCACATGAAAAACCGCTTGTTAAATCCGGGCACTTTTATTTTGGAAACCACCCTGCTAGCACAGACGACTTTGAAACCAATTTGAGAAAAAATAATGAAAATCTCTTTATATAAAAGTTTAGTTTTGTAATAGAGTTGAAAACATTGCAGCAAATGGAAAAATTGCTCCTTATAGGCAATTTCTCCGCTTGCTTCAATGTTTTCATATGAAAAGGCATCAGAAAGCATTAAACTTATCTTGGAGATTGATTTTGTTATTTAAAACCATTATCAAACTTTACTTATAAATTGATGCACCCTGTAGTTCTATTCTTTTCCACATACATAAATTTAAGTAAAACGTCTCGACTGATAAGAAAAAATAAACTTACATGCATAGACATTACCTTTATATATAGTGACATATAGGCCCATGGGCCCAGGTGTTTTTCCAACAAACTTTGTATTATGTTTTATTATATGTTTACAAAATGTCACTTTAATAAAAAAATAACTTACTTAATAACTTACTTTCTAACTTACTCTAGACTAAAATATGGAAAATCTCTATTAAACTAAGTGTAATTATAGAATTAATGACCAATTACATCAATTGACACAATATTTCCAAATTCCATCAACTGTAGATGAAGCAAAATGCGTTTTGCATATGGTAAAGGGTTGACCATTACTTCACAGGAATTTTCATAGGTCGTCTGCTTTACAATCATCAGACAAACAATTTCACTAATCTAAGAAACTGAAAGATTTATATTGATAAAGAGTTGAAAATATTGCAATAAAAGGTGAAATTGCTCGTTTTTGAGCAATTTCACCGTTTATTGCAATGTTTTCAAAAGTCGTCTGCAACAGCAGGCGTCAAATGTCGTCTGTGTGAAGTAATGGGGTGAAGTAATAACTGTTTTCCAGAACAATTGTGTTTATAAAGAGAATATTGAACCATAGTTATATACATGTATACCCAAAAAGCTTGCCATTAGCAACTACACAATGATAGCGTATTTACACACTGCCAAAATAATGCACTTCACAAAACACAAACATGAATGAGCATTTACATGTAAATATATTTGCTTTGTCGATTTCTGAAATAAACATCTTATAGAACATTTATGAAAATAGTAAAATTTAAAATAGATTCTTAATGTCATGTACTGACAGAACTGAAAAAAGCATATCATTTTGAATGTTTGAAAATAATAATTTATAAATTAGAATGAAAATTAACACCACACCCTATACATACAAATCTGCAGCAGAAGACTTTGAAAGCATTTAGGCAAAATCAAGACTTTTACTTTAAATGAAAGAATTTTTATTGAATACATTGTGCCAATAGGGCAAATAGCTCAATCTGAGAAATTAATCCTTTTGTTAAATTGTTTTCTAAAATTGTCTGCTGCAGATGCATTCAATTGCATCTACACTTTCGATTGGTTGAAAGTTTGTCGTAAACACATTACCTAATTGACTTAGATATTGACAATGTAATATAACTAGATTGAAATTTTAGATTACATCATTTTGACATAATGTATTTGTGAATATGCATTGATCATAAGAAAGTTAAACAATCGATTACATCATTTGACATAATGTATTTGTGAATATGCATTGACCATAAGAAAGTTAAACAATCAATTAGAAATTCTATGATGATTAATTTTTTAATAATCTGTATTGAATAATAACAAATTATCACATATTTTGCAGTGGACTTTTGAAAACTTTGTTTAACTCTGTATTAAGAATAAAACTAGACGGAACAATTTTTTTTTCAGAAATTTTCGTAACAAACAACTTGAAATATATCAATTAAATGAACATATACCTTAACCCTTTCCCACATATAGATGATTTCTGACCCCTCCGCAGCAGACGACTTTTGAAAACATTCTTGAAAATGGAAAATTTTCTCATTATGAGCAATTTCTCCATTTGCCAGAATGTTTTCATCTCTATTTCATAATTATACTTTCATTTAAAGAATTTTTCCATATTTTTGTGGGTATGTTTTTAAAGTCATCTGCTGCAGATTGGTTGTATGTGGGAAAGGATTAAAACCAATAAAGACAATCAATAATTCTCTAATAAAGATTATCACAGATTTTAAAATCTTTCATTATATCCGATATAATTTGTATTCATTTCTCGCGTACAACAAGTATGCAGCAGAAGACTTTGAAAACATAAAGGCTATTGTAAATGAAAATTAGAGCAAACACATTGTGACAAGAGAAGATATTTCTCGTTTTGAGCAATTTCTCCTTGAGCCACAAATGTTTTGAAAAGCCATCTGCTATTGTATTCAGTCAAAATGCATAATGTATGTAGGAATGGGATATGGTCTGTTAATTGAAACTAAATCTCATTCAACATTTAACGGGAATTTAAGTGAATATTAATATTACCTGCCACCCTTCTCATTTCCATTAGACAATCTTCTTTCCCTGTCGGATTTCTAAAAATCATGGCGCCAATGATCAAAAATGCATTCTTTAGTTCTCCATTCAATTCTACGCCTGTAAAATTCTGACCACCAACATTATTTATATTCACCCCACCATTTTGCAGGGTCAACTGCTTGAAATAAGATGCAAATGTTCCGCTGAGCGCTATGACCTCATTCTCGATGTACAGTTGGGATATTGTGCGGATACTGTCAGTTGATGTAGAGACGTTCAATACGAAGGAAATGTTTGTATCTCCAGGACAGGTATAGCTACCATTCCAAATACTGGGAATGAAGTCCTTGCCATCTTCATGTGAAAAAATAGTAAGCATTTAAACCCTAACAAGATACAACAGATATATATTTAACCTTTTTCCACATACAAACACTTTCTGCCACCAGCAGACTACTTTTGAAAACATTGTAATTCAACTTTCATTTTTTAAGTGAATTTTCACATTTTTGCCTATAGATATCTTCTTTGTCATCTGCCATATATTTGCTGTATGTGGGAAAGGGTTACAAATATTGCGAGACAAGGAGAAATTGCTACAAACGAAATGTAACATTTCTTTTCCCCTCGATGTTTCCAAAGCAGATGAGTCTTGATGTATCTCTTAAGGTCAACATTTAGCTAACAACATTATCAAACAAACCAACAGATAACTAGCACTACTATAAACCAAAGGAGCCTTCCTCAAGAAAATCAAGATTGTGGACTCTGCTTAAAGTATTGACCCAGATCAGCCTAAGCATGCCGCGCAGGCTAAACCAGGCAGACACTTTTCGCCTCCTGTGGATTTTCTGTTTCAGGAATCATTACTCTATACCTCTATCTGCCTGAGAGGGAATGTGTCAACCCAGATTAGCCTGCATGGTCCGCGCAGGCTGATCTGGAACGATACATAATGCAGTCCATAATGTTGGGGTTTTCGCAGGAGGGCTCACATGTACTTTAGCCTTTCTAATGATTTCAATGAATAATTTCTTTGCTGAAAATGTAATAACTTTAATTTTTCATTAACTGGAAATTGATTTAAGAAAGTCTTTTTTAGGACAGTAACAAATAGAGAAATATCTATTACAAATTATAAGAAGTAATAAACGAAAGAAAACAAATAGAATGAAAATACTAGAGGTTGTTTTTGGGAAAAACGTATGTCTGACAGTCTCCCCCAAGGGGTATTTGTCTGGCTGACTGTATTTTGTCAGTTAGTGATTTATGTAGTGTACAGAGTACATGTATATGATAAAATATCCTGTTTAACTTTTAATAGATATCTTGTGATTAAACTAATTACCTGTAATGATGCCTTGAATTATGTCTTTATAGATCAGCGATGTTAATATTGGCATAAGTCATTGAATGGTAACTGTAGTAAGTTGGCACTGTCCCAGATTGTACAACATTTAAATGTTTGACATAAATATGGTGACTGCTGTGAAGTTTAATTTAAATGTGGTAAAGGGGTTGTGAGATGAAGGCCGGACAAGAATGAAATGGCAATTTTAAACAAGAGGGCCAAGATGACCCTAAATCGATCACCTGATTGATAGTAAATTAGTAGAAATATCTGGGAAAAAGATCAAGGAGTGCAATTAGAACTTCAAGGAGTGAACACTTCTCAAGAAACAGCTTATAAGTAAAGGTCATTTATATCTTGAAATCTAACAAGAACTTCAATTAGAATTGAATTATAAAGTTTTTGTCATTTTGCACCTTTCTTGATCTGTTTTTAATATAAACCAATATGGCTTGAACAGATTTTTTTAGAGGGTCCCTTAAGGATTCTTTCTACTGAATTATCTTGGAGTCTGACAAGCAGATTATGGAGGAAAAGGATTTTAAAGTTTGGTCGTTTTACTCATGTTCTGATGCTGCAGCAACCAAAGTTTTACATAGAATGCAAGTCTTTGCACAATTTTGAAAGAGGATCAACAAAGGAACATTCATGTCCATGACAAATCATGTCATAATTGCTTGTTCACTTTCAATAACAATTGCTGTGGAGACCAGAAATGTTGCGATTTTAACTTTCCACTTCCTGTTAAAGACAACCCTTGCATAATACTCTGCCAAGTGTTACCTCCCTTAGACCATCAATCTAATAACCATATGTCATTTGAAGCAAAAAGTTAATTTTACTCCTTTTCTGATGCTGCTTGGATGCTATGCCTTTCAACAAATCAATATGGCTTGACAAAGTATGTAGATGATCAATGAAAGAACATTTCTACAAAACTATCTTTAAATCAGACAAGCACTTTTATAAGGATGCTTTATTAAAGTATTGTCATTTTGCCCCTTTTTTGATGCCGCCTGACTGCCATGTTTTTCGACCAATCAGTATGGCTTAAACAATTTTTATAGAGGGTCACCCAAGGAACATTTCTACCAAATTATATTTGAATCCGACAGGCAGATTCGGAGGAGAAGATTTTTAAAGTTTGGACATTTTGTCCCCTTTCTGATGCCGCAGCAACCAAAGTTCTCAATGGAATTTAAATCTTTGAACAATTTTGAAAGAGGACCACCAAAGGAACATTCCTGTGATGTTTGGTGGAAATTGTTCTTGCGGTTCAGGAGGAGATGATGTTTAAAGCTAAAAGTTAACGACGGACGACGGACACAGAGTGATCAGAATAGCTCACCTTGAGCCTTTGGCTCTAGGTGATCTAAAAAGGGCAATAACTCATCCAAAAGTAGGTCAAATTAAACGCCCTCGTAATATGCGCAACAACACATTGTACCGATGACTCCTGTGAAGTTTCATAGAAATGTGGCAAAGGGGTTGTGATATGAAGGCCGGACAAGAATGAAATGGCAATTTTAAAAAAAGGGCAATAACTCAACCAAAATTAGGTCAAATTAAACGCCCTCGTAATATGCGCAACTAGACGTTGTACCGATGACTCCTGTGAAGTTTCATAGAAATGTGGCCAAGGGGTTGTGAGATGAAGGCCGGACAAGAATGAAATGGCAATAACTCATCCAAAAGTAGGTCAAATTAAACGCCCTCGTAATATGCGCAACAAGACATTGTACCGATGACTCCTGTGAAGTTTCATAGAAATGTGGCCAAGGGGTTGTGAGATAAAGGCCGGACAAGAAATGTGGACGTACAGACAGACAGACAGACAGACAGACGGCGCAGGCAAAAACAATATGTCTCCTCCGGAGGGGGGAGACATAATAATTATTAGAACAATTACCTGTAGTTAATATTTATAATTTATTTTATTTTTGCTTCTTGTAAAATGATTACGTTTTGTTATTTGTACCTAATTGTTTGTTATTTACTTTAGGCAAAATGTAATAAAATAGATTGTATTGTATTGTATTGTATTGTATATAAAAGAAGTTAAATAATTTTACTTCTTCACAGAGAAGTTTCAAATTTAAACCTAATTTCAACTGTTTTGGATATTTTGCCAAGTTCTGCAATGACAAAAGAGCTGCTTTTATTCCCAAATAATAAAAACATTTAATGTTTATAATCTTTTTGATTCAGTGCCTTACTTACAGTCATACACTTCACAATCTGCATGTCCTCCAGGTATCACCACATCACAGTTATCTCCCTTCCATCCATCCATACAATGTTTATTTCCCTTGGTATCACAAGCATAGTGGGCGGTACAGTTATCAACTGGTGTGCAAGGCTTAATGGTCGTTGTGGTTGGGGTAGTTGTTGTTGGAGTTGTGGTTGTAGGAGTAGTTGTACTAGTAGATGTTGTCGTTGGTTCAATCTCACAGATCTGTCCTGAATATCCTGAAAATGAATTGATTGATGAATTAATCCTGTCCCAAATACTGACAACTTCTAATGCATTATGCACTAGACAAATTTTCAAAACATTGTTAGAAAAAGAAAAAATACTCAAATATTCTTTTTTTTATCCTTCACAATCTTTTTAACTCTTTTCAATAAATAGACTCTCATTTATCGAGATTTTCAAAATATTTTCGAAGTAGTCTGCAGCAAATTTATTTTATGTGGGAAAAGCTTAACATTTTGAACCTCGCTAATTGAAAGTTGTCTGCTGTAGATTTATTGTATGTGGAATAAGGTTAATGCAGACCACCATAACCTTTAACCCTTTCCCTCATATAGACGTTTTCTGACGCCTCTGCAGCAGACAGCTTTTTGAAAACATAGTGACAAAAGAAGAAATTGCACAAAACGTGCAATTTCTCCTTTTGCCACAATGTTTTCCACTTTTTGTCATAGGTTATCCATTCAATTATGGAGATTTTCTATGTTTTGACAAAATATGTTCAAAGTCGTCTGCTGCAGAATTGTCGTATGAGGGAAAGGGTTAATTAATTAATTTTGATTATACAATTTCCATATTGGTTGGATGTTTTCAGAGTCAACGGCTGTGGATGCAACAAACACGTCTGATTGTGGGAAAGGGGTTAAACTGTGTCTTACCTGTGTCACAGCAACATTTGTATTGATTCCTCTGTGAACCAAATCTGTAACAACTGCCGTGATTATTGCAGCCTTCAAATGACACTGAAAACATAGAAAAAGAATTAATTAAATTGTACCCTTCTTTAGTATAGGCTTTTGACTCCTTTTCTTATCATGTTGTATACTCTCTTCTAAAATTACATGAGGAACAACTGTAACATTATCTGCCAAATACTTCCATATCCATTTTTGTTCTAAAGAGTGTTTTTTACGCTGTTTTCAACATAATTTGAGAATTAACAGTACCATTTTTGACATGGCGCTTTAGCAGTTGGCAGCCTGCCAATTGCTGTTAGCACCAAACAACGCACGAGAAACTGCATGAGAAAAATAGTTCATCATGGATTCAACAAAAATGCATCTAAAAGGTTAGGATCTCCCCCATAGGGCCCATGCGTCGAAAAAATGAATGGTAAACAAAGAAAAAGCGTGGCAAATGTAATGGCGGATTTAGCGGGGGCAAATAGGGCCCATGCCCAACTCCACCCAACTAACAAAAGAAGTCACATGAAATATACAGTGGCGGATTAACAGGGGGCTGTAGGACCCATGCGTTGAAAAATCCAACCTTCCAACAGCCCCCAGTCCGTCAGCACTGCAGTGTTTTTATTATTTGTCCTTACACGATTCATCAGTTGTATTGTTATCCCAATAACCTTTAGCATCAAGGAAGAAAGCAACTCCTGCCATTTTAAAAGTCTTTGGTACGATCCCACCAGGGGTCAAACCCTTGGACACTCTAACCACTGCACCACTGAGACGATTAACATTTTAAACCTTTGCCACATACAACAAAACTGCAGCAGACGAATTTGGAAACATATTGGCAAAAATGTTGAAAATCTTTTTAAATAGAAGTTTACTTATTAAATAGAATTAAAAACTGTGTGGCAAATGGACAAACTGCTCATCATGAGCAATTTTCGATTTGCCACAATGTTTTCAAAAGTAGTCATCTGCAGAGGCGTCAGAAGGCGTCTGTATGTTGGAAAGAGTTAAAAGTTGATGTCCGCCTCGGATGCAGGAGGTTGTGAGTCAAACCCTGGCTGGGTCCTACAAAGTTACTGTAAACATGGTAGTAATGGTATAAATGGACCAGTAGTACTGGTATATTTCCCAGGAAACGATGTGTTATAACTGACTTTTTGTTGAAAGCGGCATAAAACACCAAACAATCAATCAATCTATTTTACATCAACAGTCATATATTTGATAATGTCTACCTCCTGAAAATAAATTTGATGGATGCATATGTTGTGAAAGAAATAAGTAAAACTATTACACACTGAAAATAACTAATGAGCAATAATTATCACACACATATTAGCAATGCACATTATTTCATCTAAAAGGTCATGATAACCCATCCTATTTTGACTAATTTAATTGACAAGATGGCTGATGTAACTCTTTAAGCAATTTCAAATGAAAGTTGACCATATACCACATGCAGACAGTTCCACGATCTACAGCAATTTCTTCTTTTGCCACAAAAACTTTTAGTCATTGGTTATCCATTTAATTAAAGAGATTTTCCAATTTTTGACAAATATGTTCAAAGTCGTCTCGTGCAGATTTCTTGTATGTGGGAAAGGGTTAAATAATTTTTCCATTTTTTTGCGGGAATGTTTTCTAAGTCATCTGCTGAAGATTGGTTGTATGTGGGAAAGGAATAAAACCAATAAAGACAATCATTAATTCTCTAATAATGACTATAACAGATTTTATAAAATCTCTCATTAATTGCGATATAATTTGTATCCATTTCCCGCATACAACAAGTATGCAGCAGAAGACTTTGAAAACATAAAGGCTATTGTAAATGAAAAATAGAGAAAATCATTGTAACAAGGGACGATATTTCTCGTCCTGAGCAATTTCTCCTTGTACCACGAATGTTTTGAAAAGCCATCTGCTATTGTATTCAGTCAAAATGCATAATGTATGTATGAATGGGATATGGTCTGTTAATTGAAACTAAATCTCATTCAACATATAAATGTACCAGGAATTTAAGTGAATATTAATATTACCTGCCACCCTTCTCATTTCCATTAGACAATCTTCTTTCCCTGTCGGATTTCTAAAAATCATGGCGCCAATGATCAAAAATGCATTCTTTAGTTCTCCATTCAATTCTACGCCTGTAAAATTCTGACCACCCAAATTATTTATATTCACCCCACCATTTTGCAGGGTCAACTGCTTGAAATAAGATGCAAATGTTCCCCTGAGCTCTATGACCGCATTCTCGATGTACAGTTGGGATATTGTGCTGATACTGTCAGTTGATGTAGAGACGTTCAATACGAAGGAAATGTTTGTATCTCCAGGACAGGTATAGCTACCATTCCAAATACTGGGAATGAAGTCCTTGCCATCTTCATGTGAAAAAATAGTAAGCATTTAAACCCTAACAAGATACAACAGATATATATTTAACCTTTTTCCACATACAAACACTTTCTGACACCAGCAGACTACTTTTGAAAACATTGTAATTCAACTTTCATTTTTTAAGTGAATTTTCACATTTTTGCCTAGATATCTTCTTTGTCATCTGCCATATATTTGCTGTATGTGGGAAAGGGTTACAAATATTGCGAGACACGGAGAAATTGCTACAAACGAAATGTAACATTTCTTTTCCCCTCGATGTTTCCAAAGCAGATGAGTCTTGATGTATTTCTTAAGGTCAACATTTAGCTAACAACATTATCAAACAAACCAACCGATAACTAGCACTACTATAAACCAAAGGAGCCTTCCTCAAGAAAATCAAGATTGTGGACTCTGCTTAAAGTATTGACCCAGATCAGCCTAAGCATGCCGCGCAGGCTAAACCAGGCAGACACTTTTCGCCTCCTGTGGATTTTCTGTTTCAGGAATCATTACTCTATACCTCTATCTCCCTGAGAGGGAATGTGTCAACCCAGATTAGCCTGCATGGTCCGCGCAGGCTGATCTGGAATGATACATAATGCAGTCCATAATGTTGGGGTTTTCGCGGGCGGGCTCACATGTACTTTAGCCTTTCTAATGATTTCAATGAATAATTTCTTTGCTGAAAATGTAATAACTTTAATTTTTCATTAACAGGAAATTGATTTAAGAAAGTCTTTTTTAGGACAGTTACAAATAGAGAAATATTTATTACAAATTATAAGAAGTAATAAACGAAAGAAAACAAATAGAATGAAAATATAATTATTAGAACAATTACCTGTACTTTTAAATATTTATAATTTATTTTATTTTTGCTTCTTGTAAAATGATTACGTTTTGTTATTTGTACCTTATTGTTTGTTATTTACTTTAGGCAAAATGTAATAAAATAGATTGTATTGTATTGTATTGTATTGTATATAAAAGAAGTTAAATAATTTTACTTCTTCACAGAGAAGTTTCAAATTTAAACCTAGTTTCAATTATTTTGGATATTTTGCCAAGTTCTGCAATGACAAAAGAGCTGCTTTTATTCCCAAATAATAAAAACATTTAATGTTTATAATCTTTTTGATTCAGTGCCTTACTTACAGTCATACACTTCACAATCTGCATGTCCTCCAGGTATCATCACATCACAGTTATCTCCCTTCCATCCATCCATACAATGTTTATCTCCCTTGGTATCACAAGCATAGTGGGCGGTACAGTTATCCACTGGTGTGCAAGGCTTAATGGTCGTTGTGGTTGGGGTAGTTGTTGTTGGAGTTGTGGTTGTAGGAGTAGTTGTAGTGGGAGTTGTAGTGGGAGTAGTTGTGGTGGGAGTTGTGGTAGAAGTTGTAGTAGGAGTGGTTGTTGGTGTAGTGGTAGTTGGTGTAGTTGTGGTTGGTGTAGTTGTGGTTGGTTTGGGAGTAGTTGTACTAGTAGATGTTGTCGTTGGTTCAATCTCACAGATCTGTCCTGAATATCCTGAAAATGGATTGATTGATGAATTAATCCTGTCCCAAATACTGACAACTTCTAATGCATTATGCAATAGACAAATTTTCAAAACATTGTTAGAAAAAGAAAAATTACTCAAATATTCTTTATTTTTATCCTTCACAATCTTTTTAACTCTTTTCAATAAATAGACTCTCATTTATCGAGATTTTCAAAATATTTTCGAAGTAGTCTGCTGCAAATTTATTTTATGTGGGAAAAGCTTAACATTTTGAACATCGCTAATTGAAATTTGTCTGCTGTAGATTTATTGTATGTGGAATAAGGTTAATGCAGACCACCATAACCTTTAACCCTTTCCCTCATATAGACGTTTTCTGACGCCTCTGCAGCAGATGGCTTTTTGAAAACATAGTGACAAAAGAAGAAATTGCACAAAACGTGCAATTTCTACTTTTGCCACAATGTTTTCCACTTTTTGTCATAGGTTATCAATTCAATTATGGAGATTTTCTATGTTTTGACAAAATATGTTCAAAGTCGTCTGCTGCAGAATTGTCGTATGAGGGAAAGGGTTAATTAATTAATTTTGATTATACAATTTCCATATTGGTTGGATGTTTTCAGAGTCAACAGCCGTGGATGCAACAAACACGTCTGATTGTGGGAAAGGGGTTAAACTGTGTCTTACCTGTGTCACAGCAACATTTGTATTGATTCCTCTGTGAACCAAATCTGTAACAACTGCCGTGATTATTGCAGCCTTCAAATGACACTGAAAACATAGAAAAAGAATTAATTAAATTGTACCCTTCTTTAGTATAGGCTTCTGACTCCTTTTCTTATCATGTTTTATACTCTCTTCTAAAATTACATGAGGAACAACTGTAACACTATCTGCCAAATACTTCCATATCCATTTCTTTTCTAAAGAGTGTTTTTTACGCTGTTTTCAACATAATTTGAGAATTACCAGTACCATTTTTGACATGGCGCTTTAGCAGTTGGCAGCCTGCCAATTGCTGTTAGCACCAAACAATGCACGAGAAACTAAATGAGAAAAATAGTTCATCATGGATTCAACAAAAATGCATCTAAAAGGTTAGGATCTCCCCCCATAGGGCCCATGCGTCGAAAAATGAATGGTAAACAAAGAAAAAGCGTGGCAAATGTAATGGCGGATTTAGCGAGGGCACATAGGGCCCATGCCCAACTCCACCCAACTAACAAAAGAAGTCACATCAAATATACAGTGGCGGATTAACAGGGGGCTTTAGGGCCCATGCGTCGAAAAATCCAACCTTCCAGCAGCCCCCAGTACGTCAGCACTGCAGTGTTTTTATTATTTGTCCTTACACTGATTCATCAGTTGTATTGTTATCCCAATAACCTTTAGCGTCAAGGAAGAAAGCAACTCCTGCCATTTTAAAAGTCTTTGGTACGATCCCACCAGGGGTCAAACCCTTGGACACTTTAACCACTGCACCACTGAGATGATTAACATTTTAAACCTTTGCCACATACAACAAAACTGCAGCAGACGAATTTGGAAACATATTGGCAAAAATGTTGAAAATCTTTTTAAATAGAAGTTTACTTATTAAATAGAATTAAAAACTGTGTGGCAAATGGACAAACTGCTCATCATGAGCAATTTTTCGATTTGCCACAATGTTTTCAAAAGTAGTCATCTGCAGAGGCGTCAGTAGGCGTCTGTATGTTGGAATGAGTTAAAAGTTGATGTCCGCCTCGGATGCAGGAGGTTGTGAGTCGAACCCCGGCTGGGTCCTACAAAGTTACTGTAAACATGGTAGTAATGGTATAAATGGACCAGTAGTACTGGTATATTTCCCAGGAAACGATGTGTTATAACTGACTTTTTGTTGAAAGCGGCATAAAACACCAAACAATCAATCAATCTATTTTACATCAACAGTCATTGCTTCTTTATCAATATTTGATAATGTCTACTTCCTGAAAATAAATTTGATGGATGCATATGTTGTGAAAGAAATAAGTAAAACTATTACACACTGAAAATAACTAATGAGCAATAATTATCACACACATATTAGCAATGCACATTATTTCATCTAAAAGGTCATGATAACCCATCCTATTTTGACTAATTTAATTGACAAGATGGCTGATGTAACTCTTTAAGCAATTTCAAATGAAAGTTGACCATATACCACATGCAGACAGTTCCACGATCTAGAGCAATTTCTTCTTTTCCCACAAAGTTTTCCACTTTTAGTCATTGGTTATCCATTCAATTAAAGAGAATTTCCAATTTTTGACAAATATGTTGAAAGTCGTCTGCTGCAGATTTCTTGTATGTGGAAAAGGGTTAAAGAAGTTTTCCATATTTTTGCAGGTACGTTTTCAAAGTCATCTGCTGTAGATTGGTTGTATGTGGGAAAGGAATAAAACCAATAAAGACAATCAATAATTCTCTAATAAAGATATAACAGATTTTGAAATCTCTCATTAATTCCGATATAATTTGTATCCATTTCCCGCATACAACAAGACTTAGTATGCAGCAAAAGACTTTGAAAACATAAAGGCTATTGTAAATGAACAAGAGGGCCAAGATGGCCCTAAATCGATCACCTAATTGATAGTAAATTAGTAGCAAATATTTAACTGCAAATATCTTGGAAAATTTTATCAGGGAATGCAAATGAAACTGCAAAGGAGTGGACACTTCTCAAGAAACAGCTTATCAGTAAAGGCCATTTATATCTTGAAATCTAACAAGAACTTTAATAAGAATGGAATTATAAAGTTTTTGTCATTTTGCACCTTTCCTGATGCCGCCTTGCTGCCCTGTTTTTCAACGAAATCAATATGGCTTCAACAGTTTATTTAGAGGGTCACTTAAGGAACATTTCTACCAAATTATCTTGCAATCGCACAAGTAGATTATGGAGGAAAAGGATTTTAAAATTTGGGTATTTTTCTCACTTTCTGATGCCGCAGCAACCAAAGTTATCAATGGAATTTAAATCTTTGAACAATTTTGAAAGAGGACCACCAAAGGAACATTCTTGTGATGTTTTGTGGAAATTGGTCTATTGGAATGGTAGGAGTTGGTTGTCATTTGTAGCTAAAAGTTCAATTTACCCTTTTTGTGACGACGCCTGGTTGATATGATTGTGTAACCAATCAAAACGGCTTAAACAAATTAAATAGAGGATCATTACAGTAAGATTCGTATTATATTTTCTTAAAATCAGACAAACACTTTCATAAAAAATGGAATTTTCAAATTTTGTCATTTTGCCCCTTTTCTGATGCCGCCTGACTGCCATGTTTTTCGACCAATCAGTATGGCTTGAACACATTTTATAGAGGGTCACCCAAGGAACATTTCTACCAAATTATATTTGAATCTGACAGGCAGATTCGGAGGAGAAGATTTTTAAAGTTTGGACATTAAATCGATCACCTGATTGATAGTGTATGGTGAGTGTAAGGAACGACAACTCTGCGAAGGAGATTGCCCTTGCATAATACTCTGCCAAGTGTTACCTCCCTTAGACCATCAATCTAATAACCATATGTCATTTGAAGCAAAAAGTTAATTTTACTCCTTTTCTGATGCTGCTTGGTTGCTATGCCTTTCAACAAATCAATATGGCTTGACAAAGTATGTAGATGATCAACGAAAGAACATTTCTACAAAACTATCTTTAAATCAGACAAGCACTTTTATAAGGATACTTTATTAAAGTATTGTCATTTTGCCCCTTTTTT
This sequence comes from Serripes groenlandicus, assembly GCA_031761405.1. NCBI lineage: Eukaryota > Metazoa > Mollusca > Bivalvia > Cardiida > Cardiidae > Serripes > Serripes groenlandicus. The sequence continues at coordinate 118,382,083 of JASEVX010000001.1, read as the reverse complement.
GATGCCGCCTGACTGCCATGTTTTTCGACCAATCAGTATGGCTTGAACAAATTTTATAGAGGGTCACTCAAAGTTTCTACTAAATTATATTTGAATCTGACAGGCAGATTCGGAGGAGAAGATTTTCAAAGTTTGGACATTTTGTCCCCTTTCTGATGCCGCAGCAACCAAAGTTCTCAATGGAATTTAAATCTTTGAACAACTTTGAAAGAGGCCAACCAGAGGAACAGTCCTGTGATGTTTCACGAAAATTGTCCTTGGAGTTTGGGAGGAGTTGATGTTTAAAGCTAAAAGTTAACACCGGACGGACGACGGACAAAAAGTGATCAGAATAGCTCACCTTCAGCCTTCGGCTAAGGTGATCTAAAAATAGAGAAAAACATTGTAACAAGGGACGACATTTTTTGTCCTGAGCAATTTCTCCTTGAGCCACAAATGTTTTGAAAAGCTATCTGCTAATGTATTCAGTCAAAATGCATAATGTATGTAGGAATGGGATATGGACAGTGAATTGAAACTAACTCTCATTCAACATATATCGGGAATTTAAGTGAATATTAATATTACCTGCCACCCTTCTCATTTCCATTAGACAATCTTCTTTCCCTGTCGGATTTCTAAAAATCATGGCGCCAATGATCAAAAATGCATTCTTTAGTTCTCCATTCAATTCTACGCCTGTAAAATTCTGACCACCCAAATTATTTATATTCACCCCACCATTTTGCAGGGTCAACTGCTTGAAATAAGATGCAAATGTTCCTCTGAGCGCTATGACCGCATTCTCGATGTACAGTTGGGATATTGTGCTGATACTGTCAGTTGATGTAGAGACGTTCAATACGAAGGAAATGTTTGTATCTCCAGGACAGGTATAGCTACCATTCCAAATACTGGGAATGAAGTCCTTGCCATCTTCGTGTGAAAAAATAGTAATCATTTAAACCCTAACCCGATACAACAGATATATATTTAACCCTTTTCCACATACAGACACTTTCTGACACCAGCAGACTACTTTTGAAAACATTGTAATTAAACTTTTATGTTTAGAGATTTTTCACATTTTTGCCTAGATATCTTCATTGTCATCTGCCATAGATTTGCTGTATGTGTGAAAGGGTTACAAATATTGCGAGACAAGGAGAAATTGCTACAAATGAAATGTAACATTTCTTTTCCCCTCTATGTTTCAAAGCAGATGCGTCTTGATGTATCTCTTAATACTTTCCTACCTGCAGACGCATTTTGACGCAATAGCAGCAGATGACTTTTGAAAACATGTGGCCAAAGGTGAAATTGCTCATCATGAGCAATTTCACCTTTGGCCACAATATTTCCAACTTTATTTAAGAATTAAGCTATCTTTTATGGAGATTTTTCAGGTTTTTGCCACTATGTTTTCAAAGGCGTCTGCTACAGATGTGCTATATGAGGAAATGGGTTAATACTTTCTCTGCTACAGGCCATATCTGACACTACTGAGTTGAAAACATTGTGGCCAAAGGGGAAATTGCTCATTATGAGTCATCTGCTGCAGAGGCATCAGGAATGATTTCATTATAATCAGATATTTTTCAAAGTTAACAAAAGTTAGGCATCTGCATTGCTTGGTCATGAGTTCTCAACAATAGATTATATCATATTCAATTTAGGTTTTCGCTGAAACAAACATTACACAAGTAAAACTGGCAAATTTCTAGCTCTATCAAACATATGATTCAATGTCAATCTATGAGCATGTCCATATTATGAAATATACGATACATTATAATTATTTCATGAAGTAACATTGCAATTGGTCAACAATAAAAGGGAACAAGTCGTTTAAAGTCAAAGGTTAATGCATGCACATTGACAACATGCCATGACAATGACCGGGATATTTATCATGTAGTCAATGACCAACAATAAAATAATGTTCATCAAGCAGATTAAGTGATTGTCATGAATTAAGCCTACGCCTGCTATCAATCCAATTATAAAAATAATATCATGAATACTCTTCAAATTAAAACAAACTTCCAGCCTATTTAACCCTTTCCCTAATACGACAATTCTGCAGCAGACGACTTTGAACATATTTTGTGAAAAAATAGAAAATCTCTATAATTGAATGGGTAACCAGTATGACTTAAAGTGGAAAACATTGTGGCAAAAGGAGAAATTGCACGTTTTGTGCAATTTCTTCTTTTGTCACTATGTTTTCAAAACGCCGTCTGCTACAGAGGCGTCAGAAAGCTTCTATATGAGGGAAAGGGTTAAAAGCAGTTTTAAATTCAAGGTCTTTTCCAGTTTGCAAGAAAGAATGTAAAACTGCATGACATACCAGTAAGCTTGACTGGCTTTCAGCAAGTGGATGTAAAAAACTATAAGTGAGAATTACCCCAATTGCTACATCATAGTCATACATACAGGTTATTATGTGATATCAAAATAAGATGCAACAAAATCACTTTTCTACATGACACGGTTTGAATGTATATCCTAATTATTACTGATCAATTTGATTTTAAAATATTTATGCAAATTACTTTAACTCTGTTTTACAGTTATCAATCAATTAATGAAATGTTTTCAGAAATAGCTTTTGGAATGAATTCACGCAAACACTACAGTTATCCTTAATGTATGAGATTTGAACTTTCTTTAGCATCTAAAACTTACAATCAAATACAGCACAGTCTGCAGCTCCCCCTGGTATCAGTGTATCACAGTGAGTTCCCCTCCAACCATCCGCACAGACTAAATCTCCATGACGATCACATGCATAGTGTACTGTACAGTTATCTATAGGAGTACATGGCTTTGGTGTTGTGGTAGGAGTGGTAGTAGTAGTAGGTGTTGTTGTTGTTGATGTTGTTGTTGTAGTGGGAGTAGTAGTCGGCGTCGTTGTAGTGGGAGTGGTAGTCGGCGTCGTTGTAGTGGGAGTGGTAGTAGTAGTTGGGGTGGTGGTGGTGGATGTACTTGTTGTTGTAGTAGCCAGGTCTATTTCACAATGCTGTCCAGCACGGTCTACAAAAATAACATGTTAACCCTTTCCAACAAACACTAATTGGCAGAAGACATCTTTACAAAATATCTAGGCAAAAATATAGAAAACCTCAAAATGAAAGTCTAATTATTGATTTGAGTTTGAAAAAGAGAAACTATACCATATGAGCAATTAAATCAACTGCTTTTGCAAAAATGTTTTCTGTTGTCCGTTGCAAATATGTTAAAATATGTCTGCACAAATGATAATTACATCTTCTGCTCATTTGTCCAAAAATGTAGTTACTCTATGTAAGGTTACAGAATAGTAAAACAATGGAATATAGAACAGAACAGAACAGATCAGACATATTTTCAAACTTAAGCATTCAAGCTTATGATTGGTTTAAACAAATATAGTTACATGTACATGAAGAAATGGACATATATAGACAATATAATATGGATTTTTATTTATTACTTGGTCCTTAACTACTGGAATTGATTTTGTGAAGCCTTTATTTTTTACCCTTTCCCTCATATGACAATTCTGCAGCAGACGAATTTGAACATATTTTGTCAAAAAATGGAAAATCTCTATAATTGAATAGATAACCTGATTAAAAGTGGAAAACATGGTGGCAAAAGGAGAAATTGCTCGTTTTGAGCAATTTCTTCTTTTGTCACTATGTTTTCAAAAAGCTGTCTGCTGCAGAGGCGTCAGAAAGCGTCTAAATGAGGGAAAGGGTTAATAATGCCACTAGAATAGAGCCAGGTCAGCCGGCACATCAAAGTCATCTGACCAGCTTTCAATTGTTGGCCGCTTGACTCAAAATATATATCTTTACATTCCCAAAGTTTGCTATGAAATCTTCAACATGTAAAGTTGGATAAGTCCATTAACCCTTTCCCTCATATAGACACTTTCTGACGCCTCTGCAGCAGATGGCTTTTTGAAAACATAGTGACAAAAGAAGAAATTGCTCAAAACGAGCAATTTCTCCTTTTGCCACAATGTTTTCCACTTTTAGTCATAGGTTATCCATTCAAGTATAGAGATTTCCATTTTTTGACAAAATATGTTCAAAGTCGTCTGCTGCAGATTTGTTGTATGAGGGAAAGGGTTAAGATCTTATAGTTTTAGACAGATTCAGAGGATAACCTAAAGTCCCTTCAGAGAAACCAGTAAGGAATGAAAAGTAAAACCTATATCATGTGTAAGAACCTATATCATGTGTAAGATTGTTACATGAACTAGGACCATGACATGACTCACTAGTAACAATCGAATACAAGTTATCTACGACTTAACCCATTCCAACATACAGCAAATCTGCAGCAGACGACTTTGAAAACAAGCAGGAAAAAATTCTCAATGATTGAAAGTTCAGTCGAACCTGTGTATAAAGATCACCCATGGGAACACTCCGATATGGTCTTTGTTCACAGGTGGTCTTTAATTACAGGGTCATTCATGTAGGAAATGAATAATTGTGAAACTAATAGAGTAGTTGCTATAGACAGGGAATCATTAATTCAAGGTGGTCTTTAGCCCATGTTTGACTGTTTATTGATTGAGTACACTTTCAAACATTGTTGTAAAAGCAGAAATTGTTCATAATGAGTAATTTCTCGTTTTTTCAACAGTGTCTGCTGTACTGTGGCTGTAAGTGGGAAAGGGTTTAACCATGTCTTACCTGTGTCACAACAACATTTGTATTGAATCCTCTGTGAACCAAATCTGTAACAACTGCCATAATTATTGCAGCCTTCAAATGACACTGAAAAGGAATTATTACTTCTTTAGCATAGGTTTTTGATAACTTTTCAACACTCTTTTTAAATTACACCATCATCTAACAATATCATCCATATTTCATTTTTCAGATATTTCTTTAGCAGGTGACTAATTGTCAAGAAACATTGCCAAGAAATGGGAAATTGCTTTTATGATAAATGTTTCACATTCACATCTAATGAATAAAGCAAATATATATATTTTTCAGACAAATGTTTTCATTTTTTTTGCTTGAATTGTGTTTAATGCTGTTTTTATTAGTATTTCAGTAATTCCAAAACATTTCCACTGTAATTACCAGCACCACCGGTACTATTTATCCGTACACCGATGTATTGATCAAAATACCAGCATCATCTGTACTATTTATCGGTACACAAATTAATTGATCAAAATACCAGGACCACCGGTACTATTTATCCGTACACCGATGTTTTGATCAAAATACCAGCACCATCGGTACTATTTATCCGTACACCGATGTATTGATCAAAATACCAGCACCACTGGCACTATTTATCCGTTCACCAATGTATTGATCAGAATACCAGCACCACCGGTACTATTTATCGGTACACCGATGTATTGATCAAAATACCAGCACCACTGGCACTATTTATCCGTTCACCAATGTATTGATCAGAATACCAGCACCACCGGTACTATTTATCGGTACACCAATGTATTGATCAAAATACCAGCATCACTGTTACTATTTATTTGTACACCAATGTATTGATTAAAATACCAGCACCACCGGTACTATTTATCCGTACACCGATGTGTTGATAAAAATACCAGCACCACTGGTACTATTTATCCGTACACCAATGTATTGATTAAAATACTAGCACCATCGGTACTATTTATCCGTACACCGATGTATTGATAAAAATACCAGCACCACTGGTACTATTTATCCGTACACCAATGTATTGATTAAAATACTAGCACCATCAGTACTATTTATCCGTACACCGATGTATTGATCAAAATACCAGCACCACCAGTACTATTTATCCATACACCGATTTATTGATCAAAATACCAGCACCACTTGTACTATTTATCTGTACACCGATGTTTTGATCAAAATACCAGCACCACCGGTACTATTTATCTGTACACCAATGTATTGATCAAAATACCAGCACCATTGGTACTTTTTATCTGTACACCGATGTTTTGATCAAAACCAACAATCAATCAACATGGCTAGGAGGAAACTGATAGAAGCTAGGTAACTCAAGAATATTTCTACACAATTAAATCGGCCATCTATTTTGGGAGGAGAATTTCTTATTTAAGTCTTTTTCTTTTGGTTGCCATGGAAACCACAATTCTGCATAGATAAGACAAATTGAAGGATTTATAGTGAGGACATTGAGAGGATACTCTCTGTGAAGTTTCATCCCAATTGACCCATTGGTTAAAGGAGAAGATGTTGATGGACGACGCACATCGGACGCTGGACAAAGGGCTTTCACAATGACCCACCTTGAGCACTTTCTGCTCAGGTGAGCTAAAAAGGCTTCTCAACTATCTGTAAAGAAGACAAGGGGTGCGCATGATTGCAACTTTTTATTTTTACCTCACAATGGCTTTTTTTAAAGTGTCTGTTTTGAAAACATGACGAATAATTAATCTTCTGAAAAATAGGAATCATATTTGTATACAAAATAGAAATTGATTGAAGGTAGTGGAGAAACTGTTTTTCTCCCGTTCTCTCAATGTTTTCAAATATCAACTGATGAAAAATTGTCAAATGCTGTCTATATCAGAAAAAAGTATAAATGTGCTTCGTAATGCAGGACAAAAATACCCTTTACATTTACATTCCTCTTCTTCAGGTCTTGCTTTTATAACAATAATTGATACTTTCTACTTCTAGCTTAAACAATGAATTTTATAAGTGCATATGTTGCAAAATAATATCAGTAAAAATCACACACACTCAAAAACTATATAGCAATCACACACAAATTAGCAATGAAGGCTATTTTATAGAAAGAGACAACTTGATTAATATACCACCTTATTTGGAATATTTTCATTGACAAAATGGCCGCTTTTCCTATCAAGGTCAAATTACGCTAAATACATGCGTGGGCCAGGCTGATCTACACCACAGTAGTCCCTAAAAAAAACTTTATTTGCCTATAAATGGTTGTACATCTGGCCCAGACTGCATTGGATATGTAACAATGGGTGTAAATTCTTTGTAAATATGTATAGGATGCACTGGAATTGTTTGATTTGATCATTTTAGGTATTTTGACCTTGTGTGAAAGTGAAGGTAGAGGATGTGGAAACCCAGTTTGAGCAATTTCTTCTTTTGTCACAATTTGTTCAACTCTTTTCAATCAATATTCATTTACAGAGATTTTTCACAGTTTTACCAATATGGTTTCAAAGTCATCTGCTGCAGACTTGACATAATATTATGTGTGAAAGGGTTAAAAGGGGCTATCAGAGAAGGACTTTTACCTGCAACCCTCCTTAATTCCATTGGACATGTATCTTTTCCATTTGAATTTCCAAAGATCAAAACTCCCTTGATTAAAAAGGGATTCTCCAAGTGTCCATTCAGTTCGAGAGCTGTAAAATTCTGTCCTCCAACATAATTCACACCTAAGCTTTTGCCATCTAGAGTAAAACTCTTCGAAAAGGAGCCAAAAGTTCCGCTCATTGGAAGTCTCATTGTTTCAATGAGTAGCTGAGCTTCTGTGTTGATGGTACTTTGAGACTTTGTGACATTGAGGACAAATGACACGTTATCCATCATACCCCCACACATATACGTCCCATTCCACACACTCGGGATGAAGTCTGAACCGTCTGGTTGGCATGGAGATGAAAGGTTTTTTTAATATATTTTAAAAGCATATCAAACAAGTACAAAATGTTGATTATCAATTGTTTAACCCGTTCCCACCTGCAGATGCATTTTGACTCATCTGCAGCAGACGACTTATGGAAACATTGTGACAAAAGGAGAAGCTGCTCAAAACAAGCAATTTCTCCTTTTGCCACATTGTTTTCAACTTTTTTCTGTAATTATACCTACAATTTTAGAGATTTTCCATGTTTTTAAGTAGACATTTTTAATGTCGTCTGCAACAAATTTGCTGTATGTGGGAAAGGGTTAATTCAAAACCGGAGTGCCTGTACATCAAAAGCTAATGAGAGCATTAACAATTTCCGTAATTCAGAAGACATTTGACACCTTTGCAGCAGACAATTTTTTGTAAATATTTTAGAGCATATTTTTCAGATTCAATAATTTTGTAATATTCAGATTATTTTCAAAGTAGACACCAGTTATGCATCTGCATTGTTTTACCTTTTCAAATTGTGCATGACACACTTTGTCAGAATCTATGGTTTTATCATTAGATTTTGTTGAAGCAGACAATGCATAAAAGCAGTTAAGCATTTTGTCTGTTTAGCCTTGACCTCCCTACATGACTTGCATAAAACAAAAGATAATATTTTTCACTTTGTTAGATCTCACTGCAACACACATTACACAATAAAACTGGCAAATGTCTACTAGCTCTATCAAACATATGATAACAAAAGCCATTCAAGTTCACTCTATGAGCATGACCATGCTATGACATAATTATATGACGGATTAAAAAAACTTTCTATGAAGTTTAACCCTTTCCCACATATAGACACTGTCTGACGCCTCTGCAGAAGACTTCTTTTTAAAAACATTGTGAAAAAGGAAGAAATTGCTCAATTTCTCCTTTTGCAAAAATGATTTCAACTCTTTTCAGAAAGTACACTTTTAGTTTTTGAGATATTCCATACTTCTGTCTACATGCTGCAAATTTGTTGTATGTGGGAAAGGGTTAAATCCCAATTGGCCCAGTTGTTACAGTGAGGAAGTCATTTGAACCCAAATTTTATGAATGACAGACAATCAATATGCCAGTACATAATGTTGACTGGTTTTCATTGATTAATTGGGGCTTAACGCCAGTTTCAAAAAAAAATTCACCTACCAATGTTCTTCCTGGCTTGCTCACACCAGTACTCTACTTAATAGCCTGACTATATGCCCATTAGAGGAAGACGATTGATGCTTGTTGCTTTCACTTTTGTCAAGCGTCGGAAAGAATGTTGAACTTCTGGATTGACAGCCCACGTTGCTACCAACAGAGCTACTGGGGCTTGACTAATTTTCAGCCAGAGAAGCTCAATCAATGTGTTACCACACTAATTACCGGTACATCACATCCAAAGACCTTTAACCCTTTCCCTCATATAGATGCTTTCTGACGCCTCTGCAGCAGACAGCTTTTTGAAAACATAGTGACAAAAGAAGAAATTGCACAAAATGTGCAATTTCTCCTTTTGCCACAATGTTTTCCACTTTTTATCATAGGTTATCCATTCAATTATGGAGATTTTCTATGATTTAACAAAATACGTTCAAAGTCGTCTGCTGCAGAATTGTCATATGAGGGAAAGGGTTAAGTTACTTTTGAGATGCAACAAGACGCCCTTTCTACATGACATGGTTCTAATTGATATCATTTTTCTGATTAACTTTGATTAAAAATGAATTTTTTATAAAAAGATTAAAAAAAAGTGTCTAACTATCATCAATCTGTTGATAAAATGTTTTCAAAAATAGCTTTTGCAATTTATTCGACTATACATTACAACAGGGCTGTTGGTAGTGCCGTGGAGACTTCAATTTTCATTTCACTGTTTCACAATCTTCTAGTGCATGCAAAGTCCAATCAGACTGTTTAGGTTTCAAAGTAGTTAAAAATACAGCCAACTTTACATCCAGCTTTCTTTAGCATCTAAAACTTACAATTAAATACAGCACAGTCTGCAGCTCCCCCTGGTATCAGTGTATCACAGTGAGTTCCCCTCCAACCGTCCGCACAGACTAAATCTCCATGACCATCACATGCATAGTGTACTGTACAGTTATCTATAGGATTGCATGGCTTCGGTGTTGTGGTAGTAGTAGTAGGTGTTGTTGTTGTTGAGGTTGTTGTTGTAGTGGGAGTAGTAGTCGGCGTCGTTGTAGTGGGAGTGGTAGTCGGCGTCGTTGTAGTGGGAGTGGTAGTAGTAGTTGGGGTGGTGGTGGTGGATGTACTTGTTGTTGTAGTAGCCAGGTCTATTTCACAATGCTGTCCAGCACGGTCTACAAAAATATGGAAATTCTCAATAAATGAAAGTACAGTCAAACTTGTCTTAAGCAGCCACCAAGGAAAGAGTTGAAATTTGGCTGCTGAATATAGGTGGCTACTAAATACAAGTCAAATAAAGAAAAAAATATTGTTTTGGTTAATTTTCAAGTGGCTTCCTAATACAAGTTGGCTACTTAATATAGGTGACCACTAACAAAAGTTTGACTGTACAGTTGAACCTGTGTATACTCTGATATGGTCTTTGTTCACAGGACCTGGTGGTCTTTAATTGCAGGGTCATTTAGGCAGGAAATGAATAATTGTGAAACTGAAAGTGTAGTTGCTATAGACAGGGAATCACTAATCCAAGGTGGTCTTTAGCCCATGTTTGACTGTTTATTGATTGAGTACACTTTCAAACATTGTTGCAAAAGCAGAAATTGTTCATAATGAGTAATTTCTCCTTTTTCCACAGTGTCTGCTGCAAATGCATACTACTGTGGCTATAAGTGGGAAATAGTTAAACCATGTCTTACCTGTGTCACAACAACATTTGTATTGAATCTTCTGTGAACCAAATCTGTAACAACTGCCATAATTATTGCAGCCTTCAAATGACACTGAAAACATAGAAATTGTACCCTGCTTTAGTACAGTTTTTTTACTTTTATGATCAATGTTTCACATTCATATCTAATGAATAAAACGAACATAAATATATTTTCAAACAAATGTTTTCAAATTTGTTTGTTTGAATTGTGTTTTCAACAGAATTTCCCTGCTAATTCATCAGTACCGATGGTATTATTTATGTTTACCCTGATGTATCGGTCAAAAAACTATCAACGAACCCTAAGCACTAAGGAAGTAAGTCAATTTTAAAGTTTTGGTATGACCCTAACAGGGGTCGAGCCCTGGTGTTCCACTCCCAGCGTGATCCCTCTAACAACTACAACATGGAGATGGTGAATATTTTTAAAGCAGATGTGATTAAAATTATCCCTTCAAGTTAAGTCTTAGAATGTGAGACCAATTAGCTAATTATACATATGAATTTTAACCCTTTCCCTCATATAAACGCTTTCGGACGCCTCTGCAGCAGACAGCTTTTTGAAAACATAGTGACAAAAGAAGAAATTGCACAAAACATGCAATTTATCCTTTTGCCACAATGTTTTCCACTTTTAGTCATCAATTATGGAGATTTTCTATGTTTTGACAAAATACGTTCAAAGTCGTCTGCTGCAGAATTGTCATATGAGGGAAAGGGTTAATGAACTGATATGTGTCCCTGTATAAAAGATTTAGCTATAGCAAATCTATTTTACATCAACATTGATTTCAATTTATAAAATTCTCTCATCAACTATCTATGAAAAAGACAAGGGAAGTACAAAGCACATGATTGTAAGGTTTTTTTTTACCCTAAATGGTAATATTTAAGTTGTCTGTTTCGAAAACATTAAGTAATATTTTTTCTTAACATGAGGACAAATTTGAGGTATCATTTGAATACAGAATTGAAAAAGATTGTAGGACATGGAGAAATTGTTTGTTCTGACCATTTTCTCCCTTTCTCTCAATGTTTTCAAATATCAACTGATGAAAAGGTACCAAATGTTGTTCATATCAGGGAAAAGTATTAATGTATTAATTTCAATAGGTCTTTGTATTGCAGGACAAAATTAACTTGTTTATATAACAATAATTGATACCTTTTACTTCTAGCTTAAACAGTGAATTTTATAAGTGCATATGCTGCAAAATAATGTCATTAAAAAAAACACACACTCAAAAACTAAATAGCAATCACACATAAATTAGCAATGACGGCTATTTTGTAGAAAGAGACATCTTGAATAATGTACCACCTTATTTGGAATATTTTCATTGACAAAATGGCCGCTACCATATACGACTTTGAAAACATATAGGCAAAAATATGAAAAATCTCATTAAAATAAAGATTAATTATCCAATAGATTTGAAAAACACTGTTGCAAGAGAAGGAATTGCTTCTTTTACCAGTGTTTTTCAAGATCGTCTGCTGCAAACATTTTAAAATGTGTCAGTCTGCATGCAGGAATCAACATAGACATAAGTGTTTTCTGACTAAGACTTTTCAAATAACCCTTTCTCACATATAGACTCTTTCTCGACCCTTAGCAGCAGACCACTTTTGCAAACATTTTGACAAAAGAAGAAATTGCTCAAAATGAGCAACATCTCCTTTTGCCACAAAGTTTTCTTCTTAATTAAACAATTATACTTTCATTAATAGAGTTGTTTCATATTTTTGTCAAAGTTGTCTGCTGAAGATTTGCTGTATGTGGGAAAGGCATATTTCTAAATTGAAAACTTATAAGAAGAGATTTCATTTATTTTCCATTATTTGCTTTGAATTTGGAAGAATCTAAAAATAGCATACAATTTAACCCTATATTAACATGCAGGAAATCTGAAGCAGCCGTCATCTAGGCATAAACATGGATATCCATAAAGTTAAAGCATTATGATTGGATGGAGTTGATTAAGTTGAAAACATTTCAAAAGTTGTTTGCTGTAGATGCGTTTGCATGTTTCACACATACATTTGCTTTCTGATGCCTCTGCAGCAAACAGCTGTTTAAAACATTGTGACAAAGAGAGAAGTGATTCAGGATGAGCAATTTCTTCTGTTGTCACAGTTTGTTCCGTTCTTTTCAACCATTATATATACTTTCATTTAACCCTTTCCCTCATATAGACGCTTTCTGATGCCTCTGCAGCAGACAGCTTTTTGAAAACATAGTGACAAAAGAAGAAATTGCTCAAAACGAGCAATTTCTCTTTTTGACACAATGTTTTCCACTTTAAGTCATATTATATATAACCATTCAATTATAGAGATTTTCTATTTTTTGACAAAATATGTTCAAAGTCTTCGGCTGCAAAATTGTCGTATGAGGGAAAGGGTTAAAGAGATTGTTCACAGTTTTGCCAAAATGTTTCAAAGTCATCTGCTGCAGATTTGACATTATGTGTGAAAGGGTTAAAAGTTTCAGAGTAGGACCTTTACCTGCAATCCTCCTTAATTCCATTTGACATGTATCATGCATTCCATTTGAATTTCCAAAGATCAAAACTCCCTTGATTAAAAATGGATTCTCCAAGTGTCCATTCAGTTCGAGAGTTGTAAAATTCTGTCCTCCAACATAATTCACAACCGTGCTTCTGCCATCTAGAGTAAAACTCTTGGAAAAGGAGCCAAAAGTTCCGTTTATTGGAAGTCTCATTGTTTCAATGTGTAGCTGAGCTACAGTACTGATGCTATTTTGTGACTTTGTGACGTTGAGTAGGAATGTCACATTATCCACCATACCGCCACACATATATGTCCCATTCCACACACTTGGGATGAAGTCTGATCCGTCTGGTTGTCATGGAGATAAAAGGGGTATAAATGTAACTCTTATCAAACAAGTACAATGTGGTGATTACCAAATGTTTAACCCTTTCCAACCTATACATGCATTTTGACGACTATTGAAAATATCGCGACAAAAGGAGAAATTGCTCAAAACGAGCAAATTCTCCTTTTGCCAATTTTTTTCGGGAATTATACCTACATTTAAAGAGATTTTCCATGTTTTTAATTAGACATTTCCAAAGTCGTCTGCTACAGATTTGCTGTATGTGGGAAAGGGTTAATTCAAAACCAGAGACTTGTACATCAAAAGCTAATGAGACCATTTAAACTTTCTGCTATTCAGATGACTTTTGATACCATTACAGCAGGCAATTTTTTGTAAATATTTAACTGTATTTTTTTTTACAGATTCAATGATTTCTTGATATTCAGATTATTTTCAAAGTGGACACCAGTTATGCATCTGCATTGTTTTACCTTTTCAAATTTTGCATGACACACTTTGAAGCAGACAATGCATAAAAGCAGTTAAGCATTTTGTCCTGTTTAGCCTTGACCTCCCTACATGACTTGCATAAAACAAAAGATAATATTTTTCATTTTGTTAGATCTCACTGCAAAAAACATTACACAATAAAACTGGCAAATGTCTAGCTCTATCAAACATATGATAACAGAAGCCATTCAAGTTCACTCTATGAGCATGACCATGTTATGACATATATGATGGATTAAAATACTTTCTATGAAGTGTAATCTCATTTGGCCAAGTTGTTACAGTAAAGAATTCCTTTGAACCCAAATATAAACATATGCACTTCTGAATGACTGACAATTAATATGCCTGTTTCAAGACTTTTTTAAATAATATCACAGCAGCAGCTTCACCGACCAATGTGCTTCCTGGCTTTCTCACGCCAGTACTCTACTTAATAGCCTGACTATAAGCCCATTAGTGGAAGACGATTGATGCTTGTTGCTTTCACTTTTGTCAAGCGTCAGAAAGAATGTTGGATAAGCTTGGGCTTAAACTCACAACTTCTGGATTGACAGAGCTACTGGGGCTTGACTAGTTTTCAGCCAGTGGAGCTCAATGTGTTACCACAATAATTACATCACATCCAAAGGCCTTTAAGTTACTTTTGAGATGCAAAAAGAAGCCCTTTCTACATTACATGATTCTAATTGATATCACTTTTCTGATTAACTTTGATTTATTAAGATTTTGTTATTAATCCTTTCCCTCATATAGACGCTTTCTGACGCCTCTGCAGCAGACGGCTTTTTGAAAACTTAGTGACAAAAGAAGAAATTGCACAAAACGTGCAATTTCTCCTTTTGCCACAATGTTTTCCACTTTATGTCATAGGTTATCCATTCAATTATGGAGATTTTCTATGTTTTGACAAAATACGTTGCAGAATTGTCGTAAGAGGGAAAGGGTTAAAAGACTGGAAAAAAGTATCTTACTATCATCAATCTGTTGATAAAATTATTTCAAAAATAGCCTTTTCAATTTATTCATCTATAAATTACAACTGGGTTGTTGATTTGGCTATAGAGTCTTCAACTTTCATTTCACATTTTGCAAATGGATGCAGTACAATCTTCTTGTGCATGCAACATCCAATCAGACTGTTTAGGTTTCAAAGTAGTTGACAAACGTTGACTAATGGGTGCAGTGATTTTATGCTGTCTCCATGAAGGAGAGTATGAGAAATCTTATCATCATTCTGATTGGCTTCTGTACATTCTATTCTGTTGTGTGAAAACGGGAAATACGCATTAAAATGCATAGAAATGAAATGTAGTGAAATGCAACAGCAGAAGATGTCTGATGACAATTTCTTGAATCTAAACTATTTTAGCATCTAAAACTTACAATCAAATACAGCACAGTCTGCAGCTCCCCCTAGTATCAGTTTATCACAGTGAGTTCCCATCCAACCGCCCGCGCAGACTAAATCTCCATGACCATCACATGCATAGTGTACTGTACAGTTATCTATAGGAGTGCATGGCTTCGGTGTTGTGGTAGGAGTTGTAGTAGTAGTAGGTGTTGTTGTTGTTGGGGTTGTGGTGGTAGTACTGGTTGTTGTTGTTGTGTGCATATCTATTTCACAATGCTGTCCAGAAAAGCCTATAAAAAATTCGTGAACTCTTTCTCAAATACATTAAATCAGCAAAAGACATATTTTCAAAAAATAAAGAGAGAAATTGTACAATATTCTCCTAGTGCCACAATACTGTAAATATGTCAAAATGAGTCTGAATATGGGAAAAAATTAACCCTTTCCCAAATACAACCCTTTTTAAGCAGACAACTTTGAATTTAATTGAGCCTAACCTATAGTCTTCTTGTGAAATAGACAAACACAATGTTTTCAACTGTTTTCTATCATTAAACATCCCTTATAGAGATCTTCCAAAGTTCCGCATGGAATTCAATTCTTTCAACATCTTTGAAATGGGACCAACTAATGAATATCCCTGTTAAGTTTGATCAAAATTGGCCAAGCAGTGAAGCAGGAGGAGATGTTGTTTTTAGTAAAATGCTGACGGACAACAGACAAAGATCAGTCACTGGCTCAGGTGAGCTAAAATGTCTCGAGGGCTTGGTGTGAAATGGTTGTAACTAAAAAAAAAATTTTTTATACCAAGGTTAATTATCTCGCCATTAAGTCTTTATAAGCGTTAAATCATTTTCTTGGTAAACAATGGAAATTGAGGTGCCATTGCTCGTTCTGAGCAATGGCACCTAAATTTGCATTGTTTACAAAGGGGTCAAAATTGCCCCTAAACCAGGGTTTTCAAAATAGGTTTTTAGTTACAACCGTTTCACGCCAAGCCCTCGGACTCTGTATTTGAGAGAGCTTTAACTTTCTTACCTTCATTACAACAACATTTGTACTGATTAAGCTGGCTTCCAAATCTGTAACAATTACCTTGTCCATTACAGCCATCAAAGGATACTGAAAATAATCGAGGATACTAGTTAATTAACCTTTTCTAACATACAACAAATCTGCAGCAGACGACTTTGAAAACCTAGGCAAAAGCACAGAAAATCCTTTTAAATGAAAGAACATTGGATAGAATAGAGTTGAAAACATGGTGACAAAAGGAAAAATTGCTCGTTTTGAGCAATTTCTTCTTTTGTTGCCATGTTTTCAAAAAGCCGTCTGCTGCAGGCGTCAGAAATACATCAGTGGTTCGTAAACATCAATCTAAATATCATTCTTATACTCTTGAGGATAATTTCTGATTCTAAAATGTCAAAGGTCAGGTTTTGTTATTCACCACAATTAAAAATTGTCCCCTGAATTTCAACGGTCAGGCATTTATCTTTACTTACATGTTCAAAAATGTATATCAAAAGAATAATATTACTTTTTGAGTTATAATACCATGCTTACCAACCCTCCAGATTCAATCGTGAGTCTCACGATTTGAATGGGGTAACCGCACCCCCACGATCGTGAGGTAAAAACTCACGATTTTCAAAAAAATAAAATTTTTTTTTTTTTTTTTTTTTTTTTTTTTATCATGAAGATATGAATATGTACTGAAAATTACTACAACCATTTTGTAACATCCAATTCTAAACAATTTGTCACTGCTTTAAGGCCCTTTCTTTCAAAAAGTTCAAAACAATGTGTGTCTGTCAACTAAATGATTTTCTCTGTGTCAATTTGATTAACAAAGATTCCATTGTTTTTCCCAGTTTTTCATTCAAAATTATGTCCAATTTAAATGTGATTAAGATTTTTACTTTCTTGGATGCAGTATGAAAAGTCATTGACACACCAGACAACTTGCTTGATTTGCAAGTTAACCACAATTAAAAGGTTTTTTTATTATCAATACATGAATTTGAAAACATGCAAAAATAATACTTAAATGCTAATTACATACAATTGAAAATATTCTGTTAAATAGAAAACATTCTCAAAATGAGTCTTATTTTATTTTTTTCCAATAAATATTGAAAGTATTGTCTCATGCATAGTTATCTTAATTCCATTCTATCGTGAACATTTCTACTGTTAAATTCATCGCGCAGAAAATCTCCCCCTTCATACCCCAATCCCCCACTTTGAGATCATGAAACTCCCCCTTGAGAATGAGGAAAGGTTGGTAAGCATGTAATACTTCTTCCCTCAATATTTTCAAAGCAGTAGACTCTTATATTATCAGATACAGATACATCTATAGAAAACAAAATCAATAACGTTTTAAAACAAAACTTTTGTGCAAACACAAATCAATCCAAATGTTTAAAACAATCTGAGGCTTGTGCCTCTGTAAGTTATTTCGGATTTTCCCCTTGCCCACATACAACAAATCTGCAGCAGACGAATCAGAAAGCGTCTGTATGTGGGAAAGAGTTTATAGAGGGCTAGAAGACATGCACAATAAACCTCTACAATCTACAGTATAGTCATGCAAACATATAGATAAATCTATATGTAGATCTATTTGAAGTTACATTTATTTTATAAAGATCTGAAAATAGAACTTTTTTTTCACAATAAGTGGCAACTATCAGTTTATGAACAAAACTTGCTGTTTTATCCATCATCTGTTCAAATTTCCTTTAACCCTTTCCCTCTTATAGACGCTTTCTGACGCCTCTGCAGCAGACAATTTTTGAAATCATTGTTGCAAAAGGAGACGTTGCTCATAATGACAATTTCTCCATTTGCCACAATGATTTCAACCCTCTTCAATAATCATACTATCATTTATGGAGATTTTCTATATTTTGGAATAAATAATTTCAAAGTCGTCTGCTGCAGATTTATTGTATCTGGCAATGGGTTAAACCCCTTTCCCACAAACAACATATTTACAGCAGACGACTTGGATAAAATCTAAGCAAAATGTGGGAAAGGGTTAACAAATTACATTTCAATCCTTATCCAGATATAAATAACTGTTTAACCCTTTTCCACATATAGACGCTTTCTGATGCCTCGGCAGCAGAAGACTTTTGAAAACATAGTGACAAAAGAATAAATTGCTCAAAACGAGCAATTTCTCCTTTTGCCACAACGTTTTCAACCTTTTTCAGTAAATATACCCTCATTTATAGGGATTTTCAATATTTTTGTCCTCATGTTTCCTAAGTCGGCTGCTGCAGATTTGTTGTTTGTGGGAAATGGTTAAAGACTTGGTTATACAAACATTCAAGAAGGTACATAATCTATCTATTTTTGAGTCTAGTAGACTGAATGATGAATTCTCGTGTACGCAGTCAATTAATTTAAATACTACAGTTACATGTGTTTCAAAAACTTCTAAAAATGATATTGCATGTTTTAAGTTTAGTACCTGTTAGTTTTTGTGATAAATATAATGTCATATTAGTAATAGGAAGCTAAAACGGAATGATTGAAAACAAAAAAATACATGTGTGTAATTGAACATGCATGACAGTTTTATATTAGTATTTTTGAAAACTTCTAAACAATGCAGGATACCTACAGAATGATTAGCTGAAACGAAAAAATATAGGTTTTCAAAATCATTTAAAAATCAAATATAATCAATATAATTATCTTAATCCTTTCCCACATGTAAACATATTTCAACACATCTGCTGCAGAAAATGTTTTAAAACATTGTGGCAAAAAGAAAAACTGCTCATTATAAGCAAATTCTCCCTTTTACACAATGTTTTAAGCTCATTAATTATACTTTTATATATAGAGATATTTTGCCTAGATGTTTCTTAAAGCTGCTAGTGTATGTTGTTAAGTGTTTAGATTCTTGAAAACACTTACTTCAGGGTATACTTGTTTATATACGACTTTTGAAAACATATTGCCGATACTGACAGTCTCTCCTATTGCCAGAATGTCTTAAACTCTTTGCCTATAAGTTTTCAAAGTTTATTTGGTGTAGATTTTTTGTATGCGGGACAGGATTTTCACAATGTTTTGCCTTTTTTTTTTCACATGCAAGAGCGTCAAAGGAACATGTGTCACCTGACAGCAAGTCTAAGAATGACAGACGGACAGAGGAATGGACCAGCGAGGCACTTTATCTCCATGTCAACTTCTCTGTTGGTACAGACGTTTGAAAAACTTGATCGAAAAAGAAAAATATGTTCAAGATACATGTGTTCTCCATTACTCTTTTCCCCAATACAACAATTCTGTAGCACACAAAATTGGAAATATCTAGGCAAAAATGTGGAAAATCTCCATAAATAAGGAAATACATGTACTCCTTTTGGCACAAGGTTTTCAGAAGAGTTCAAAATGTTTCTGTAGGGGCCTAGGGGGAATCTATATTTTCAGCTGTTCATTTTTTTATCTAAATATTTAGAATCTGAAAACATCAACCCTCAATTTAGCACATCTAGGAAAAGGATCATTTGCATAAAACCAAAGAAAAACATTTTGTTTAAATATAAGCACGATCATTTTGATACTGCTTTGACATTCTAAATCAAACAAATTCCCTTATACAACTAGTGTCTGATAGCTGCGACTAAAATCGGGCAAAAAACCCTGCTGCAATCGACTTTTCTGATATTGTTCCTATGTTCTCTACTCTGTTTACGGGTTTTAGTTTTATATCTTTTCCATTCTTAACCCTTTTCCTCATACTGCAATTCTGCAGCAGACGACTTTGAACGTATTTTGTCAAAACATAGAAAATCTCCATAATTGAATGGATAACCTGTGACAAAAAGTGGAAAACATTGTGGCAAAAGGAGAAATTGCACGTTTTGTGCAATTTCTCCTTTGGTCACTATGTTTTCAAAAAGCTGTCTGCTGCAGAGGCGTCAGAAAGCGTCTATATGAGGGAAAGGGTTAAACCCAGATGTTTTCTTATCAAAGGTTACTTATACTGCACAAAGTAAAAATGTTTAAATCAGTTGCTTTAGAAAGGAAAATAATTAGGAGAGATAATTAACCCTTTCCTTCATACAACAAGTATGCAGCAGACGACTTCAAAACATCTCAACAATAATATGGAAAATCTCCCTTAATGAAAACATACTTATTGAATAGAGTTGAAAACATTGTGTCAAAAGGAGAAATTGCTCGTTTTGAGCAATTTCTTCTTTTGTCACAAAGTTTTCAAAAAGCGTCTGCTGCAGATTTGTTGTATGTGGGAAAGGGTTATCCCTCTCATATAACAATTCTGCAGCAGACATCTTTGAAAACATCAAGCCAAAATATGGAAAATCAATGAAAAAATTGTGGCAATCTTTCATCTGCGTCAAAAGATTAATAATTTTCCACTTGCAGGCTAATTTTGACCCATCTGATGCTGCTTTTGAAAACATTGTGACAAATGGAGATATTGCTAATAATGACTTTATCCATTAAATATACCATCATTTATAGAGATTTTACATATCTCTACCTAGAAAGTTTCAAAGTCGTCTGTTGCAGATTTGCTGTATGTTGGAAAGAGTTAAGTGAGTATATAGTCAGAACTTGAAGTGGATTAAGCTTTTTCCCACATATGGACACTTTCTGATGCCTTTGCAGCACACATTTTGAAAACAATGTAGCAAAAGAAGAAATTGCTCAAAACAAGCAATTTCTTCTTTTGCCACAATTTTTTCAACTTTTTTCAGTAATTATATCTTCATTGATGGGGATTTTCCATGTTTTTGCTTTGATATTTTTAAAGTCGTCTGCTGCAGATTTGTTGTATGTGGGAAAGGTTTAGTAAAGATCGAAGAGAGAAGAAATTATATGGGAGAAATTTGTCACTGAGACTACCTGAAATCCTTGTCAAGTTAAACGGACAAATCTTCTCTCCACTAGCATCGTAAAATATTACAGCGCCATCTAGTAGCACCTCTGAACCTAAATGTCCGATCAACTGAACTTTCGTGAATTTTTGTCCAAATATTGTTTGAACAAAATTTCCACTTGTCATCAGTGTAAGGGATCCCAGAGTCAATTCAAGTGACCCAGACAATGCAATACTTTGGTTGTTAACAAGCAAGAGGGCTGACGTTCTTTTTGATGTTGCCATGGTAACATCAAGAGCAAACTCAACTTCTTTTCCAGCAGCTGGACACTCGTAGGTACCATTCCAAACACTCGGTTTTAAGACACCGCCAGCTAGATGCAAAAATAGGTAAATATTACTCCAATTCATTTGTTAACCCTTTCCCTCATATAGACACTCTCTGATGCCTCTGCAGCAGACGGCTTTTTGAAAACATAGTGACAAAAGAAGAAATTGCACAAAACATGCAATTTCTCCTTTTGCCACAATGTTTTCCACTTTTTGTCATAGGTTATCCATTCAATTATAGAGATTTTCCATTTTTTGACAAAATATGTTCAGTCGTCTGCTGCAGAATTGTCGTATGAGGGAAAGGGTTAAGCCTTTCTATCAAACAACAAGTCTGCAGAAGACAACTTCAAAAATATCCTGGCAAATTATAGAAAATCCTTATTCATCAATTGGTCTTTCATTTATAGGTATTTTCCTTGATATTGCCTAAATGTTTTCAAGGTCGTCTGCTGCAGATTTGTTAACAAAACATTCAAATTTACTTCAGCTACAATCTATCCTGAGAATTGTTTTCTAAATTTAGTGTAAACACATACAAAAATGTTATGCTCATTCTTCAGACATCTTTGTAACATAGACTAGCATTATACCTTTTTCACATACAACACATATGCATCAAACAACTTTGAAACCGTCTTTAATGTATAAGTTCTCAACCCTTTCCCTCATATGGATGCTTTCTGACGCCTCTGCAGCTGACAGCTTTTTGAAAACATAGCGACAAAAGATGAAATTGCTCAAAACATGTAATTTCTCCTTTTGTTACCTTGTTTTCAACTCTATTCAATTAATGTACTTTCTTTTAAAAGGTGATCCCGAATGTTTTCGGGTAAATTTTCAAAGTCGTCTGGATAATTTCTCCTTTTGCAACACTGTTTTTCATATGTTGTTTGCAGCAAAATGCGTCTGCATGATGGAAAAGATGAAACACAAAATTAATGAGGATTACTATTGATGTTTGTAAAAATCCCTAAAACACAATACAAAGCACACCTAAGTTTATACATACAGAACATAGTACCGCAGTCTGCAGCTCCCCCTGTTATCAGTGTATCACAGTGGTTTCCCATCCATCCATGCGCACAGACTAAATCTCCCCTTCCATCACAGACATAGTGTACTGTACAGTTATCTATAGGAGTGCATGGCTTTGGTGTAGGGGTTGTGGTTGTTGCTGTGGTTGTTGTCGTGGTAGGAGTGGTAGTAGTGGTAGTTGCAGTGGTTGTGGTTGGAGTGGTAGTGGTTGGAGTGGTTGTGGTTGTAGTAGACTCTGTGGTTGTGGTTGGGTTGAGATCGATCTCACAAAACTGTCCAGAGTAACCTGAAAACAATCACTTAATCTCTGCATTCAAATTACATTTTATTGGATAAAAAACATTTTTATTCATGACTTGATTCATGTGTTAACCCTTTCCCTCATATAGACGCTTTCTGACGCCTCTGCAGTAGACAAACAATTTCTCCTTTTGCCACAATGTTTTCCACTTTTTGTCATAGGTTATCCATTCCATTATGGAGATGTTTTGACAAAATACGTTCAAAGTCGTCTGCTGCAGAATTGTCATATGAGGGAAAGGGTTTACACATGAATGAATAGAAGCTGGTATTTGTCAGAGGAATATTGTTTTCACAAATCATTCACCTTAATCTTTGAAGTTTGTTAATAATTGTACTTGTAGGTCTGTTGATATTGTTTGGCTTGAAACACAGGAAGCGTGTACCCTTTTCCCACCTGCAGCAGACTACTTTTGAAAACATTGAGCAAATTGAGAAGTTGAGCAGTTTCTCCATTTACTACAATTATTTTCAAGTCTGTTCAATAACTATACTATCATTTATAGAGCTTTTACATATTGTTGTATAGATGTTTTCAAAGTTTGTTATATGTTGGAAAAGGCTATCTCTTGAAATAAAATAAAGCAGAGAAAATGAATGCTGGATTATCATGTCATAGGATATGCCCTGCAATTAATTTTAACTAGAATGGAGTGCTTCGCGGAGCACGTGTGTCACCTGCCGGGGCCTTGTCAGAAAATTTAAATTTTTGACAGAAAAGGGGCAATAACTCTAATATACAAATATTTGGATTATCCCCCTTTTGTGAACCAATCACACACATTGATATAAACATTTCTCAGAAGTTTCAATGTAATCCTTTGAGTAGAAAAAAGTTATTTGAAAACGTGACAAAAAAGTGTGACAGACAGACAGACAGACAGACGCCGGACACAAAAGGTGACACAAAAACCAATACAAAGTTTACGAACCTGTGTCACAACAACATTTAAACTGATCTTTTTGTTGACCAAATCTGTAACAACTTCCCTGTCCATGGCAACCATTGAATGATGATGCTACAAATAGAAAATGTGTACTCCTTAAAAAATGACAAATGAACAAATGAAAGCAAAGCAATTTGCCCTGCCAACTTCTAAACAAGAGCACCGCGTACGGCACAGACGCTCGACTGATAGGGAGAAAACAGAAAGAAAAAAAAATGAGCTAAACAAAAAACCTTAACCGGACGACCACGCCGCCGCCGCCAACGCCAGGGTCATGACAATAGCTCTCGTTTTTTTCAAAAGTCGAGCTAAAAAGGAGAAATACTGTTGTTAGTAATATTTCCATTTCTCACAACATTTTAGTAGTGTTTTAGCTAGAAAGTCATCTAAAAGGAATAGGATTAAAGAAACAGTAATTTTGCTCGTTTGTCTCTACTATAGTTAATGATAAGAAATCAATGCAGTAGTTTAACCCTTTCCCTCATATAGAAGCTTTCTGATGTCTTTGCATTAGACGACTTTTGAAAACATTGTGACAAAAGAAAAATTGCTCAAAAGGAAAAATTGCTCAAAACAAGCAATTTCTCCATTTACCACAATGTTTTCAACTTTTTCAGTCATTTCACATCGCATAGATGTTATCGAAGTCGTCTGCTGCATGCAGACTTGTTGTATGTGAGAAAGGGTTAAGGTCTTGTAATGAAACTAACAAGAGCCAAATGCATCCTTGATCTGTAGTTTACCATTATACTTCTGTGAACTGGCTTTATTCATGTTAGATTAATTTCTTCTATTATTCGGGAATTGATTTTCTCACAAATTCATAATCATTGCCAATTATGTCTCGAAATTTTAGACATCCAAAAATATGCTACTTTAGCCGATTTGATGATTAAAAGTATGTTATAATTACACATAACCGATCTTAACTGGTTTTTAATGGCAAGACTGCATTCTACATTTTAGTGTTGACAACATGGTACAAACCAGTTACACATTATAGTTTTTCTTACAAAGCAATTACAGCATAATCACACTTTCGTTAATTATGCTGTTTGAACTATTTAGCTTGTTAATGCCTTTACTGGTACCCGATGAAATTCTTTTGTTAATATTGTCTCTATTTCACACCTGACACCTGCAAGTGATAACAGGTAAGTATTACAAAGCACCTTTCCACTGGGTGTCTGTTCGTCCAGTGTGATGATGATGTTGCACCGTTTACAGTTTTTGATGACAAAATTACAAATTCATGAATACACAAATTAACCCTTTCCCTCATATAGATGCTTTCTGATGCCTCTGCAGCAGACAGCTTTTTGCAAACATAGTGACAAAAGAAGAAATTGCACAAAACGTGCAATTTCTCCTTTTGCCACAATGTTTTCCACTTTTTGTCATAGGTTATCCATTCAATTATGTTTTGACAAAATATGTTCAACGTCGTCTGCTGCAGAATTGTCGTATGAGGGAAAGGGTTAACATTAAAGTTGATTTTGGACAAAAATCACGAGGATTGACTTCACATATTCAAAGAGTTTTACAGTTTTACCAAACAAAAATCATCGACATTTCAAAATGGAGGACAGACAGCAGAGGTTAACATTATACATCTTAAATGATTTAACCCTTTCCCTCATATAGACGCTTTCTGACGCCTCTGTAGCCGACAGCTTTTTGGAAACATAGTGACAAAAGAAGAAATTGCTCAAAATTATCAATTTCTCCTTTTGCCACAATGTTTTCCACTTTTAGTCATACGCTACCCATTCAATTATAGAGACTTTCTATCTTTTGATAAAATATGTTCAAAGTCGTCTGCTGCATATTTGTCATATGAGGGAAAGGGTTAACCCTTTTCCACATACAACAAATCTGCAACAGACGACTTTGAAAACATACCCGAAATTTATGCAAACTCCCTTTAAATGAAAGTACAATAATTGAATTGAGTTGAAAACATATTGAGTTGAAAACATGGTGACAAAATGTGAAATTCCTTGTTTTGAGCAATTTCTTCTTTTGTCTCCATGTGTTCAAAAAGTTCTCTGCTGCAGAGGTGCCAGAAAGCGTCTATATGAGTGAGAGGGTTAAATGATTACCAAAATATTAAATTAAAAGAATTACAACCAATTAAAAAGTATGACATCGTAAGAAGAAGTTAATAGGATTATAAGATAACACATATCCCGCTGAATTTTTGCAACTGGAAATAACCATCCTTGAATTTATGAAAAGTTTTTGTAAATTCATGAGGATTTTTTTTTTGCTAAGATGTTATCAATAAGAACCAAACAATGTAGACTAAGATTGGAAAGCACACATCTGCAGGCTGATCTTAGTCTACATTGCTTACAAATGTTATTCTGGATAAGTACAACAAATCTGCAGCAGACAACTTTGAAAAAATCTAGTTGAAAATTTCAAAAACAGTTCTATATTGTATATATCTGAAAAAATGTTGAAATAGGAGAAATGCTCATTATTAAGCTATTTCTTCTATTGCCACATTGATTTCAATAATCATCTGCTGCATATGTCAATTAAAGTGGGATAAGGGTTAAAAAGACAGTGATGAGTATATGAATAAATGAATGTAAAGTGCTATACAACGTGAGGTACATGTGTAGAGATATATGAATTGAAGGTTGGATGAAGAGATTTGTTTTATTGGAGTTTTACGCCGTTTTCATCATTTCAGTTATATCATGGCGACATTTCGCTTTATTCATGATCCCTGTGTAAACAAACCAGTACTAGGCTAGAAAATGTGCCTTGCCCAAGGGCACTCCACCATGACCGTAGTGCCTCCACTGGGGATCGAACCCGGGACACCTGGTTCCAAATCCCCGACGCTAACCACTTGACCACGGCAGATACCTTAGATGAAGAGATGTCTACATGTTTATAAGAACCATATTTAAGTTCTTAAATCCATGTTTGGCTTCCAAACCCTGTTCTGTAGGTACTGTAGTAAAACAGACTCTGAGAGATGTTATTGATACCCAAAACACAGGGTTTCATTGAATAATAATCATTTCAAACAAATCTGCAGCGAATTACTTTGAAACCATTAAAAATATGGAGATTTTCTATGAATTAAAAGTGTTTTTCCTTGAATACAGTTGCATTATTATTATTGCAAAAAGGCGTTGAAAACATTGTGGCATAAGGAGAAATTACTCATCATGAGTATTTTTTCATTTTTTCACAGCTATTACAACATTGTCTGCTGCAGATTCATCAGAAAATGACAAAGTTATGTTAACCCTTTCCCACGTATAGACATTTTCTGAGGCGTCTGCAGCAGACGACTTTTGAAATAATTATGGCAAAAGCAGTAACTGCTTATAATAAGCAATTTCTCCATTTGCCACAATAATTTCAACTCTATTCAATATTCATATTATCATTTATAGAGATTTTCAAAATCGTCTGCTGCAGATTGATTGTATGTGAGAAGTTGTTAATCGTTATCCTTACATATTATACTGTAGTTTATAGAAAATCAAATGATACAAAGGTTCATATCAAAACTAAAATGCCAATTTGATTGACCTTTTTCGACATGTATACAGCAAATATGTAGCAGACTACTTTGAAAATGGCTATGCAGATATATCGAAATTAAATATAAAAATAGTGTAGCAAAACTAGAAATTGTTCAAAATGACAAATTTCCTCTTTTGCCACAATGTTTTCAAAAAAGTAACCTTCTACAGATGCATTTAAATGCGCCTACAATGGAAAAGGAATAAGGAGATGTCAATCCATCTCTTTATAGATATATAAATTAAATATAATAGAAAGTTCAAAGAAAACAAAGGATCACACCAAAACTCAAATAATAAAATATTACAAGTTATATGAGATAAGATTACAAAACTCCAAGCCCATATGAATATAGAAAGAAGATTTCTACAAAA
Source organism: Serripes groenlandicus (assembly GCA_031761405.1). Classification (NCBI taxonomy): domain Eukaryota; kingdom Metazoa; phylum Mollusca; class Bivalvia; order Cardiida; family Cardiidae; genus Serripes; species Serripes groenlandicus. The sequence continues at coordinate 118,354,481 of JASEVX010000001.1, read as the reverse complement.
ATGAAACCTATGAGATACCTGCAATTTTTCTCAATTGAAAGGGACAGATATCATTTCCAGAAGAATCATAAAATATCAATGCTCCTGTCATCAATGCAGCGCCAACCAAACGGCCATTTATTTCCACAAACTGATAACTGGAACCCAGCATGTTACCGCTGAGAAATCTACGACTATGAAGCGTAAGAATTCTAGAAATTGTTGAAAAATTCCCGTTCATAGTGAGACTATGACCAGGCGTCAACAGCTGAGCCGAGACATTAACGGTGGATGACGTTTGAGTGATGTTGAGTTTAAATGATTCTCCATTCTGTAATGATGGACAGAAGTATGTCCCTTTCCAAATACCCTCAGTGATGTTAAAGCCATCTACATGAAATATGAAAATGATGCAATATGAATGATATAAGCAGAAATTAAACATTATTAAGGAATACTTATTTTCTAACTCTTTCACATATACAAGAAATCTGCTGCAGATGACTTTTATAATAGCTGGGCAAAAATATGGAAACTAAATAAAGTGTGATTACTGAAAAGAGTTGACAACATTGTGGCATAAGAAGAAATTGTTCATAATGAGCAATCTCTCCTTTTGCAATAACATTTTCAAAATTTGTCTCCTGTATATACAAAAGCTGTATGAAATATTGACCTCCTTCATCCACATGTACCGGTCAGTATTATTAGGAAAAGAAGAATTGCTTATTATGCTTATTTTAAACTACCCTTTCCCACCTGCAGATGCATCTTGACACAATAGCAGCAGACGACTTTTGAATTTCACCTTTGGCCACAATGTTTTCAACTTTATTTAACAATTAAGCTATCTTCAGGTTTTTGTCACTATGTTTTCATAGTCGTCTGCTGCAGATTTCCTGTATGTGGGAAAGGGTTAAATGTTCAAAATACAATTATATTCAGGTCTCCCAAGCGTGTGAGCCTTAACATTTAAAGAACTGAACTGCTGCGCACTAAATAAATCATTTTCAACAATTCTCAGTTGACTGCGTTATATATAGTCGCATTTTAAGTCACTGGAAAAAAGTGTGAGAATAACCACATCATGAACTTTGGTAAATCACTAAATTAGAATGATCTATGATACATACAGGTAAGGCATAACCTGATATTGTATTTCAAGGATTGACTTTTATGAATAATATCTGATTAAAAAGGTATTCAATATAAATAGCAAGTTGTAAACATTGAAAATTGAGAAATTGATGGGTGTTTTTTCCAAAACATTTCCAAGTCCTCTGCTTCAGAGGCATTAAATTTCTTCTGTATCAGGAAGAAGATTAACCCTTTCCCAAACATAACAATTTGCAGCAGACAGCTTTTAAAACATATTGACAAAATTAGGATATATCTCTTTAATTAAAAGTTTAATTATGCAATGAGTTGTAAACATTGTGTGAAAAGGAGAAATTGCTTGTTTTGAGCAATTTCTCCTTTTGTCACAAAGTTTTCAAAAGTTGTCTGCAGAAAAGGCGTCAGAAAGTGTCTATATGAGGTTAAGCAACAATGATGATAAATCATAGACATGAACAAAAAGCAAGCAAACTTCCAAAGACATAAAAGCATCTATGATATCCTATAAGCAAACAAATCCTATTTCTCTCTTGTATGATATTTCTAGAGATGTAAATATATCTAATCAAATGTCTGTAACATTTTGAATATTGGAAGTATAGTGTTTTGAAACAGATTTGAAAACATTGTGGGAAAAGGAGAATATCACACTTTCCAAATATCTGCTGCAATGGTATCCAATGTTTGTTTGAGGAGAGGAAAATTTACGTTACAAAAGCCTGTAATCTTTTGCTAAATGTACATTCAATTTTCCATTTAGCACTTATTTGTATATTAACCGTTTCCCTCATACGACAATTCTGCAGCAGACGACTTTGAACATATTTTCACAAAACATAGAAAATCTCTATAATTGAATGGATAACCTATGACTAAAAGTTGAAAACATTGTGGCAAAAGGAGAAATTGCACGTTTTGTGCAATTTCTTGTTTTGTCACTATGTTTTCAAAAAGCCCTCTGCTGCAGAGGCATCAGAAAGCGTCTATATGAGGGAAAGGGTTAACCATCCATTCCATATGTATTCTTCTTTCAAACTGAAGTTAATGTAATATAAGTACTCATTGACATATAGCTTAAGTTGCACACTGTATACATTGTTCAGATAATGAGAAATTGTTTGTTTTGTAAATGTATGACATCTAAGTGTTTGAAGGAACAAATATATTCTTTGCAAATACCCAATTTCTGAAACCAAGGCATCATGTGACAGACAGACAGACAGATGGACGACAGATGCATTGTCCATAGGTGACTCTTTGCCAAGGTAGACAACTGAAAAAATGACAAACACCATTTCCCTCATTCAAGGAATCCGCAGAGGTTTTCTCAAGTCGTAGGTTGTAGATGCAAGAACGTGTCTGTATGTGGAAAAAGGTTAATATTTAGCAGGATTTGTGATAACTCAAATTGATACTTACAGTTGTATACAGCACAGTCTGCAGCTCCCCCTGGTATCAGTGTATCACAGTGATTTCCCTTCCATCCATCCGCACAGATTAAATCTCCACGACCATCACATACATAGTGTACTGTACAGTTATCTACAGGAGTGCATGGCTTTGGTGTTGTGGTAGGAGTGGTAGTAGTGGTAGTTGGAGTTGTAGTGGTTGTTGTAGGAGCACAACTGGCTGGTGTGGAGAGCTGAGTGTCACAGTGCTGCCCAAAGTAACCTGAAACAGGACAATATTTAAAACTCATTTACAGTAATTTTGCAGAAAATGTGTCCTAATTTGGTTCGAAGAATTGATTGATACTGCACTATTTTTTAAAATTATTTACCATTTAGCTGATAAGAGACATGTATAATTTAAAAATACTTGAGCAAAAAAAGTATGAAAAAAAAATTAAAATTCTTCCAACTTTGTTTCTTCTGCCAAAGCATAAGTAGTAACTGTTGTCAAGGAGACACAGTAGTAACACAATAGTAAAAACCTGAAAGGTTAACAACTTCTAATTAAATCAGTTATTTGTTTGTCAGAATTTGAGTTCAATTGTTTTTGTATAATGTCTAAATGCATTGCATCCTTTTGGAAATTATTTCAAATCCATTCAACCCTTTCCCCTAAATAACAAATCTGCAGCAATTGACTTTGAAAACATCTGGGCAAATATATCGACAATCTCGTTATATGAAAGAACATTTATAGAATAGAGTTGTAAAGCTAATGAGCAATTTCTCCATTTGCCACAATGTTTTCACAAGTCGTCTGCCTGCAATGCGTCTGCATGTGGGACAGGGTTAATAGTTGGTCCATAATAGCAGACGGCTATTTGAAAACATAGTGACAAAAGAAGAAATTTGTTTTGACAAAATATGTCTGCTGCAGAATTGTCGTATGAGGGAAAGGGTTAAAACTCAAAAACTGAAGAACCAGTCATAATTAATATCGACTTACAGGTAATGATGAGTTATTTCTCTTTTTGCCACTATGTTTCAACTCTAATCAATAATTATACTTTAACTTTAAAGAGATGTTTCATTTTTTTGCTTTGAGACTTTTATAATCATCAACTGTAGATTTGTTGTATTTCAAAAAGAGTAAACCCTTTCCCACACACAACAAATCTGAAGCAGACAGACTTTGAAAACATTTAGTCAAAACCTGGAAAATATCTATAAATGAAGGTATAATTACTGAATGTAAACATTGTGGCAAAGGGAGAGATTGCTCGATTTGAGTAATTTCTTCTTTTGCCACAGTGTTTTCAAAGCTCGCCTGCTGCAGAGGCGTCAGAAAGTGTCTTTATATGGGAAAGAGTTATTGAACTATACCTGGTTTACAAGCATCACCAACTGTCTGTGTGACATTTCTGTAGCACATTCCAAAGCCATCACACCATTCTGTATAGTCTGTGAGGAATACAGGATATAATACATACATTTAAGTTTCAACAATGGCAGTTACATTTTTCTTGTAAATTATCAATATTGTAGATCAAAATTAAAACATTCAATATTTCGGCCATAGAAGCCTTCTTCAGCTTATATTTAACTCTTTCCCACTTGTAGACGCATTTTGACGCATCTGCAGCAGACAACTTTTGAAAACATTGTGGCAAAAGAAGACAAACTATTTCTCCTTTGACACAATGTTTTCAACTCAATAGTAAATCTCTCATTTATTGAGATTTTTCATGTATTTGTCAATAAGTTTTGAAAAGTCGTCTGCTGCATAATTGTTGTATGTGAAAGGGTTAACAAAGATCACACACTATCATTTATGTTGCATACATCTTGAAAGTATTGAACAGAGTAGAACTTTTTAACATATCAATATTGTACATTGTATGTTAACCGTTCCCACAAACAAAAAATATGCAGCAGATGACTTTTAAAAACATCTATGAAAACATTTGGTAAATTCTATAAATGAAAGTATATTTAAGTTATAGAGGTGAAAACATTGTGGCAATGAAGAAATTGCTAATTATGAGCAATTCTCCTTTTGCTACAAAATGTTCATGTTTCTGCAGCACAGGTTTCAAAATGTGTCTGCATGTTCGAAAGGGTTAATTTATTTGTTTAAAAAAAATAGGAAATATCTCTTTAATCAGAATTTAAATTATAGTATAGAGTTGAAAACATTGTGACAAATGGAGTAATTGCTTGTTTTGAGCAATTTCTTCATTTGTCACAATATTTTCAAAATTCGTCTGCTGCAGTCATCAGAATGCATTCTGTATGTGGGAAACGGTTCAAGCACATATCACCCTACCTTGATTACAGCAACAGGCATATTGTTGTTTCTGTTTACCATATCTATAACAGGTACCATGGCTGTGACACCAGTTGATGGTGTTCAACACTGAAATAAAGTAATATATTAATGAATCAGAAAATACATATTTATCATTCCATATGATGGCCATTCAAATTAGTCTCAAAACCAGGTTTTCAATGGTGACCATAACAAGTCACAGACGAATTTTGAAAACAATGTGACAAAAGAAGAAATTGTTCAAAACAAGCAATTACTCCTTTTGCCACAATGTTTTTATTTTTTTTTCAGTAATTATACCTTCATTTATGGGGATTTTGCATGTTTATGCATAGATGTTTTCAAAGTTGTCAGCTGCAGATTTGTTGTATGTGGGAAATGGTTAATTCTAAAGAACAATATTAAGTAGAAATAAATGTGTGACGTCTGCTGGCGCACTCACCTATCTGCTTTAACAATGACACCTATATTCTTATAATGAGGCTTCAACTTTAATTACATACATGTATGTTTCTACCATTGTCATAATATTATGTATTTAGGTAATTGTGACTTTTATGAACAATGTTCAAGACCGAAAATTGACTCCAAAACAAGATGTCTTACTACGCTGTATAATTTGATATAATAACATGTTTTAATTACATGTCAAGGACAAATCACTATTCTCACAAGGTAAGACAAATGGTAAAACAGTGTCTGTTTAACCCTTTCCCACCTGCAGACGCATTTTGACGCAATAGCAGCAGACGACTTTTAAAAACATTGTGGCCAAAGTTGAAATTGCTCATGATGAGCAATTTCTTCTTTGGCCACAATGTTTTCACTTTATTTAACAATTAAGCTATCTTTTATGGAGATTTTTCAGGTTTTTCTCACCATGTTTTCAAAGTCGTCTGCTGCAGATTTCTTGTATGTGGAAAAGTTATGATATTATAACCCCGAGGCTCTTGAAGACACATTTTGACAGATCTGCACCAGAAGACTTTTAAACACATTGTGGAAAAAGGTGAAATTGATGATTGCACTTTCATTTACTCATATATTTTCTACATTTCTGCTAAGAGTTGTCTGTTGTAACATTTGTTGTAAGTGGAAAACGGTTAACCCCATTTCCCACAAATCTGCAGCAGACAACTTTGAAAATGTCTACTAAATAATATGGAAAATCTTTTTAATTGTAGGCAATTTCTCCTTTGTCACAATGTTTTCAAAAGTCATCTGCTGCAGATGCGTCAAAATGGGTCTACAGGTGGAAAACGGTTAATGTGGACATACCTGCAAATCTCCTCAGTTGTACGGGACAGTTCACTGACCCACTGCTGGACAAAAATACCATGGCTCCCTCAATAAACACTGGTGTTCTCAAAACACCATTCAATTCAACATTTGTAAAGTTCTTTCCAGCAATTTCCTCCATGACAACTCCATTATTCTGTAATGTCAAAGACTTCAGGAATGATCCAAATGTCCCTGACATTGGTATGGAATGACCCTGAATTTGAAGGTCACCGATGGTTCCTATATTTTCCCCAGACTTTGTAATATTCATGATAAATATGATTTCCTGATTATCAGAGGCACATGTGTAATTCCCCTTCCATACACTGGGTATAAATACATCCGCTGTAAAAGAAGAGAAACAGTTGAATAAGCCATTTTTCAGATAAACCAACCATAGCAAGTTTTGACATATGAAGATGATGATCTTACAGTACTTTGATGATTCAATTTTATACCTTCTATCCAAATTTTCTTACTAGTATCTGTGGTCAATATTGAACCAGTACAGATCCAGTTGTGCAAGCTGATCCAGATTAAGATCTACACTGGTGATTGATGGATTAAGGTTTATTTCTGTTAAAATGAAATTCCCTTATCCAATAAACTGGCACAACACATTTTGAATCTTTTAAAAAGAATGCTTTTGAATGCAAGAGGGCCATGATGGCCCTATATCGCTCACCTGATTAAATAGATATTCAATAGTTTTCAAAGTTTTTACTCTATACATATAAAGAAAACAAGCAACCCCCCTGGTGGCAATATTTTTCAACGGATCAGAATAAACTGAACAACCTTGGCAGAGCCTGAGAGGGTCACACAAGGAATATTTGTGCCAATTTTTTTTCAAATTTAGATTTAGTACAAGAAGATGTTTTTGAGTTTTCATTATATTACATATAAGGAAAACAAGCCCTGCCCCCTTGCGGCCATATTTTCCATCAGATCGGAATAATTTCAAAAATCTTGGTAGAGGGTCACCCAAGGAACATTTGTTTTAACAATGCACATACAATGCACATATAATGAAAACAAGCCCCGCCCCTGGTGGCCATGTTTTTCAACGGATAGGATTAATTTGAACAACCTTGGTAGAAGTCCCCCAAGGAACATTTCTGCTAATTTATCTTTAAATCAGTTTGGTACTTTTGTACAGGAAGATTTTTAAAGATTTTACAATGCACATATAAGGAAAAAATAAGCTCCGCCCCTGGCGGCCATGTTTTTCAACGGATCAAAATAATCTGAACAGTCTTGGTAGATTGTACCCCAAGGAACATTTGTACAAAATAATTTGCAAATCAGACCAATACTTTTGGATAAGAAGATTTTTTTGTTTGTAGGAAAAAGTGAACAGACGAAAAGACAGACAGACACCGGATAAAAAGCACAGGTGAGCAAAAAACGTAAACAAAAAGACAGAATAAAAAACACTGTCGTGGATGAGGATAATAATCTTACTCCTGGCATTGGTAAGAAATCAAGGAGAGCTCCTGATGTATTTTATCCAGTTACCTCATATACTATCTCTAGAAACATCTTTGATTTGAAAACATAGAAGTATGATTTTGAAACAGAATTGAAAATATTATTTTCAGCATTAATATTGTTTTTCCACAATGTTTTCAAATAGTGCCTGCTGCATTATGTGTCCTACAACTGTGTGAAGGAAAGGGTTAACATACCATCGTAGATATCACAGTCCGCGGGTCCGTTAATAACTTGTATGTTACAGTCACTACCCGTCCATCCAGCCATACAGACATAGTCACCATTGGTATCACATGACAGGTGATGTGTACAGTTATTGAGGGGAACACATGGCTTACGGGTCGTTGTTGTTGGTTGAGTGGTTGTTGTAGTAGGTGTGGTTGTTGTTGTTGTAGGAGTTGTGGTAGTTGTTGTTGGTGTAGTAGTAGGAGTAGTTGTTGTTGTTGTTGGTGTTGTAGTAGTTGTAGGAGTAGTTGTTGTAGTTGGAGTAGTTGTTGTTGTAGGAGTAGTAGTAGTTGTTGTAGGTGTAGTTGTTGTTGTAGAAGTAGTTGTAGGTGTAGTAGTAGTTGAGGTAGATGTTGTGGAAGTGGTACTGGTAGTGATTTCTACTTCGCAGTGTGCTCCAGTGTAATCTGTAATTAAAACATTCTCTAATTATTCATAACATAAATCATTCAATCAAATATTGTATTAATAGGGACTATTCTTAAAAAATAGTCAAACTTATTACACTAAAATGGAATCCGTTTTGCTGCTTTTGCTGACATGTGTAATTCTCATGCAACAGTTTTTCTCATGCAAAGCCACTTGAAGTATCCAGGCACTTTCATTTTGGAAACCAGGCTGCTAGCCTAGCGTAACATACTTTCACACTTTCTATGATAATGCTGCCTTAGAGACACAAAGCCAGGAGACGAGGGGGGACCCAAGCAACGCCTTATAGGTGTACAGAACAGCAATCAGCAGTAGCGCCGGAAAGCTAGGTGACACAATACATGTAATTACTATTCTGACAGCTAGGTGACACAATAATTACTATACAGACAGCTAGGTGACACAATAATTACTATTCAGACAGCTAGGTGACACAATAATTACTATAAAGACAGGTAGGTGATATAATAAAAACATTATTCCCTACCTTGATTACAGCAACAGGCATATTGTGGTTTCTGTTTACCATATCTATAACAGGCACCATGGCTGTTACACCAGTTGATGGTGTTCAACACTGAAAAAGGAGATAAAGGTATTGCATGTTTGTTTAATTTAACAATTACTATTTTTTCAATCATTAACTTGACACAGATGACTATAGATGCCTTTTCAGAAGTTGACTTTTAAAAAACAAGCACATTTTCCTTTTCCCTCATTCTATTCAACTCTGTATCAATATTATGTCAAATATTCCTGAAGCTTATTCTTATGCAGACAAGACTTATAATATAACAAAATGAAAAAGGCTTCAGTCTTTTCCCCAAGTAAAAAATCTGCAGCAGACGACTTCAGAAAAGTTTAGCCATTATTATGTAAAAGCTTTAAAAGTTTAAGCATAATAATAGAATAGATTTGAAAACATAATGAGCAAAATATCTGTTTGCCACACTGCTTTCAAAAAGTTGTCTGTTGGAAACGCGTCAAAATGAGAAGAAAGGATTAAATAAATATTCCATTACTTATTCATCAAACATGCATGTATTAGTCAACTCTATTTTTTTTAAATTTGCGTTTTAGGATTATTCCAACAGAATTTCAGTTATATACATTGTAATGCGATTTTCTACAATTCTAAGAATCACAATGACTACCCTTAACCCTTTACCTCATACGACAATTCTGCAGCAGACGACTTTGAACATATTTTGTCAAAATATAGAAAATATCTATAATTGAATGGATAACCTATGACTAAAAGTGGAAAACATTGTGGCAAAAGAAGAAATTGCTTGTTTTGAGCAATTTCTTCTTTTGTCACTATGTTTTCCAAAAGACGTCTGCTGCAGAGGCGTTTACCGTTTCCCATATACAACAAATCTGCAGCAGATGACTTTGAACATATCTAGTGAAAAATATGGACAATCACTATAAATGAAAGTATAATTATTGAATAGAGTTTAAAATATTGTAGCTATCAGAAAACTTGCAAATTATTACTTGTGTTTGCAAATTAATATTTGTATATTCTTACAAGAATAGGAATTCTAGTCGTATTTATAATAGAATAATTATTCTTTTTACCCTAAATATTTGCTATATCCTCAATGGTTACTAGAAAGTACAATTAATCGTTAAGTGTTTAAATATTCCTATTGTTCTGCAATATGTATTCCTTTTCTTGCAAGAAAACACAAATACAAAACAATAATTTAGACCTAAAGTGCTGATGTTACTTAAAGCAAATTTTATTCAATGAAACACATATCAATTAATATACTACAAACTCTGGACAGAATCATTGAAAATGTTTTGGCAGATATTTTAAAATTGTAGCGAGCAAATGACATTAATTGTTCACAGTAACATAGCAACAACAATCAACGTCAACAGCACAAAATGTAACTATTTCTTTCATACACATGGCTTTCTTTGCCTCTTCGGTAGACTACTTTTAAAAACATAGTAGAAAACAGCTTTAACCCTTTCCCTCATAAAGACGCTTTCTGACGCCTCTGCAGCAGACAATGAGCAATTTCTCCTTTTGCAAAAATCCACTTTTAGTCATAGGTTATCCATTCAATTTTAGAGATATTTTATTTTTTGACAAAAAATGTTCAGTCGTCTGCTGCAGAATTGTCGTATGAGGGAAATGATTAAACTGTAACAAACTAAAGTATAATGCCTCAAAATGTGTATGCAAGTGGGAGAGGGTTAACCCTTTCCCACATACAAGAAAAAATCTGCAGCAGACAACTTTGAAAACATAGTGACTAAAACCTGAAAAATCTCCATAAAATATATCTTAATTGTTAAATAAAATTGAAAACATTGTGGCCAAAGGAGAAATTGCTCATCATGAGCAATTTCACCTTTGGCCACAATGTTTTCAAAAGTTGTCTGCTGCTATTGCGTCTAAATGCATCTGCAGGTGGGAAAGGGTTAAAGAAGATACATTTTCACCTTCTCCCTTCAAGATTTCTGTATTGTTCTAAAATGTTGCAATTTCATTTCTCATATGTTTCCAAGGAGCCTTCTATAAAAAAATGGCATATTAGTCGATGGGTTAATATCACATTTAAGCTATAGCACTATGTAACAATGAGCCAACACTGACAAGCTTTTAATGGAACTGATACATGAGCATTTACATTTTAAGCATTGACTTCTCACCTTAAGCTGTCTTCAGCCGAAAATTCGATGATTTTCAGCAATTGGGTTAAATGAAACTAAATATAATTTGGCTTTGTGAACTTAACAAGCTAAATATTAAATCACTTTGCAAAATGATACTGTTATTCACTTCTTCATAAGTACCGTACAGTCTAACCCGTGTTTAAAGACCACCCTTTTGAAGACAAGAATCTGGTCTTTGTTCACAGGTGGTCTTTAACTACAGGGTCATTCATGTAGGAAATGAGTATTTGGGAAATTAAAAGTGTGGTTGCTATCATAAGGCAGAAAATTGCTAAACAAAAGGGGTCTTTAGCACAGGTTTAACTGTATAAACTCTTTCCCTAATACAGAAATCTGTTGAATCTTTTGTAACAGTCAAATTTTAAATTAATACATTTTTTAGCAACTTTTCTTTCTCCAAAAATTAGTTCACCCTTTTCCACATATAACAAATTTGCAGCAGACGACTTTGAAGATATATTGTGAAAAATGTGAAAATCTCAATAATTGAGAGTTTAATTATTAAATAGAGCTGAAAGCATTGTGGCGAAAGGAGAAATTGCTCATTATGTGCAATTTGTCAATTTGCCACAATGTTTTCAAAAGTTGCCTGCTGCAAAGGTGTTGGAAAAAGTCTGTATACATGTGCGAAAGGGGTTTAAACGCAATATGAAACTTAATCTTTTAATTTCCCAAATCTTTATTTATTTTTCTATTTCGAGAATGTGTTTCTTTTCTTAAGATGTTTAAAATAATATCAGATAAACAGTCTGCAGTTTAAGAGTAAACGTCATTTCCCAGATGATGCAAACTGACAACGGACAGCCAGGGTTCAGATAAGAGGGGGTTTAAAGATATTTTCCCCAAAATATCTCTCTTATTATCCAACCAAACCCTACGATGTGGGTACTCCAAAGAATTGTCTCAGTGAGACAATTCTTTTGAGCACCCAGAACATAGGTTAGAGGGTCAAATAAGGATTTTAGAATATGCAATAAGCCCCTTATCTAGAGCTCTGGACAGCCAATAATCCTAATAGCTACCATGAGCACTTTGTGGTCTGGTGCACTAATTATAAGGGGGCTAATGTTAGGCAAGGTTCACTTAATTAAATCTTCTTTCAGGGCTCTGTCTAAAGAAAAGGTCAGAAAATCAAAACAAGTAACAGCAATACTTTCAGATACAGAAGAAAACATAATATCATACATTGTACTGTGGATGAAAAGGAATCTAACTTTGATTTACTTGAATGGAGTTCGAAGCCTTTCTCAACAGTAAATTAAGTCAAATATATCATGGCAGCCAGTTCATCAAACATTGTGTTTCTGGCGTTCTCGTACCTGTGCTTCACACAACATTCTTCCCAGATAATTGTCTACCTTCCAACATAGACTATGTAGCCCACTAATGGAAAATGCTAGCCACAATTATTTGTGTCAATCATCATCAGAAAGAAAGGCCATTAGCTCATGACACCAGGTTTAAATGTAGCTCGACTTTGCCTAATTGGTGTTACTGGCCAAGTTCTACAGTCAGTTCACCTAACCATTGGCTTTCTGACACCAGTACTCCAAACAAAATTCTTTCCAAGTAAACTACTTTATATTGAGCTACTGAGTTCAGCTTTAAAATTCAAAATTGTATACCTGTATATAGAACAGTTAAAGTGGAAACTTACCTGTAAATCTCCTAAGCTGAACAGGACAAGTAACTGACCCTGAATTAGACACAAAAATCATAGCACCATCAATAAATACAGGTGTCTTCAAGAGTCCATTCAATTCAACATTTGTAAAATTGTTTCCAGAAATTTCCTGCATGACAACTCCAGTATTCTGTAATGTCAATGACTTCAAGAATGTTCCAAATGTCCCTGACATTGGTATGGAAAGACCTTGAATTTGAAGGTCACCGATGGTTCCTATATTTTCCCCAGACTTTGTAATGTTCATGATAAATATGATTTCCTGGTTATCCGAGGCACATGTGTAATTCCCCTTCCATACACTGGGTATGAACACATCAGCTGTTACAAATAGAAATAAAGACAGGATTGTAAAATCAAACCTGACTGCTGGTACAAACAGAAAATTAACTTAAGCTTTAATAGCAAGTACCATTATATTTATCTTTGGGTTTCGTCTGTGCTTATGAAAAATATCTAGGGTACATATATACTGAGTAACTGTCAATATTTATTTGTATTCTTCTTTGCTTATGATGAATGTCTTTGTTTGATGAGTCAGTGTCAAAAATTATTTGTATTTTTCTGTGCTTATGAAAAATATCTATTGGCTGTGTTTGGGAAAGGTTAAATATTAAATACAGACAGTTTCTACAAGATAAACAAATTCCATTGAATCTGTTCCCTGAATAAAGAGATATGTGTTACTTCTGTGACAGATAACCATTGACATATCTTATGCAGATACCATTTGAAGCTTACTAGGAAAAGAGAAGTAAATCTGTGCCAGAAGAGTTTGAAAACAAATTGCTCATTAAGAGTTATTTCTCAATTTGCCACAATGGTTTCAAAGGTTGTATGATATAGAGGTCAAAATGCACCTACATGTGGGACAGCATCAAAGTGGAAAACACATAAACATCAGGTAAAGATTTATATAGTATAAAAAGTATGTTTTTTTCAAGTGAATGGCATTAGTACTGATCAATTAAGTCTCCGGGAAGCATATAGCGAGTGTGCTAAATATAAGCTGAATGCTTGTTTCATAATCAATTTTTGATAAACAAGTATAAACTTAATGAATTCTATGAATACTGACCATCAAACACGTCACAATCTGCCTCTCCTTGGGGTATTTGTGTTTTACAGTCACTACCTGTCCATCCTGCTGCACACACGAGATTGCCGTGCATGTCACATGATAAATGGGTTGTACAGTTGTTATTGGCAACACATGGCTTCCGAGTAGTTGTTGTTGTAGGTGTGGTAGTTGTAGTAGTAGGAGTGGTGGTAGTAGTGGTGGGAGTGGTTGTTGTAGGAGTGGTTGTTGTAGGAGTTGTTGTAGTTGGAGTGGTTGTTGTTTGAGTTGTTGTAGATGTACTCAATGTAGAAGTAGTTATTTCAGTTTCACAATGAGTTCCGGTATAATCTAAAATGTAAGAGTTTAGTTGGTCCTTCAACATGCATTAGCAAGTGACGCACATCATGAGTGCCCAGTCTGACTTTAGAGTATAGAGAACTAGGGAACTTTACGAGCAAGTTTTCTTTTTACCACAATGTTTCCAAATGTTGTCTGCTCCAGAAGTGGAATATGTATCTGCATGTAGGAAAATATTAAAACCCTTTCCCACATACAACAAATCTGCAGCAGACGACTTTATATAATGTCTACTCAAAACTATGGAAAATCTCTATTATTGTAGGTAAATGTTGTTTTGAGCAATTTCACCTTTTGTCACAACATTTACAAACATTTTCAAAAGTCTTCTGCTACAGATGCAACAAAATGCGTCTACAGGTGGGAAAGGATTAAGGAACTAATGCTAAATTTTATCTGGTAAATCGTAAATGGTGACATTTAAGCAAGAATATATGTAATTATGATACTTTGTGGGCATTACAAAACCCAGTAAATTGTACATACGTGCATCACAACAGCATTCATAGTCTTGTTTCACTCTGCTATATCTGAAGCATGAACCATGGGAGTTACACCAATTCGTACTGGTCAAAACTGTAATACACAAATAACATAAATTAACATAATTTTAAAGGAGTGATATACAATTAGTAAAAAATAAACATACTTTGCAAAATGATACTGTTATTCACTTCTTCATAAGTACCGTACAGTCTAACCTGTGTTTAAAGACCACCCTTTGGAAGACAAGAATCCGGTCTTTGTTCACAGGTGGTCTTTAACTACAGGGTCATTCATGTAGGAAATGAGTATTTGGGAAATTAAAAGTGTGGTTGCTATCATAAGGCAGGGAATTGCTAAACAAAGGGGGTCTTTAGCACAGGTTTAACTGTATAAACTCTTTCCCTAATACAGAAATCTGTTGAATCTTTTGTAACAGTCAAATTTTAAATTAATACATTTTTTAGCAACTTTTCTTTCTCCAAATATTAGTTCACCCTTTTCCACATATAACAAATTTGCAGCAGACGACTTTGAAGATATATTGGGAAAAATGTGAAAATCTCAATAATTGAGAGTTTAATTATTAAATAGAGCTGAAAGCATTGTGGCAAAAGGAGAAATTGCTCATTATGTGCAATTTGTCAATTTGCCACAATGTTTTCAAAAGTTGCCTGCTGCAAAGGCGTTGGAAAAAGTCTGTATACATGTGCGAAAGGGGTTTAAACGCAATATGAAACTTAATCTTTCAATTTCCCAAATCTTTATTTATTTTTCTATTTCGAGAATGTATTTCTTTTCTTAAGATGTTTAAAATAATATCAGATAAACAGTCTGAAGTTTAAGAGTAAACGTCATTTTCCAGATGATGCAAACTGACAACGGACAGCCCAGATAAGAGCACCCACAACATAGGCTAGAGGGTCAAATAAGGATTTTAGAATATGCAATAAGCCCCTTATCTAGAGCTCTGGACAGCCAATAATCCTAATAGCTACCATGAGCATTGTGGTCTGGTGCACTAATTATAAGGGGGCTATTGTTAGGCAAGGTTCACTTAATTAAATCTTCTTTCAGGGCTCTGTCTAAAGAAAAGGTCAGAAAATCAAAACAAGTAACAGCAATACTTTCAGATACAGAAGAAAACATAATATCATACATTGTACTGTGGATGAAAAGGAATCTAACTTTGATTTACTTGAATGGAGTTCGAAGCCTTTCTCGACAGTAAATTATGTCAAATATATCATGGCAGCCAGTTCATCAAACATTGTGTTTCTGGCTTTCTCGTACCTGTGCTTCACACAACATTCTTCCCAGATAATTGTCTACCTTCCAACATAGACTATGTAGCCCACTAATGGAAAATGCTAGCCACAATTATTTGTGTCAATCATCATCAGAAAGAAAGGCCATTAGCTCATGACACCAGGTTTGAGAGCCCTCGTTGATATTGACAGAGCTAACAGAGCTAATGTAGCTCGACTTTGCCTAATTGGGGTTACTGGCCAAGTTCTAGTCAGTTCACCTAACCATTGGCTTTCTGACACCAGTACTTCAAACAAAATTCTTTCCAAGTAAACTACTTTATATTGAGCTACTGAGTTCAGCTTTAAAATTCAAAATTGTATACCTGTATATAGAACAGTTAAAGTGGAAACTTACCTGTAAATCTCCTAAGCTGAACAGGACAAGTAACTGACCCTGAATTAGACACAAAAATCATAGCACCATCTATAAATACAGGTGTCTTCAAGAGTCCATTCAATTCAACATTTGTAAAATTGTTTCCAGAAATTTCCTGCATGACAACTCCAGTATTCTGTAATGTCAATGACTTCAAGAATGTTCCAAATGTCCCTGACATTGGTATGGAATGACCTTGAATCTGAAGGTCACCGATGGTTCCTATGTTTTGCCCAGACTTTGTAATGTTCATGATAAATATGATTTCCTGGTTATCCGAGGCGCATGTGTAATTCCCCTTCCATACACTGGGTATGAACACATCAGCTGTTACAAATAGAAATAAAGACAGGATTGTAAAGTCAAACCTAACTGCTGGTACAAAGAGAAAATTAACTGAAGCATTAATAGTAAGCACCATTATATTTATTTTTGGGTTTCGTCTGTGCTTATGAAAAATATCTACATATACTGAGTAACTGTCTAAATTTATTTGTATTCTTCTTTGCTTATGATGAATATCTTTGATTGATGAGTCAGTGTCAAAAATTATTTGTATTCTTCTATGCTCATGATGAATATCTTTGTTTGATGAGTCAGTGTCAAAAATTATTTGTATTCTTCTGTGCTCATGATGAATATCTTTGTTTGATGAGTCAGTGTCAAAAATTATTTGTATTTTTCTGTGCTTATGAAAAATATCTATTGGCTGTGTTTGGGAAAGGTTAAATATTAAATACAGACAGTTTCTACAAGATAAACAAATTCCATTGAATCTGTTCCCTGAATAAAGAGATATGTGTTACTTCTGTGACAGATAACCATTGACATATCTTATGCAGATACCATTTGAAGCTTACTAGGAAAAGAGAAGTAAATCTGCGCCAGATGAGTTTGGAAACAAATTGCTCATTAAGAGTTATTTCTCAATTTGCCACAATGGTTTCAAAGGATGTATGATGTAGATGTCAAAATGCATCTACATGTGGGACAGCATCAAAGTAGAAAACACATAAACATCAGGTAAATTTTTTGTTTTTGTTTTTTTCATGTCAATGGCATTAGTACTGGTCAATTAAGTCTCTGGGAAGCATATAGCGAGTGTGCTAAATATAAGCTTGTTTCATAATCAATTTTTAATAAACAAGTATACTCTTTCAGGAACTTAAATGGATGAAATTTCACGATAGAATTACATACAAAAAGGCTATACTTGTGTACAAATCCCTTAAAAAAGAATTCCCAGAATACATGACTAATCTATTTACATCATCAACCAATACAAATTTAAGATCTGCCGCCCAGCATACACTTAGCATTCCTAAACCTAGGATAGAATTTTTTAAAAAATCTTTGACCTACTCAGGACCAAAAATATGGAACCAGATTCCACTACATGTCAGGAACTGTGAAAATTTAATGAAATTTAAATCCACATATCTTTCCTGGTGGCATAGTGGTGGACATCTTTTACTCAATTAAACTCTCTCCCATAACAGTGCTGGTTTCCTGAATGCAACAGTTGTCTACATGAATATGTGCATGATACCTTATAATATTATATGTAAAAAATTGTAAATGTTTTAACAGAGGCCCACAGGTAAGACTGGGCATGCCCAACTGTGCAGCCTCTATAAATAAAGTCTTTATTATTATTATTATTATTATTATTATTATTATTATTATAAACTTAATGAATTCTATGAATACTGACCATCAAACACGTCACAATCCGCCTCTCCTTGGGGTATTTGGGTTTTACAGTCACTACCTGTCCATCCTGCTGCACACACAAGATTGCCGTGCATGTCACATGATAAATGGGTTGTACAGTTGTTATTGGCAACACATGGCTTCCG
Organism: Serripes groenlandicus; assembly: GCA_031761405.1. Taxonomy (NCBI): domain Eukaryota; kingdom Metazoa; phylum Mollusca; class Bivalvia; order Cardiida; family Cardiidae; genus Serripes; species Serripes groenlandicus. The sequence goes on along the minus strand of JASEVX010000001.1, from coordinate 118,336,411 downwards.
AGTAGTTGTTGTTGTAGGTGTGGTAGTTGTAGTAGTAGGAGTGGTTGTTGTAGGAGTGGTTGTTGTAGGAGTGGTTGTTGTAGGAGTGGTTGTTGTAGGAGTTGTTGTAGTTGGAGTGGTTGTTGTAGGAGTGGTTGTTGTAGGAGTGGTTGTTGTAGGAGTGGTTGTTGTAGGAGTTGTTGTAGTTGGAGTGGTTGTTGTTTGAGTTGTTGTAGATGTACTCAATGTAGAAGTAGTTATTTCAGTTTCACAATGAGTTCCGGTATAATCTGAAATGTAAGAGTTTAGTTGGTCCTTCAACATGCATTAACAAGTGACGCACATCATGAGTGCCCAGTCTGACTTTAGAGATTAGAGAACTAGGGAACTTTACGAGCAAGTTTTCTTTTTACCACAATGTTTCCAAATGTTGTCTGCTCCAGAAGTGGAATATGTATCTGCATGTAGGAAAATATTAAAACCCTTTCCCACATACAACAAATCTGCAGCAGACGACTGTATATAATGTCTACTCAAAACTATGGAAAATCTCTATTATTGTAGGTAAATGTTGTTTTGATCAATTTCACCTTTTGTCACAACATTTTCAAACATTTTCAAAAGTCTTCTGCTACAGATGCAACAAAATGCGTCTACAGGTGGGAAAGGATTAAGGAACTAATGCTAAATTTTATCTGGTAAATCGTAAATGGTGACATTTAAGCAAAAATATATGTAATTATGATACTTTGTGGACATTACAAAACCCAGTAAATTGTACATACGTGCATCACAACAGCATTCATAGTCTTGTTTCACTCTGCTATATCTGAAGCATGAACCATGGGAGTTACACCAATTCGTACTGGTCAAAACTGTAATACACAAATAACATAAATTAACATAATTTTATTGGCATACAATAAACACATACTCATAACCAAAATGAGTGATATACAATAAGTAAAAAATAAACATACAAAAGTTACCAGGTGGTGCAGGTTAACCCTTTCCCTCATACGACAATTCTGCAGCAGACGACTTTGAACGTATTTTGTCAAAAAATAGAAAATCTCCATAATTGAATGGATAACCTATGACAAATTCTTCTTTTGTCCCTATGTTTTCAAAAAGCCGTCTGCTTCAGAGGCATCAGAAAGCGTCTATATGAGGGAAAGGGTTAAAAGACCTGACATATCAACAATGATTTAATGATATAACAAAATAGTATAACATAATTAAGCATACATTTGTAACATATGCATGCATAACTTTCTTGAATAAATAAAGGTCTCTTCATATGGTTATACAAGGATTAATCCTTTCCCACATAGAAACTTTCTAACGCCTCTGCAACAGACAACTTTTGAAAACACTGTGACAAAAGGAGAAATTGCTCAAGATGAGCAATTTCTTCTTTAGCCAAAGTGTTTTCAACTTTATTCAATTGTTTAATATATGCTATTTATTATTTATAGAGATTTTCCATATGTTTGCCAAGATCTTTTCAAAGTCGTATGCTGCAGATTTGATGTATGTAAGAAAGGGTTAACTAACCAAATCTGACACACAACACATTTGAAGCAAACAACTTTGAAAACATTGTAGGAAAAGAAGCAAATGCTCATAATTTCAAATGTTATCAATTATAGATGAATCTGCGTAAGGTTAAATTAGAGAAAGATTTACACCATAAAACCAATGAAATTTAGACTATAAATCAACTGTCAATTTATAGTTATAATATGTTGTTATTTCTTTATAAATCAGTAAAAAGCATAAAAGTAAAGGACCTCTTTTTTTTTCATGGGAGCTTTCAATCTTAAAACTGTCTAAAAGCAAGTGTTTTTTCAAGCTGAATTAATTCTTTATTTTAATCCCTTCTCACATAGACGCTTTCTGATGCCTCTGCAGCTGACGGCCTTTTAAAAACATGGCGACAAAAGAAGAAATTGCTCAAAACAAGCAATTTCTCCCTTTGTCACCCTGTTTTCAACTTTATTCAAATATTGTTCTTAATTTCATTTGAAGGTTTTTTCTGTCTAGACGTTTTCAAAGTCGTCTGCTGCAGATTTGTTGTATGTGGGAGAGGATTAAAGGGTGTCTCTCACCATTTTTAGTGGAAGATGAATGACATGTGTCACATTCACTTTTGTCAAACATTGGTAAAAATGTTGGCAAAGCTGGGGTACAAACTAATAAACCCTGGATTGAGAGCTGCATAAGTACGGACTCTATGGGGGCTCGGTTTTCATAAATGTAGATTATTCTTTTTTGTAGAGCCAAAAAATGAGCAAAATAATCTGACCAATTTAGTCTACCAGTTACACATATTCCATAAAAAACATTATACATATCCACAAAAAATGGATGCAGATCTAGTTCCATGTTGACACATCAAGTTTTCAACATTTTGGTGAAAGTTGATCATATTCAATTTTACATATATGATTTTTTAGTTTTTAGACCAAAATTTGAGAGACTATCACTTTAAGATCAAATGAATTTTGAACAAATAAAAAGGAAACCAAAGCACACACAACAAACAGTAGACATAATTCATAAATGTGAAATCTTACCAGCAAATCTCCGAAGCTGTGCAGGACAGGTGACTGTACCTAAAGCTGATCCAAAAATCATTGCCCCATCTATAAATACAGGCGTCTTCAAGAGTCCATTCAATTCAACATTTGTAAAATTGTTTCCAGAAATTTCCTCCATAACAACTCCATCATTCTGTAATGTCAATGATTTTAGAAACGTCGCAAATGTCCCCGACATTGGTATGGAATGACCTTGAATCTGAAGGTCACCGATGGTTCCTATGTTTTCCCCAGACTTTGTAATATTCATGATGAATATGATTTCCTGGTTATCCGAGGTACATGTGTAATTCCCCTTCCATACACTTGGTATGAAAACATCAGCTGTTACAAATAGAAGATAAACGAATGTAAAACTAAACAGCTCGAACAAAGTGTTTTTTAACTTTAATAACTAAGATGCATTGAATGTACAATTACCTTTTCTTTGGTTTTTCTACTTATTTTCATTTAGCTGCATATACTTGTTAGCTAAGTACCTTATTCTGATTTCTTTAACCCATTCTCACATACCACAAGTCTTAAAACACAACTTTGAAAACATCGATGCATAAAATAACGAAAATCTCTCAAATTTAGCAAAGGGTCTATACAGCAGAAAACTTTTGAAAGCACATGCAATGCTTCAAATTTTACTGATGTGACATATTTTAGCAAATGCTTGTTAACACTTTCCCACATACAGACACTTTCTGAAAAGATTGTGGCAAAAGAAGAAAATGCTCATGATGTGCAATTTCCCCTTTTGGCACAATGTTTTCAATTCAATCCAATAATTCATAAAGGTTTTGCCCAGATCTTTTCTTAAGCGTCTGCTGCAGATTTGTTTAATGTAGGAAAGGGGGGTTAAAGTCATGGCCAAAGATCTATGTTCCTGATTAAAGTACACAACAATGAAACATCAGGTATCATGATCAAAAGAGTATAATTGTATTATTTAAAATACTGACCATCATACACATCACAATCCGCCTCTCCTTTGGGTATTTGTGTTTTACAGTCACTACCTGTCCATCCTGCTGCACACACGTGATCACCATGCATGTCACATGATAAATGGGTGGTACAGTTGTTATTGGCAACACATGGCTTCCGAGTAGTTGTTGTTGTAGGAGTGGTAGTTGTTGGTGTAGTTGTTGGGGTTGTTGTTGCTGTAGTTGTAGTAGTAGTAGTAGTAGGAGTGGAAGTAGTAGTGGTGGGAGTTGTAGTAGTGGTGGTGGTGGGAGTGGTTGTGGTGGGAGTTGTTGTAGTGGGAGTAGTTGTAGATGTACTCAATGTAGAAGTAGTTATTTCAATTTCACAATGAGTTCCGGTATAATCTATAAGAGTAGAGTTAATGGTTTCAACATTTATTCACAAGTGACCACTATAGTGCCAAGTTTGATGTTAGAAAATAGGGAACTAGCAACTAATACTTTCAACACAATGTTTTCAAAAGACATCTCCTGCAGAAATGTTAAGCGCATCTGCATGTGAGAAAATAGAAAGAACGATGTTAAATTGTAACTTGTAAATGGTAACAGATGACCATTTTAAGCAAGGTCATTTCAAACATTTATTAACAAATAGCAGAGCTAGTGAGCAGACATGAAAAGAATGAAATTGAGGTAATGTTTGGCTTTTAGTTTTGGATTGTGACCAAGATGACCAAAACTATAAACCCTTCATGAACATGTTTTATATGTTTATACCAATTTAATAACAAAGTATTTGAATACTATATTCTTTACACACACCCTTTCCCTCATACAGACTATTTGTGATACCTCTTCTGCAGACGATATTTGAAAACCCTTCAAAAAGGAGAAAGTACATAAAAAATACAGTTTCCCTGTCTCTCAAAATGCTTAACCCTTTCCAACCTGTACATGCATTTTGACACATCTGCAGACGACTTTTGAAAACATTGTAACAAAAGGAGAAATTGCTCAAAAAGTTTTCAACTTTTTTCAGTAATTATACCTATAATTTAAGAGATTTTTTATATATTTGAGAAGACATTTTTCAAGTCGTATGCAGCATATTTTTCATGTGTGGGAAATGCTTAAAGCTCTGTCAAATTATATTTCCAGTTCTTGTGCATGTAGATAAATACAAACTAGAGAATCCATAACCAATCATTACAGGTAAAGCTGGCAAACATAATTGAAATTACAAAACCCAGTGAGTTATACGTACGTGCATTACAACAGCATTCATAGTCTTGTTTCACTCTGCTATATCTGTAACATGAACCATGGGAGTTACACCAATCTGTTCTGGTCAATACTGTAAAACATAAATAAAGGTTCCAGACATGGTCGCCACAAGGCTTTATATTTTCACACATGGAGCACATCTGCAGCAGACAACTTTGAAAAAAGTAGGAAAAACATTTCAAAAGTTATCTGCTGCAGATGCAGCATCCAAAATGTGTCTGCATATTGGAAAATGTTTATTTCAGAAGGGAATACACCACACAAACAGCAAAATTGTGTCAAGTTTCAGTTATAATTCTCTGTGATTTCTGTGTAAACTAATGAAAAGCAAAAACGTAAAGGATCAAATATATTTTTTATATGAACTTTCAAACTTCAGCCTGTCTAGAGGCAACAACACATTTAAATCAAGCTAAATCCATTTTACCATTTTTATTTCGATTTGGTCGTATTGGTATAAATATTTTATTTTATAGATTAACAAGTTATATAATATGTTAACTTATAACAAGAAATTCATACATATTCATATTAAATGGATGTAGATCTAGATCAATGTAGAAACATCAATAGTTGTAAATTTTATCAATTTTGCAACTACACTAAATACTATTTCATAGTTTGCATACTATGTTTTGTAGACCAAAATACGATAGACAGTCCCTTTAAGGTCAAATGAGTTTTGAACAAATGAAAAGGAAACAAGGCCACAGTGAACAAACATGAAACATAATTTGTAACATTGTACAAACTTACCAGCAAATCTCCGAAGCTGTGCCGGACAAGTGACTGAACCAGAAGCTGATGCAAAAATCATAGCCCCATCTATAAAAACAGGCGTCTTTAAAACTCCATTCAATTCAACATTTGTAAAATTGTTTCCAGCAATTTCCTGCATGACAACTCCAGTATTCTGTAATGTCAATGACTTCAGAAAAGTTGCAAATGTCCCTGACATTGGTATGGAATGACCTTGAATCTGAAGGTCACCGATGGTTCCTATGTTTTGCCCAGACTTTGTAATGTTCATGATAAAGATGATTTTCTGGTTATTCGAGGCGCATGTGTAATTCCCCTTCCATACACTGGGTATGAAAACATCAGCTGTTACAAATAGAAAAGAAAGGAATGTAAAACCAATCAACTGGTACATCCGCGACGGAAAACCATTGATAACTTCTGATTACATTATAAAAAAAGACAAAATTACTCAAAATGAGCACTTTATCCATTTCTAAGATGTTTCTTTTTTGTCAGAAAAACATAAACATCAGGTATCATGATCAAAAGAGTATAATTGTATTATTTAAAATACTGACCATCATACACGTCACAATCCGCCTCTCCTTTGGGTATTTGTGTTTTACAGTCACTACCTGTCCATCCTGCTGCACACACGAGATCGCCATGCATGTCACATGATAAATGGGTGGTACAGTTGTTATTGGCAACACATGGTTTCCGAGTAGTTGTTGTTGTAGGAGTAGTAGTTGTTGGTGTAGTTGTTGGAGTTGTTGTTGCTGTAGTTGTAGAAGTAGTAGTAGTAGGAGTGGAAGTAGTAGTGGTTGGAGTTGTAGTAGTGGTGGTGGTGGGAGTTGTTGTAGTGGGAGTAGTTGTAGATGTACTCAATGTAGAAGTAGTTATTTCAATTTCACAATGAGTTCCGGTATAATCTATAAGAGTAGAGTTAATGGTTTCAACATTTATTCACAAGTGACCACTATAGTGCCAAGTTTGATGATAGAAAATAGGGAACTAGCAATTAACTCTTTCAACATTTTCAAAAGACATCTCCTGCAGACGTGTAAAAACGCATCTGCATGTGGGAAAATAGTGAAGAATGATGTTAAATTGAAACTTGTAAATGGTAATAGATGACCATTTTAAGCAAGGTCATTTGAAACATTTATTAACAAATAGCAGAGCTAGTGAGCAGGCATGAAAATAATGAAATTGAGGTAATGTTTGGACTTTGCTTTTGGATTGTGACCAAGATGACCAAAACTATAAACCCTTCATGAACATGTTTTATATGTTTATACCAATTTAATAACAAAGTATTTGAATACTATATTCTTTACACACACCCTTTCCCTCATACAGACTATTTGTGATACCTCTTCTGCAGACAATATTTGAAAACCCTTCAAAAAGGAGAAAGTACTTAAAAAATACAGTTTCCCTGTCTCTCAAAATGCTTAACCCTTTCCAACCTGTACATGCATTTTGACACATCTGCAGACGTCTTTTGAAAACGTTGTGACAAAATGAAAAATTGCTCAAAACATTTTCAACTTTTTTCAGTAATTATATCCTATAATTATACAGATTTTTCATATATTTGAGACGAAATTTTTCAAGTCGTATGCAGCATATTTTTCATATGTGGGAAATGCTTAAAGCTCTGTTAAATTATATTTCCAGTTATTGTGCATGTGGATAAATACAAACTAGAGAATCCATAACCAATCTTTACAGGTAAAGCTGGCAAACATAATTGAAATTACAAAACCCAGTGAGTTATACGTACGTGCATCACAACAGCATTCATAGTCTTGTTTCACTCTGCTATATCTGTAGCATGAACCATGGGAGTTACACCAATCTGTTCTGGTCAATACTGTAATACATAAATATAGGTTCCAGACATAGTCACTTCAAGGCATTATCCTTTCGCACATGGAGTACATCTGCAGCAGACAACTTTGAAAAAAGTAGGAATAACATTTCAAAAGTTATCTGCTGCAGATGCATCCAAAATGTGTCTGCATATTGGAAAATGTTTATTTCAGAAGGGTATACACCACACAAACAGCAAAATTGTGTCAAGTTTCAGTTATAATTCTCTGTAATTTCTTTGTAAACTAATGAAAAGTAAAAACGTAAAAGGATCAAATATATCTTTTATATGAAGTTTCAAACTTCAGCCCGTCTAGAGACAACAACACATTTAAATCAAGCTAAATCCATTATTTATTTAACGCAACTGTATCACAATCTTTAGGTCACATATTAAAAAAGACAAACTATTTTAATTACTGCTTAAGGTTAAAACTAAACAAAAAATACCATTTTTATTTCGATTTGGTAGTATTTTTGTATAAATATTTTATTTGATAGATTAACAAGTTATATAATATGTTAACTTATAACAAGAAATGCATACATATTCATATTAAATGGATGTAGATCTAGATCAATGTAGAAACATCAATGTTTGCAAATTTAATCAATTTTGCAACTACACTAAATACTATTTCATAATTTGCATACTATGTTTTGTAGACCAAAAAACGATAGACAGTCCCTTTAAGGTCAAATGAGTTTTGAACTAATGAAAAGGAAACAAGGCCACACTGAACAAACATGAAACATAATTTGTAACATTGTACAAGCTTACCAGCAAATCTCCGAAGCTGTGCCGGACAAGTGACTGAACCAGAAGCTGATGCAAAAATCATAGCCCCATCTATAAAAACAGGCGTCTTCAAAACTCCATTCAATTCAACATTTGTAAAATTGTTTCCAGCAATTTCCTGCATGACAACTCCAGTATTCTGTAATGTCAATGACTTCAGAAAAGTTGCAAATGTCCCAGACATTGGTATGGAATGACCTTGAATCTGAAGGTCACCGATGGTTCCTATGTTTTGCCCAGACTTTGTAATGTTCATGATAAAGATGATTTTCTGGTTATCCGAGGCGCATGTGTAATTCCCCTTCCATACACTGGGTATGAAAACATCAGCTGTTACAAATAGAAAAGAAAGGAATGTAAAACCAATCTACTGATACATCAGCGACAGAAAACTGTTGATAACTTCTGATTACATTGTAAACAAAGACAAAATTACTCAAAATGAGCACTTTCTCCATTTTTAAGATGTTTCTTTTTTGTCTGAAAAACATAAACATCAGGTATCATGATCAAAAGAGTATAATTGTATTATTCAAAATACTGACCATCATACACATCACAATCCGCCTCTCCTTTGGGTATTTGTGTTTTACAGTCACTACCTGTCCATCCTGCTGCACACACGTGATCGCCATGCATGTCACATGATAAATGGGTAGTACAGTTGTTATTGGCAACACATGGTTTCCGAGTAGTTGTTGTTGTTGGAGTAGTAGTTGTTGGTGTAGTTGTTGGGGTTGTTGTTGCTGTAGTTGTAGTAGTAGTAGTAGTAGTAGGAGTGGAAGTAGTAGTGGTTGGAGTTGTAGTAGTGGTGGTGGTGGTGGGAGTTGTTGTAGTGGGAGTAGTTGTAGATGTACTCAATGTAGAAGTAGTTATTTCAATTTCACAATGAGTTCCGGTATAATCTATAAGAGTAGAATTAATGGTTTCAACATTTATTCACAAGTGACCACTATAGTGCCAAGTTTGATGTTAGAAAATAGGGAACTAGCATCTAATTCTTTCAACGTTTTCAAAAGACATCTCCTGCAGATGTGTAAAAAGCATCTGCATGTGGGAAAATAATAAAAACCTGATACTTAATTGTAACTTGTAAACGGTAACAGATGACCATTTTAAGCAAGGTTATTTGAGACATTTATTAACAAATGGCAGAGCTATTGAGCAGACATGAAAAGAATGAAATTGAGGTAATGTTTGGCCTTTACCTTTGAATTGTGACCAAGATGACCAAAACTATAAACCCTTCATGAACATGTTTTTAAATGTTTATACCAAATTAATAACAAAGTATTTGAATATTATATTCTTTAATCCCCACCCCCTCCCCCCTTGCCCTCATACAGACTATTTGGCATACCTCTTCTGCAGACGATATTTGAAAACCGTTCAAAAAGGATAAACTACTTTCAAAATACAGTTTCCCTCTCTCTCAAAATGCTTAACCCTTTCCCACCTGTAGACACATCTGCAGCAGACGTTTTTTGAAAACGTTGTGACAAAATGAGAAATTGCTAGAAACGAGCAATTTCTCCTTTTGCCACAACGTTTTCAACTTTTTTCAGTAATTATACCTTCAATTATAGAGATTTTCCATATATTTGAGAAGACATTTTTCAAGTCATCTGCAGCAGATTTGACATATGTGGGAACTGGTTAAAGCTCTGTTAAATTATATTTCCAATAGCTGTGCATGTGCATAAATACAAACTAGAAAAAGATAACTGAGATAATTGACATTACAAAACCCAGTAAAATTTACGTACGTGCATCACAACAGCATTCATAGTCTTGTTTCACTCTGCTATATCTGTAGCATGAACCATGGGAGTTACACCAATCTGTTCTGGTCAATACTGTAATACATAAATAAAGGTTCCAGGCATGGTTGCACAAGGCTTTATCTTTTCGCACATGGAGCACATCTGCAGCAGACAACTTTGAAAATTGTAGCAATAACATTTCAAAAGTTATCTGCTGCAGATGCATCTAAATGGGTCAGCCCGATCTGCATATTGGAAAATGTTTATTACAGCAGGGTATACACCTGGCAAAAGCACAATTGTTTCAAGTTTCAGTTATAATTCTCTGTAATTTCTTTGTAAACTAATGAAAAGCAAAAACGTAAAGGATCAAATATATTTTTTATATGAACTTTCAAACTTCAGCCTGTCACATAAGACATTAAAATCAAGCAAAATCCATTATTTATTTTAAGAACTGAGTCACAATCTTTAGGTCACATATTAAAAAAGACACACTATTTTAATTACTGCTTAAGGTTAAAACTAAACAAAAAATACCATTTTTATTTCGATTTGGTAGTATTTGTATAAATATTTTATTTTATAGATTAACAAGTTATATAATATGTTAACTTATAACAAGAAATTCATACATATTCATATTAAATTGATGTAGATCTAGATCAATGTAGAAACATCAATGTTTGCAAATTTAATCAATTTTGCAACTACACTGAATACTATTTGCATACTTAGTTTTTTAAACCAAAATACGATACACAGTCCCTTTAAGATCAAATGAGTTTTGAACAAATGAAAAGGAAACAAGATCTCACTGAACAAACATAAAACATAATGTGTAACATTGTACAAGCTTACCAGCAAATCTTCGAAGCTGTGCCGGACAAGTGACTGAACCAGAAGCTGATGCAAAAATCATAGCCCCATCTATAAAAACAGGCGTCTTCAAAACTCCATTCAATTCAACATTTGTAAAATTGTTTCCAGCAATTTCTTGCATGACAACTCCAGTATTCTGTAATGTCAATGACTTCAGAAAAGTTGCAAATGTCCCAGACATTGGTATGGAATGACCTTGAATCTGAAGGTCACCGATGGTTCCTATGTTTTGCCCAGACTTTGTAATGTTCATGATAAACATGATTTCCTGGTTATCCGAGGCACATGTGTAATTCCCCTTCCATACACTGGGTATGAAAACATCAGCTGTTACAAAAAGAAAAGAAAGGAATGTCAAACCAATCTACTGGTACATCAGCGACAGAAAACCGTTGATAACTTCTGATTACATTGTAAAAAAAAGACAAAATTACTCAAAATGAGCACTTTATTCATTTCTAAGATGTTTCTTTTTTGTCTGAAAAACATAACTGTTTCTCTCTTTTTTTGTTTTTTAATCAAATATTTTCAACTTGGAAGAATCTAAAATTTCGTTTTAAAATATGTTACCCATTTTCTATGTCTATACAGTGTATTAAAGCGGGCAACCTTTGAAAGCATTGTTTTTCAAAATTTTACTGACGTAACATATTTGGAAAATGCTTATTCTGAGCAGTTAACAATGAAACCTTAGGGAAAATGGTCAACCTTTTCCCACGTACAACAAATCTGCAGCAGACGACTTAGAACAAACCTCTGCTAACATATAAACAAGAGTGCCAGTACCACCACAAAATATAATGATCCAGATTGGTCCTTTTAATTATTGCTTTTAACATGTCTGTATACATAAGCTCAAAATGAAGTCTGTGAGACCAGTTAGCTTAGCTGGATGAGACAGGGACCTGAGATCATGGTTGCCTGGGTAGTAGGTTCGATCCCTGCAGGGGCAGCCGGGTGTTTCCTTGAGCAAAACAGTTTATCCACACTTGTTCAGAGTTGAAAGTCTTACTCTGCTTACCAGCCTAGCTGACTTTGGTATTAACTAAAGAAAATAAGATCCATATAAACAGAGATAGAACCCTATAGAGGCTTCTGATATGAAAGTAGGTCAAATGGCAGTGTCGATATGTATCCTTTTTTCCTTCTGAGCATAACTCTTGCAAAAATCACTCTACCGGATAATCCCTGCTTTATGCACTTCTACCTGTTTGGAAACTTGAGTTGCGTTCTCAAGCGAATATGCTATAGAGACCAATTTTCTAAAGGCATAACTATTGCAAAAATTGCTGAACCGGAAAATCCCTGCTTCATGCACATCTACCCATTATAGTAATGATATTGACAAAGTTTTGAAAAGATTCGGTCAGAAACGTAGGAAGAGTTGCGTTCACAAGCCGCAATATCAATCAGCTACAGAGACTAAGTTACAAGGGACATAAATCTTGCAAAAATCAATGAACCGGAAAATCACCGCTTCATGCACATCTACCCATTATAGTCATGACATTGACCAAGTTTTGCAAAGATTCGGTCAGAAACATAGGAAGAGTTGCTATCACAAGGCTGCAATATCAATCAGCTACAGAGACTAAGTTACAAGGGACATAAATCTTGCAAAAATCAATGAACCGGAAAATCGCCGCTTCATGTACATCTACCCATTATAGTAATGACATTGACCAAGTTTTGAAAAGATTCGGTCAGAAACATAGGAGGAGTTTCATTCACAAGGCTGCACTATCAATCAGCTACAGAGACTAAGTTACAAGGGACATAAATCTTGCAAAAATCAATGAACCGGAAAATTGCCGCTTCATGCATGCACATCTACCCATTATAGTCATGACATTGACCAAGTTTTGAAAAGATTCGGTCAGACACATAGGAGGGGTTGCGTTCACAAGGCTGCAATATCAATCAGCTACAGAGACTAAGTTACAAGGGACATAAATCTTGCAAATATTAATGAACCGGAAAATTGCCGCTTCATGCACATCTACACATTATAGTTATGACATTGACCAAGTTTTGAAAAGATTCGGTCAGAAACGTAGGAGGGGTTGCGTTCACAAGAAATGGACGTACGGACGGACAGACGGAGAAGATGACGGCAATATACGACCGCCTCTGGCGGGGTATAAAAATCTCTATAAATTAAGGTATAATTACTGGAAAAAATTTGAGCAATTTCTCCCTTTGTCACAACATTTTCAAAAGTCGTATGCTGCAGAGGTGTCAGACAGCGTCTATATATGGTAAAGGGTTAATTAGTAGAATTGTATTCTATAAATACTGACCATCATACACGTCACAATCCGCCTCTCCTTGGGGTATTTGTGTTTTACAGTCACTACCTGTCCATCCTGCTGCACACACGAGATTGCCATGCATGTCACATGATAAATGGGTGGTACAGTTGTTATTGGCAAAACATGGCTTCCGAGTAGTTGTTGTTGTGGGAGTAGTTGTAGTAGTAGGAGTGGTGGTAGTAGTGGTGGGAGTGGTTGTTGTAGGTGTGGTTGTTGTTGTAGTAGGAGTTGTTGTAGTTGGAGTGGTTGTAGTAGTGGTGGGAGTTGTAGTTGTTGTAGTGGTACTTGTGGTAGATGTAGTAATTTCAATTTCACAATTTGTTCCAGTATAATCTGAAATGTATGAGTTAATGATATCAACATGTATGACAATTGACACAATTGTACCAGGTTTGAGAATTGAAACTAAGGGAACTTTTATGTAAATTTCTCCTTTTACAACAATGTTTTCAAAAGTTGTCTTTTGCAAAAGTGTAAGTGCATCTGCATGAGGGTAAATGTTGAAGTACTGACACTAAAACTTATCTAGTAAGTGGTAAGAGGTGATTACCGTAGCAAGGTTATTTGAAACATTTATTTACAAATGGCAGAGCTAATTAACCCTTTCCCTCATACAACAATTCTGTAGCAGACGACTTTGAACATATTTTGTAAAAAAATAGAAAATCTCTATAATTGAATCATGGATAACCTATGACTTAAAATGGAAAACATTGTGGCAAAGGAGAAATTGCTCTTTTTGAGCAATTACTTCTTTTGTCACTATGTTTTCAAAAAGCCGTCAGAAAGCGTCTATATGAGGGAAAGGGTTAACAGAAATGGAAAGAATTGGAGCAATTTTTTGCCTTTTCTTTTGGATGGTACCAAAGAAAATCTCTTGAATGGATAACATAAGACTAAAAGTGGAAAACATTGTGTCAAAAGGAGAAATTGCTCGTTTTGAGCAATTTCTTCTTTTGACACTATGTATTCAAAACGGCGTCTGCTGCAGAAGCGTCAGAAAGCATCTATATGAGGGAAAGGGATAAACAATTTGTGATTTCTCTACTGCAGATGACATTTGAATACACTTGAAAACAGAAACTATACTCAAATCATTCTTCTTGCTATTTCAATAAATTAAACTCTGTTTATCTCTTTTCCATATGTATACAACAAATCTGCAGTAGATGACTTTGAAAACATGTAGTCAAAAATATGGAAAATCTCAGGAAATGAAATTTTAATAATTAAAAAGAATTGATTATATTGTGGCAAAAGTTGAGATTGCTAATTATGAGCAATTTCACCTTTTGTCACAATTTTTTCATAAGTTGTCTGCCTCAGAGGCATCAGAAAGCATCTGTATGTGGGAAAGGGTTAATTATATTCCAAATTTGCAGATGTTTATAAACCATTTTCAACTCTTTTCTATATTTAAACTTTCAATCATAGACATTTTCCATATTTTGGCTAAGATGGTTTCAAAGTCGTCTGCTGCAGATTTGTTGTATGTAGGAAAGGGTTAAATTATATTCCAAAATTTGCAAAAGTTTTAACTTTTTCTTGGATAATTTCAAAATAGAGATTTCTTAAATAATTATATCAGGTAAATCTGGTAATCAATTGTAAAATATTTGGCTTGTTAGAGGCAGGAGACGTTCATTTGATGTTCAAACTCTTCAGAGAATTGCCTTGTTTCTGAAGATGCAGATAGGTGTTTCTGCATTTTCATTGTGATATGGTTGTTGTACCGGCTATATATACCCTGCCGTGCCAATTGACCTATAATTGGTTGATGTGCCACAGGGTTCCACCCATTCTATCTTAAAAACTATGGTTCCGATTTAGTCTATTTTTAGAACCTGGTACCACTTGGTAAATCAATTTTTAGAAACTGGTGCCACCTGGTGAAAACCTGGTAAACAGTTAAATATGAAAATCTAGTAAAAGGTACATACGTGCATCACAACAGCATTTTATGTCTTGTGTCTTTCTGCTAAATCTGTAACATGAACCATGGGAGTTACACCAATCCGTTCTGGTCAATACTGCAAAACATAAATAAAAGTCTCCTGACATAGTCACACAAGGCGTAATTCTTTCCAAAATACAGCACATCTGCAGCAGACAAATCTGATAACAATGTAGCAAAAATCATTTCTAAAGTTACCTGCTGCAGATGCATCAAAAATTGTCTGGATGTTGGAAAATGTTTATTAAAAACAGTGATGTTGTAACTTGAAAACCTATTGTTAATTTATAGCTATAATTTGAAAACAGTGAAAAGCATGGAAATAAGGGTCAATTGTTCTCTGACATGGTCACACAATTAGGTGCAACCATTTAAAAAATACAGCAAATCTGCAGTAGACACATTTAAAAACATTGTACTGATTGTAGACGAGTTGAGTAATTCCTCGTAATTTCAAAAGTTAACTACTGCAGATGCAACTATTTATGGGAAAGGTTGAATTAATAAAGGCTTACACTATAAAAACAGTGATAGTGTGACTATAAATTTACTGTTAAAAATCACCGCAATTTCTTTGAAAAGCATAAAAGAAAAAGGTCAATAAAATTATGAATTTCCAGCCAATAAATAGAAAAAACAAATACAAGAAGGTCAAATTGAACAAACATAAAACATAATTTTTAAGATTGTACAAGCTTACCAGCAAATCTCCTAAGCTGTGATGGACAAGTGACAGAACCAGAAGCCGACGCGAAAATCATAGCCCCATCTATAAAAACAGGTGTCTTCAAAATTCCATTCAATTCAACATTTGTAAAGTTGTTTCCAGCTATTGTCTGCATAACTACACCATTATTCTGTAAAGTCAACGATTTCAGGAATGTTGCAAATGTCCCTGACATTGGTATGGAAAGACCTTGAATCTGAAGGTCACCTATGGTTCCTATGTTTTGCCCAGACTTTGTAATGTTCATGATGAAGATGATTTCCTGGTTATCGGTGGCACATGTGTAATTCCCCTTCCATACACTGGGTATGAACACATCAGCTATAAAAGAAGACAGGGGAATGCTCGATTAATTGAAACTAAGAATAAAGTTATTTTTGATAAATACAAGTATGTTAAACCTTTGGAAGTTGGAACATACAACAAATCTGCAGCAGACGACTCTTTCAATGAAAGTATATTAATCTTTTGCCACTGTGACTTAAAAAATCATTGGCTTTAGATGCATCAGATTGTGTCTTCAAGTTGGAAAGAATTACAGGAACACAATTCATGTATTGTCTGCAAATATGTCAGATTTGTGAAACAGTCCTAAATTGCTCACCTGATTCAATAGAAATCACAGTTTTCAATGTTCTTAATATATGTACATATGTATACAAGAAAAACAAGCAAAGCCCTCTTGTGATCATAGTTATGAATGGAATGGAATAAATTGTACAATCTTGGTAGAGCGACACCCAAGGAACATTTCAAACATTTGTTTAAGATTGTTTAATGAAACCTTTCCCACCTAATTGTTAAATAAAGTTGAAATCATTGTGGCCAAAAGGAGAAATTAATCATCACGAGCAATTTCACCTTTGGCCACAATGTTTTCAAAAGTCGTCTGCTGCTATTGCGTCAAAATGCGTTTGCAGTTGGGAAAGGGTTTAAAAGGTTAACAATAACTTACAGTCATAAACATCACAGTCAGCATCACCATTGGTTACCTGTACATCACAATCAGTCCCTGTCCATCCAGCTACACAGATCTGGTTGCCATGGGAATCACACCCTAAATGATGGGTACAGTTGTTTACTGAGGAACAAGGCTTGATGGTAGTAGTGGTGGGTTTCTGGGTAGTAGTTGTAGTCGTTGTTGTTGTTGATGTAGTTGTAGAAGAGGTTGTTGTTATTTTCGCTTCGCAATGCGAACCTTTATAGTCTTTTGAGAGGAAATATAAATACAAGTTGATTTTTAAATTTAGACATTACATTAGACTTTTTGCTGCAGACAACCTGAAATGAGCAATATCTTTTTTCTATATGATGAACATGATTAATATAAATCAGATGAATAGTAAACTATTCTATTATTATCCTTAAAATGAACCAAATATGCAACATTTTACTAAAAGCTAAAAGGTAACTTTTTTAAGATCTAAACCATATTTTTTACCCAATTTTTAACTTTGACTTAAAAATGTGACCTTTGAGCTTATGAACCCTAGCCTTAAATAATGGACTTTACACATATTAAAAATTATTTTCTTTTAATCAAGTTATAGCCCAGTCTTCCGAAAGGGTTTTGTTACTGTACTTAATAAAACAGACCTTCAGAGATTGTTGTACTAATCAGAACAATTGCAATAACAGTTTTATTACAGCCTATCATTAAATGTTTCCAATAAACAGTATCTATCTGATGCCTCTGCAGGATGCGACATTTGAAAATATAGTGGCAAAAGCAATTCCTTCTTTTGCACAATGTTTTCAACTTTATTTTAAAGGGAGTTTCCATATATTTGCATAAATATTTGCTTGCAGATTTGTTGTTTGTGGGAAAAGTTGTAAAGAGGGCTTCTAGTAGCGACATAGGTTGTCAAGTCAGGGGTTGAGTTTGAACCCCAGCTTAGCCATCATTCTTTCCAATATTTGACAAAAGTATATGTGATAAGCGTCCTTCCTCTTCAACCAATGGTCTAAATCTCTATGTGTAAAAGCAACCATTTGCTTGGAAAGACAGTTGTGTCGAGTACTGATGTGAGATAGCCAGGAAGCATATTGATAGGTGATCTGGCCACCATGATATGACTGAAATATTGTTGAAATATTGATAAATCTTGTGTGCTTGTTCATTTGACAGTCCTGATCTAGACGACAACTAGTCCAACATCCAGAAGATTGTTGGTCAGGTTCATATCAAGGTGCTAACATAAAAAACCATCTCATCCAGGCTCTACAAAATTACAAACAAATATTTCAGGAAAAGAAGGAAAAAAAATTGTTTTTGACTCACCTATATCACAGCAGCATTTGAACTGATCTTTCTGGAGCCCAAATCTGTAACAACTACCATGTGAATTGCACCAGTTCGTTTTAACAAAGACTATAAAGAAAGCATACATGGAAAACCCCATGAAAACCCAACATCAGCTCATAAACTATTGTAATATCCCTGAAGCTAACACACTTTAAGGAAAGGTAGAAGCCAGAAATACCAGGGGCAAGTCCCAGAATGCTAGGCTCTCTGTATCATATCTGAGCATACCATGCAAGATTAAACAAAACATGCATTTTGAACATGCAACAAACATGTGTGACATGACAATAAGTGCATCCATTATATATGAAGATAAAAACGCGATACAAAATAGAGAATACTTTTTTGAACAAAATATAAGCCACACCAATGGAAAAAAAGAAATACTGTTGTTTAGACTGTTTACTTGATATGATACTTTCTTTGTCATCTGTTTGAAAACACCTGAAGATTCATACTGTCATCTGATGTTTGAATACACCTGAAGATTCATACTGTCATCTGATGTTTGAATACACATGAAGATTCATACTGTCATCTGATGTTTGAAAACACCTGAAGATTCATATTGTCATCTGATGTTTGAAAACACCTGAAGATTCATACTGTCATCTGATGTTTGAAAACACCTGAAGATTCATATTATCATCTTTTTATTTTAAATGTATTTATTTTTTATTTGGATATGAGCTACGCTTGATCCTCTTAAGTTCAAAAACATGAAAGTAGCTTTATCTGTGGTACAGTCCATTTATCTAAAATATTTCTTCTGATTGCACTCAATTATAAATCAATATAACACATGTTACAGTTGCATAGTCAAACTATTTTCAGTGTTAAAATCTAGGCTATTTAATTCTTGCTCCTTTGTATACCAAACAACTCAATGCTTGATCGTAGCGGGGCATCATGCAACAACAATTCACACCAAAGGATTTTCAGGGCAAACATAAAACACAAGCTTCAGATTATATAAGAGTAATTCTCTGACTTGCAATTTCACATAAAGCTCTGGTTAACACACAACAAGCAAACAACCGTAACTTTTTGCTATGAAATGAAACACAACAAGCAAACATCAATAAAGCTGTGCTATGTAATAATTTTAATAAATGTGTGTAAATATGACATTGATTGTATTCTTATAGACTTTTACAGTAAGATCAACTTGTATACAGATTTTCTAGCAAAGAAAGGAAATCAAGATGTTTCCACGTCAATATATTTTACCAATTTTGTCCTAATTTGCAAAAGTACATACTGTTATAATTATTTTGCATTAAGCCATTACTGCCCTATTGTTAGTTCATTTCACTCAGTCCTTTCCCACATACAATCAATCTGCAGGTGACTTTTAAAGATTGAAACAAAAATATAAAGTTTTCTTTTAATTGTAAACTTGCTTAATTAGAAAAAACAAATTTAATAAGAATAGGCTTCATAATTTAGGTGTGTGCTCTTTACAATTATGATATGCAAAATAAATTTTATCAGTATTGTTTATCTCAATCGAAGATCTGTATACATATTAGATATTTTAAACAGCTTAATTCTAGCATTACTTTCTGCTTTTCCTATCCCTCTATTGTCTTAAGAAACAGTAGCCAATTAGCATTACATTTTTACAAATACTATAAAATGAGTGAAGACAGATTTTTTGTAAGAAAGATGCGATGTATTTGAAAGGTCTCTTCAATCATTGATAGAGATCAACAACCAGTCTTTTTTGGGACCATAGATGTGTCATCTGCCAAGCCAATAAGTCAAAGCATGAAGGGTAAAGGACAGACATAATTCCTATGTGTCACCCTTCCTACGTAGGTGACACATAGATGGAACAAAAAGGTTCTCATTACCTGACAAAAGTATTTTTTTAACTTGATGTGTGACATTGACCTTTGGGATAATCGTATGATTTGTAGTTGTAAAGCATCTTATCTAATGGACTGAGCGCCTATTAACCGTCATTTAACCTTTGAATTTGAAATATAATTTTGACCTTTAAGGTAAATGCCCAAAAGTTATAAACTAGATATCCTCTTAACAGGGAGATAACTTGTGCCAGGTTACTATAAATTTAAACTGTATCAATGACAGGAAGAGTTTACACGCAGACAAGCCATCAGGCTGAGATAATTGGATAATGCGATGCCCATAGACACCTCTGATCCCATATAAAACAATATGATTTTCTGATGCACATAGCTCATTTATAACCAAGACAGACAAAAGCTACCGAAAAACACACAAAACCCACAATTATTTATCTATATTCTGACTACTATGCTTTCTTTTTTAGTAACAATTAAAGGGGCATACATTTATAAGCTGGTCAATCTTAAATATGACATTCTCAATCATTAATGTAAGAAAAGTCTGCCTGAATGAATTTTGTTCAATAATTTGTTAACTGACAGACAGCTCATGCCTTTACCATAGATGACTTTTAACAAAAAATAATATCCATTTTATATGATAGAATAACATTCTTAAACAGATAAAAATGATACTACAGAAGGCTGAACATCTCTTATACTTTATTGCCAAAGAAAAGTTATGTCCCTTTAAAGAATAACCATTCAATGTTTAGGTAAAATTAATGCCCCTTTACTTGCATCACAAAGAAAGATGTCTATGCAATATCTCACCAGCTCTCCTTCTTAACTCCATTTTACATACTGTGTCCCCTGCAGCCCCGAAAATCAGTTGGCCAGTTATGTACACCGGATTTATTAGTTCCCCGTTCAATTCTAACTTTGAGAAATTCTTTCCATTTATTGCTTCTATCACACTCCCAGCATGTTGCAATGTAAGGGATTTGAAGAATGAAGCAAATGTTCCTGACATTGCGATAGAATGACCTTGAATAAATAGGTCACCGAGGGTCGTGATGGAGGATGACCCGTTTGCAGTGAGGGATTGACCTGATTTTGTGATGTTCATCATAAATGTGATAAGCTTGTTGTCTGTTGGACATGTGTAATTGCCATCCCACTCGCTGGGTAAGAATACATCAGCTGAAAATAAAATAAGATAAAATAAGACCTCCATCATTTCTTACCATTTATCTTATGCAATATTTTGCTTTGAAAATCTCTGGGGATAAAATTGTAAAATCTTGGAAATTTGGAGTATGTGCTATAGATAAGCAGTGTATTTGCGTAAAAACAAAATTACAAATGGCAAATACCCAATTAATTTCAAATGAGTGCGTAACAAAACTCATTTAATTTTCGGGATACTCAATTTATTTGTCAAGACCTGCTTATTGTATTATTATGTCCATAACCAAACTCAATTAAATCAACATTGACTGCATATTGACAACTTTTTTCTATGTCAAGAAAACACGTAAAAACAATATTTTGGAAAAAGAGACAACAAAAGCTTTGAGCAATTGCATCTTTTTCATCAATATTTATGTTTTTAAAATGTCGTCTACAAGAGAAACATCTTTTTTCATCTGTAAAACTGATTGTCAAAGATTTCAACTATCAGAGTGAAGATTTTGTACAAATCAAAATATGATCAAATGATGTTGCTTCGAAGAGATCAGGATTAAGTTGGACAGATAGTGTAGGACAAAAAAATCTCTATTTTCCTTCTTAACCCTTTTTCTACATACAACAAATCTGCAGCAGACGACATTGAAAACTTCTAGGCGGATATAGAAAACTCTTTTTAAATGAAGGTAAAATTACTGAAAAAAAGTTCTCAACATTATGTCAAAAGGAAAAATTGGTCGTTTGGAGCAATTTCTCCTTTTGTCACACTGTTTTCAAAAGCCCTCTGTTACAGAGGCGCCAACAAACATCTATATGTGCAAAAGGGATAACAGGGCATTTTGCAAAACGAAAACCTATTTGAAAATTATCTTCCCTAGGGAATGCAATACATATAACAAGAAACAACATTCGTTGATAAATTATTTCAGCACTAGGCTTCCTTCAGGATTTCCTAATGATCTCTACACACTTTGTTGTGTCAATCTCTAATAAGGAACATGGAGTCATGTATTTAAAAGGTTTCAGCTAAACAGTATCAAAGCTGCTTATTGAAACTTCTCTAATACAGATGATTTCTCTTAACCCTTTCCCTCATATGGACGCTTTCAGACGGCTTTTAGAAAATATAGTGTCAAAAGAAGAAATTGCTCAAAACGAGCAATTTCTCCTTTTGCCACAATATTTTTCACTTTTAGTCATAGGTTATCCATTCAATTATAAAGATTTACCTTTTTTTGACAAAATATGTTTAAAGTCGTCTGCTGCAGAATTGTGGTATGAGGGAAAGGGTTAATTGCCTATTTCTCTATAAAAGACAGTTTCCCACCACAAGTAATCAGGTTTTTCAATTATTCTAATCTAAAATAAATTTTCCAAATCACCAGATAATTTATCTTTATTCCTCAGTTAAATTCAAAGGAGAAACTGATACCACAAATAGCAACAAATATGGAAACTCTCTAACAAACAAACAACTATTGAATAAAGTTGAAAAAAATGTGCTAAAAAGATAAATTTGTCATAATGAGCAATTTCTCATTTTGTCACAATGTTTTCAAAAGTGATATACTACAAAAGTGTCAGAAAGCGTCTGTAATCAGAAAGGGATAAGTATGACCCCCCTATGATCTCCTACCAGTTAACAGTATGCACAAGAACCTATAGAAAAGGTCCAATCCTAATGCCAACAAAGTGAGGTTTACTTACAATCATAAACACTACAATCTGCCACACCATTCACAATCTGTGTCTGACAGTTGAGCCCGGTCCATCCCGCCCCACAAACATGATTACCCGCGGGGTCACATGCGTAGTGATGCGTGCAGTTATAGATAGGCAAACATGGTTTTGGGGTTGTTGTTGTTGTTGGTTTGGCAGTTGTGGGTTTTTTGGTGGTTGTTGTTGTTGTGGTCGGAGTGGTTGTTACCGTGGTAGTGGTGGGTCTTGTTGTTGTAGTAGTACTAGTTGTGGTTGTAAAATGTGTTTCACATTCACGTCCTGTGTAACCTGGCAAACATTAAAAGATATAAAATCTTAAATGAAAACGAGGGTGTTTAAAAGATGTTCAATATGTATCCTATCATATTAGGGTTTATAACCTTAACCCTTTCCCTCATATGGACGCTTTCTGACGCATCTGCAGCAGACAGCTTTTTTGAAAACATAGTAACAAAAGAAGAAATTGCTATAAAACAAGCAATTTTCTATTTTTTTACAAAATATGATCAAAGTAGTCTGCCGCAGAATTATCGTATGAGGGAAAGGGTTAAATACTTTCATTCTTTCATTCCATACCATCAACATACTCACCATGGTTAGAACGTATGTTTAGTCTATAGATCCATTTCTGGAAAGCCTTAGTATAGGTTGACTTTGCTTTACTAGAAAAGTCTTGATAAACATCAGAACGGAGAGCTTGATGTTATCAATATCTAAGACCGGAACTGAAGCTCTTCACTTTTTGAAAAAATATAACTCGCTATTAAAGTACCGTAGATTATTCCATAAATATTAAAACAAATGTAAACAAGAGGCCCAAGAGGACCAGTATCTCTCCTCTGTAATTAGGCAACAATTAAATCTCCAAACAGCCCCACCCCCTGGTGGTCATGTTCTTTCACCAATCAGAGTGGCTTGATGGAATCTCGTAGAGTGTCACCCAAGGAACATTTCTGCAAAATTATTTGAAAATCGGCCGGATACTTTTGTCGGAGAAGATTTTTTAAGTTATCACTATAGCCTTATTAGGCAAAACAGCCCTGCCCCCTGGCGGCCATGATTTTCAACCAATCAACATGGTTTGAAGAAATCTGATAGAGGGTCACCCAAGGAACATTTCAACAATATTATTTGAAATTCGGCCTGACACTTTCGGAGGAGAAGATTTTTTAAGTTTTCACAAGGTTTTTATTTCGGTTGCCATGGAAACCAGAATTTTGCATGGATCCGAACAATTAGAAGGAATTTAGGAGAAAACATTGAGAGGATGCTTCCTATGATGTTTCATCCCAATTGGCTAAGTGGTTAGGGGGGGAATGTCGTTTGAAGCAAAACGTTGACGCACGCACACACGCACGCACAACAGACAATTCGCCATGATATAAGCTTGACTGGCTTTGAGCCATCGGAGCTAAAAACCAAGAATTAGTGATACAACTCATAGGAACAAGAATAAGAGTTTTTTAAATAAGGAACAGGGCTATTTACAACAGGAAATAGCCCCGCTGAACTGTCAAAGCTGCACATGTGCACTGTGATGAAAGAGGCTAAACAAGCAGTATATATATATATACACTTGTTTTCCCCCCATATTATTCATTGAACCGGCCTCCATGCCACACATATATGTATTAAATTACTTCATGAATCAAGCACCGGTTTTTGTCTTTCACAAGTTAACAAATATGAGAAGAACACCCACCTTGATCACAGCAGCACTGTACTTCATTTTTCAAGGCGCCATACCTCCAGCATTTACCATTACCATTACATCTCTGGACGTTCAATGCTTCAAAAACAAATATTAAAATCTCTCTCAATGACATTAGGATTATTGTAAAGCATTGAAACGTTGACAAAAGGAAAAAAAGCTCATTATGAGCTATTTTCACCATTTCTCCTTTCACATTTTATTATTTTGAAAGACTTCTGCTGCAGATGTCTCAAAACTTGTTGAATGATGTAGTACTTTAACATGATTTGGCTAATATGGGCTTTACTTACAAACTTAGTAATAAATACTAAAAATAAAAAAATGAATTACTCATATTGTCAATTGATACTCAAGTGTTGTTTGAATATACCCAGTACAAAATCTGTTAGTTTAATGCTTTCCCACATACATCAAACCTGCTGCAGGTGTAACTGAAAATATTATCGTTAAAAAGAAGAAAAATATATATTTATAAAAGAATAGTTATTGAATAGAGTTCCAAACAATGCGGCAAACAGATAAATTGCTTATAACGAATGTGAAATGTCGTCTACTATGATAACGTCAACATGTATCTACAAGTTGAAAAGAGTTGGATAGTGTGCCTTACTCCTGAATCGCCTGAGTTCCATCTCACAAGTTGTCACTGAATCAAACTTCACAACCCCAACAATATACACGCTGCTCATAACTTTACCGTTCAGTTCTACATTGGTAAAGTTTTGACCCCGGATAATTGGTATAACGGATCCCTGACTCTGAAATGAAAGCAACACGGAATGAATGGTGTCTTTCTTGTAAGCCAATTGCTACAATTCTGAAAATACATGTGAGTAATGTCTGACCATGAAATCCTTTTTATTTTGGTCATATAAAGCAGTGAGGGATTATGGGAAAATGCTGTCCACCTGCATGTGCATTAGAACCTATGTGTCTACTATAATGTAATTTAGTTCTAGATTAAGCACTATCGAATGTCCACAGTTATAGCGCTACCAGTTACATACTTACTTTGACTCAACTTGTATTTTACCATTTAACCACTTGCAGATTCATTTTGCAGAAAACAATTGAAAAGATTGTGGAAAAAGTTTCCAATAACTATCATTTTACTTTAAGAGATTTTCCTTATTTTTACATGGATATTTTCAATGTTGTCTGCTGCAAATGCGTTAAGTCTTATCATATGTCTGCAGGTGGTGAATGGTTAAAGCAGACAACTTCAAAAATACAAATAATCAGCATTATTTACAGTAAACCAAGACAAACAGACAACTTTATGACCATATGCTATCATTTGAGGCCATATTAATAATTGCTTATGAAGCTAAGATCTTGCTGAAGTTAATTTCCATATAATAGTTCCCTGGACATCTAGGATCTTGCTATATGTTCCATATAATAGTAACCTGTAAAGCTAGGATCTTGCTATATGTTCCATATAATAGTAACCTGTAAAGCTAGGATCTTGCTATATATTCCATATAATAGTAACCTGTAAAACTAAGATCTTGCTATATATTCCATATAATAGTTACCTGTAAAGTTAAGATCTTGCTAAATGATCCATAGGAACCAGACACAGGGAATGAATGGCTGTCTATAAATAGATCGCCAGTGATGTTGATTGATGTTGAGGCCTGTGTGATGTTGAGAATAAATGTTGTGTTGACTGCGTCACTTTGACAACGGTACCATCCATGCCATTCGCTGGGTATAACCTCATTGACATCTGAAATTTGCATTGAGGTATTTTGTAAGATAATCGTCATATAAAAGCAACATGATTGATTTGATTCAGAGATTTAGTTTTAGGCAATTTCTTCTTTTCTACTACTTTTACTAAAGTCGTTTGATGCAATAAAATATTGTCAGTGCAAGGTAAAGGCTAAATGTAGGTTTTCAAAAATAATTCAGTCACACAATAATGGTAAGTTAATCAAAAAATTTTTTGTTCTTTTATCATCCAGTTGTATTGAACACAAAAGTCTTCCCATCGATTGATCACCCTTTTATAAGCTACAGACTTGTAGCTGATTGGTGAAAGACAAACGATACTGGTGATTGAGAGAGATCATCATTACTGACTGAAACCTCAAGAGCTTTGTGAACTGCTTGCTCGTTTTAAATAAGTTCAACATACATTTAATTAGCATTTACCTTGTATACTTATATGCAAATAATGAATAAACATTTCTTAAATCCAAAAGTTGTAGAAAATATGTTTGTTTCCATGGTTACATGGTTACGCATTTTTTATATAAACAAATATACCTGTGTATACATCACAGTCGCCCTTTTCCCCTTGTATGAGAGTGTTACAGTCTTGACCTGTCCATCCGGGCAGACACACCTTAGTTCCATTGATGTCGCATGTCCAATGAGCACCACACTTGTTTTCACCGCTACAGTATTTGGGCATACCATAGTAACTGACTAGCACACTGTCCCACTTCGATATAACCTCAAATTTGATGCTGTTAGAATATAATTACTAAATTACCTCAAAGGCTATTTTTAAAATATCACAAATTAACTATATACCTGATAAGAATCATAACCCTTTCCCACATACACACACTTTTTGATGACTGCAGCCGACGACTTTTGAACACATTGTAATAGACCTTTAGTTGTTTGTTGCACATGTGGGAAAGGGTTAAAGTAAAAAAAGAAAAAAACAAAAACAAATGATGTATTCATCTGAGAAAAGCAGAAACTAGAATAAATGATGAAACACTGAACTTATCCAAAGTCTAGCTTATACTTAATGCAAGTTGTCCATGTATAGAGCAAAGGTCAAGGTCACACAATGATGATGGCACTAAACCATACCCGTAATGAGAAGAGTATATGATGTTTCATAAACTTTTTGGCATATAGTTGAGACATAAACTAAACCCTTTCCCTCATACAACAAATAAGAAGTAGACGACTTTGAAATCATGTAGATATAGAGCAAATCTCTAAAAATGAAAGTTAAATCTGTATGAGGGAATGGGTTTAAAATGAACATAAGCGTCACAAACAAAAACCTGATAAATCTCCATAAAAGATAGATCAGAAGTTAATTGTTAAATAAATAAAGTTGAAAACATTGTGGCCAAAGGAGACATTGCTCAATTTCACCTTTGGCTACAATGTTTTCAAAAGTCGTCTGCTGCTATTGCGTCAAAATGCGTCTGCAGGTGGGAAAAGGTTAACATTTTCCCAAAAAACGACATACGCAGCAGACGAATTTGATAACATACCGCAACAATATAGAAAACCTCTATACATGAAAGTGTAAAGATTGAATACTCTACAAGTAGTAAAGGGTTAAATTTAAAATTATATAACTTTCCCAACTTTGAAGATAAAGTAGAATACCTGGATACGTCAGAGATGATGGAAATTGTTGATTTCATTGAGGGAACGACTGAAGTATCCAAACCCAGCATATTCAGGTCTACGGTTTTGTTCAATAACTCCACCCTTGTATACGATACGTGGCTAGTCTGTGGGTCAATGTCAATATCCTCTATCGTAAGGATAAATTGTATTTTCCCATCCGACTATGAAATAAAAAATACAATGTCTACTGTGTAATCCTTTCCCATATGAAGACACTTTCCAACGCCTCTGCAGCAGACGACTTTTGAAAACATTGTGACAAAAGGAAAAATAGCTCAAAATGAGCAATTTCTACATTTGCCACACTGTTTTTAACTAAGACTATTAAATTATCATACATTCATTTGAAGGGATTTTCCATTCATGCCAAGATGTTTTTTAAATCATCTGCTGCAGATTTGTTGTATGTGGGAAAGGAGTAACATCTGTAATTATGATTACATAAAATATTTCAACCAGTCTTCAACACCCTTTCATCTACAACATTACTTGTCAAGTATTAACCCTTTCTCACCCACATACAACAACTCTGCAGCAGATGACTTTGAACATGTCTGTACAGCAGACGACTTTTGAAAATAATGTGGCAAAAGGAGAAATCGCACATAATGAGCAATTTCTCCTTTTGCCACATGTTTTAAATGTTTTTAAATAATTGTTATTTCATCTATAGATAAAGAGTTTCCATATTTTTGATTTGATGTTTTCAAAGTTGTCGGATGACGATTTGCTTAATAGGTACTTACAGGAAACTGATCAAACCCGAAGGTGAGAATATCTGAATCTTTGAATGAGATGACATGTGCGTTTAGTGGTCCCGAGATTGTTCCATTGCCAATACCACAACTGTCTGCTGGGCTGAAATGGAAAATGAATATTCATCAATATCTATTGGAAATAATGTGTCCGTGATTTCATGTTAACCATTACCCTCATAAGATTATTCTGCAGCAGACGACTTTGAACATATTTTGTCAATAAATAGAAAATCTCTATAATTGAATGGATAAACTATGACTAAAAGTGGAAAACATTGTGGCACAAGGAGAAATTGCTCGTTTTGAGCAATTTCTTCTTTTGTCTCTATGTTTTCAAAAAGCCGTCTGCTGCAGAGTCGTCAGAAAGCGTCTATATGAGGGAAAGGGTTAACCATTTCCCTTTGTATATATACATTGATGATTGATGCTTTTGCAGCAGACGATACTTATTGGTAGGATGGATTCCTGGTTGTTTTTAGGTACTTAAAGAAGCAAATTTTTACCTGGTCTCACCTTCAGACACACATGTCTGAAAACGTTATGGCAAACAGAGAGATTTCTCATTTTAATCCTGTTCTCCTTTTGTTACAAGTTTTCAACTCACTTAAATTAATATATGGCTATATAATGCAAAATAGCCCCGCCCCCTGGCGGCCATGTTTTTAAACCAATCAGCTTGGCTTGAATGAATCTGATTGAGGGTGAATGAATCTGATTGAGGGTCACGCAAGAAATATTCTACAAAATTATTTGAAAAATTTGACACTTTCGGAGAAGATTTTTAAAGTTTCACTTTTTTTCTTTCGGTTGCCATATGGAAACCAGAATTGTGCATGGATCCAAAAAAATGAAGGAATTTAGGAGATGACATTGAGAGAATGCTTCCTATGAAGTTTCATCCCAATTGGTCAAGTAGTTAGGGAGGAGAAGTCGTTTGAAGCAAAACGTTTACGGACGCACGACGGACAATTCGCCATGACATAATCTCGACTGGCTTTCAGCCAGTAGAGCTAACAAAAGGCAAACATTATGAACTACCTTATGACGTCATTCAAAGAGGTATGTCGTTTGACATGTTTATTTTGCTCGCCAAATGGCTATATAGCCGAGTGCGAGTGTGGACAACACGAAGAGATGATGATGATTTCAAAATGAATGGATAATACATGTTTCATAAAACACTGTTAAATACAGAAAGCTGATGCGGCAGGAAGAACACAAATTTAACCATTTTGTATGAGTGTGATGAGGGAGCGCATTTGTTCTATTTTTAGAGGCAAAGCTATTTTTCATCAAAGAGCAAAGTGAATTTAACAGCGTCATTTGCAAGGCCACTTTTCTTCATCGTAAATTCTTTTTTTTTTTAAAAATGAATAATAACTTTTATAGTGGCTGTAGGGTTTTAAGCATTACTGTGGTTCTCTAAGACAAAACAATTACATCGTTTTCACCAGAGACATATTAACACGTTCGATCTATATCTCTGTTTTAC
Source organism: Serripes groenlandicus (assembly GCA_031761405.1). Lineage (NCBI taxonomy): Eukaryota > Metazoa > Mollusca > Bivalvia > Cardiida > Cardiidae > Serripes > Serripes groenlandicus. The sequence continues at coordinate 118,306,189 of JASEVX010000001.1, read as the reverse complement.
CTTTCATCCACATCAATACACATCAACGTAAATATGAATAGTGAATACACATCAGGTTAAACAGGACAAAGATAAACACGGTAAAAGGAGGAAAGAGGAAAACGAAATTTTTATTGCCATGATTTTCCTTTTCCTTGTGCAAATAAAGGAAAACCCTGTACTTAAATTAATGGTGGCCGCGTCATAGGCTATTGGCATCTACACCAGTACGTGTCACCAACGCATTCACCCTTCGCATGCCTGAAAACCAGCCCCAGAGAAATATACGTGTGCGGTGCTTCGAGGAACGTGCGTATTACACGTGTAGAAAAAGATATGCGTGGCATCTATGCCAACGATGCAGCCCCAGAAACATATACGTGTGCGGTGCTTCGAGGAACGTGCGTATTACACGTGTAGAAAAAGATATGCGTGGCATCTATGCCAACGATGCAAATGGATATTGCTTTACATATGAGCCGTCACGCGAGAAAACCAACATTGTGGACGCTACGTAAAGTATCGATCCAGATCAGCATTAGCATGCCGTGCAGGCTAACCCGGACAGACACTTCGCCTCATGTGAATTTTCTGTTTTAGGAATCATAACTCTATAATTCTATCCCCCTGAGACGGAATGTATCGGCCCGGATAAGCCTGCGCGGACTGCGTAGGCTGATTTGGATCGATACATTACGCAGAGTCCACAATGTTGGTTTTCTCACGAAACGGATCAAATGTTTCTTGAAACCTTGTCTATAGCATATTGGCAGAGTTAGATTAAATCTTGATTTGTTCTGGTCGCAAATGTCTTACGGTTGGTTTTCGATAATTTAACGTCCTTGCGTGTGATACGCATGCACACTAGATGCCCGCACAGAAACATTGGTATGTCCGTCGGGAGTTTTGGAAAATTGAACAGTTTGTAGGAGGACCATAAAGCCGAAGATCTACATCGAAAACATTGTGTTTTACCGAATACATCGTGTTTTACCGAAAACATCGTGTTTTACCGAATACAGCGTGTTTTACCGAATACATCGTGTTTTACAGAATACATCGTGTTTTACCGAATACATCGTGTTTTACCGAATACATCGTGTTTTACAGAATACATCGTGTTTTACCGAATACAGCGTGTTTTACCGAATACATCGTGTTTTACAGAATACATCGTGTTTTACCGAATACAGCGTGTTTTACCGAATACATCGTGTTTTACAGAATACATCTCTTTTGTTTTTAAATTGAAATAAGGTGATACAACATTAAAATGGGCTTAAATTTCTCCCTTTTCAAAAATACTTTCGAAGACGTGTGTAGACGCAAGCCACATCATCTGTATTATGTATAAATGGATCGAATTTAGTCTTACATGAGATATGTTTCGTTATATAACGCCTGTGCAAATATTGAAGGAAAATGAGCAAAGTGTTTTTACATGCTTTTAGTTAGAGATTACCATATTTTCTCTAAATGAACCCACTTCAATAGAATAGTAAAGCGCCCTTTCCAGCAAAGGACGTTAAAAGCGTCTCGGCATCCATTTAAAAATATATGAAAGTTTTAAATGGATTGAATCGAAAACATTGTGACAAAAGGTGAAACTGCTCAACGTGAGCAATTTATTCATTTGACAAATCGTTTTCAAATGACGTTTGTATCTGCGTGTGGGAAAAGGTTATCTCGTTTCATACTAATAACAGCAGTGTCATGTCGTGGATATAAATTATTCATTTTGTCGGGAGCCCAAAGTTTCTTATCAGTGGTAATGACACTTATACAAACGGATTAATCCCACCGCGATTGATTTATAAATACCACAGTGTGACACGATTCAGATAGACATTCCAGCATTAGGGATTGAACGTCGAAAAATTACTGCAAATGGCTCGACGAAGCCGGACCAGGGTCTTCAATACACATTATAAGCCTCTTACAACCCTTTCCCACCTGTATACACGTTTTGACACAATAGCATCAGACGACTTTTGAAAACTTTGTGGCCAAAGGTGAAATTGCTCAACATTATTTAACAATTAAGTAATATTTTATGGACATTGTTCATGTTTTTGTCATTATGTTTACAAAGTCGTCTGCTGCAGATCTGTTGTATGTGGGAAAGGGTTAACAGAAAGCGTACAGCTCGACGAAGTCTGATAGTGTTTTTATTCGTGATTCGCCATTTGGTCAATCAATCGACAGCGTTTAAAGCTTTTAGAAACAGGTCACTGTTACAACAATAATGTCTACGTATGCTATATTTAGTGCCTTCGTTTAAATGATACGCTGACGGTAGTAAATCCGCCAATCAAATCAGACACATTTAACTCTTTCAATGCCGAATTGTTTAAAGTAGACCGTTCCATGTTCAAAATCGGGCCTCTCCATTTGTCATGTTTGATAACTAAAAGGCAAACAATGCTGATTTCAGGTGAGACAGCTCGTTACGATCTGACTCACCTGAAATCAGCATTGTTTAAAAAAAACTCAATATTGCCGTTGGCGCTGAAAGATCTGATTGACAAAACGTATTTTGTCAGTACATTTGACGTCTATCGTTCAGCGTTATTCTATAGAAAGATAATGATAAATGAATCCAAATTGTACTCTATTAAAGTATGTCCATGTTAACCCTTTCCCACTTAGATACGCTTTCTGACGCCTCGACAACAGACGACTCATAATGAGCAATTTCTTCATTTGCCGCAATGATTTCAACTCTATTCAATAAATATACTTTTATTTTTTTGAGATTTTCTATATTTTGGCCTAGATGTTTTAAACGTCGTCTGCCGCAGAGTTGTCGTATGTGGGGAAGGGTTAATCACTACATCACTCTCGGGAGAACCATATATATATGCAGCAGTTGAGTTTGAAGACATCCAGGCAAAAGTATGGATATCTAAATAAATGAAAGTATATTAATTGAATTGAGTTCAAAAAATTGCCGCAAAAGGCGAAATTTCTCATCATGAGCAATATCTTCTTTTGCCACAGTGTTTTCAAAAGCAGTCTGCATAGATAGGGAGTTTATTAATGTACAGATGAAACATCTAGAAACCAAACATTTAATATTTCAATAACTTATCCTATAAATCAATCATTCTAAAACCAAAAAAAAATGTAGCCGGTTTGAAATATTATAGCATAATTTAATATCTGCTTCTGCGACAAGAGTAAACACAGCGGGCTGACGAATAGTAATAAACTCGATTTTAACGAGCGTCAATTGAAACGAAATCACATGATTAATTGCTGTTTTGTTTACAAAAAAAAGTTTATCGCAGCACACGCCCTTCTTAAAGTTTTTGCCTTATTTGATTAAGCGTACACAAAATGTTATTCTATAGCAATGTATGGCCGCCCCTGCGAATTAAGCATGAGCATAAGAAAAACTATATTTTCAGACCTGTAACAAGGTCAATGGCAATCTAGACACTGACAAATACGTGTAGAGCAAAGATCGAACAATTATGAATCTCGTACGCCCAAGATAAGCGTCCCTTATTTTCGATTACAAAGCAAAAACAGTGTTTACGTGCCAGATTATGACCCTACTGAGGTCTTGTTTTGGCGTCATATGTGTAAAACAAGCTACACTTTTACCCTTCTGTCAGAACATACACATGGGAGTGGAGTGAGACTTCACTGATGCACACACTCGGATGAGTTTTCACTGATAACAGATGTACAGATTCGAGTGAGACTTCACTGTTCACAGATGCACAGACTCGAGTGAGACTTCACTGCTCATAGATGCACATACTCGACTGAGACTTCACTCATCACAGATGCGCAGACTCGAATTATACTTCACTGATCACAGATGCACATACTCGAGTGAGAATTCACTGGTCACAGATACACAGACTTGAGTGAGACTTCACTGATCACAGATGCACAGACTCGAGTGAGACTTCTCTGTTCACAGATGTATGGACTCGAGTGAGACTTCAATGGTCACAGAGGCACAGACTCGATTGAGTTTTCCAGAGACTCGAGTGAGTGTTCACTGTTCACAGACTCGATTGAGTTTTCCAGAGACTCGAGTGAGTGTTCACTGTTTACAGATGCAACAAGACCCCGTTATGTTTCACTGGAGGCGACTCACATCAGGACAATGGCGAAAACAGTAAACCTATTTCAACAAACCTCACAGTAAATAATGAATGTACCAGGAAGAATGTACATGACATTACACTAAAAGATCTAGTTCTAGAAATTCTCAAACAAGCCACCACCAGAAAGTCATATGGCCCCGTAAATATACTTAAAAAACGTCAGACAAAAGAAAACAGGTGACCATGTATCGCTGTCCTTGGCACATAGATGCTCAGAACGGTCAAGCTGAATTAACTAGAAAATTAAAGTTGCAGGATACAAGGTGATACTATAATAATGAGTGACTGTAAATTAGCCTGATTTTTAAGGAATATTTAATTTAAACAGATCGATTGCTTACAAACGCACACTTTTTCCTTTTGCAACAATGTTTTCAACTTTATTCATTAATCATATATGCATTCATAAATATGCTCCCACATGTTTGCCTAAGTGTTTTCAAAGTCGTTCGCTGCTGTTTGTAGGAAAGGGCTAAAATAAAATGAAGGCTAGTTTTTCCACAACTTTGCAACACTGCATTCCAGTATAATATGTTTTATTCTAACCTATTGGAGTCGGAGACACAGAATCGGAAGACGAGGTCACATGGGTCAGCATTGCATTGTGGATCATTAGTCTTGGTTCCATCACAACAGTTTCCGTTGATATCAATTCCCTGAGTGTTGTTATAGGCGACAGGATGTATTGAAATGGATCCACTTCCGGAGACCAGGTTTACCTGAAATGAATAATGAATTTTTTTCGTAAGAAAAATGTCAGTAAAGTGTGATGTCACTTTCAACAGTCAGTCCGTTCCATCACGGCAGCAAGTCTACAAACACATGGCTTCTGAACACGTGTCCGTCATACATCTATCTTCGTAGATAACTGGATGTTTCCTAACCATGTACTATTTATGTGTTCACGATTTGGCGAGGGTCACGCCAGCGATCTATTACTCGTAGCAGATCTACAAATCAAGAACACAACTTTGTCACAACCAGTCTGAACTTTTGGATTGTAAGATGGCACTGATTACATTAACTTCTTTTACCGAAAGAATATTTTGACAATAACGCCAACCATGAATTGAACTCAAATATGAATGTAAGCCGTTTGTCTAATAAGATATTTTAAAATTATAGTATCTGGAAACATAAAAGGGATCAAAGAAAGATGAAAGTGAAATAACAAAACTGCGCTCATTATGAAACATAGGGAGAAGACATTTGGCATAATAAGAAGAACATTCTTTTCAAAAAAAAATAAAAAAATCACAAGTTATCTGTTTGTTGGAAAATGGCCTAATTTTGGAAAAAAAAAATACCGCAGGATGTAAATAGGTTTTACCCTTTCCCACATATATATGCTTTCTGACGTCTCTGCTGCAGACGAATTTTGAATACACTATGGGAAAATGAGAACTTAATCATAATGAGCTATTTCTCCTTTTTCGACAAAACTTTCAAAACTCCATTCAATGGTTATACTTTAATTTACACAAATTTTCCTTATTTTGCAAAATGTTTCCAAAGTCGTCTGCTACAGATAAAACGGTTATGACTATCCCGACACCTGTGGGTCAGACGTTTTTTATGTTATGTTTTGTTCAGTTTTGTTATCTTAGGAGACGGCAGGATCCAGGAGCGGTTGCACTATTATGACATAAATGAAAAACCACAATAATAGGTTGAGTGAAAAGGGGCATTTTAATTGTAAATGCCGATTGGAAAATCCAAAATTAGACAGGAAATGGGTATTTTAATTGTAAATGCCAAATGTAACATTCGATATAAGATAACAATTATTTATGTCATATCTAGGCGACAAAAAAACGCCAAAAGCGAAGCGAGACATCTTGTAAGCCATATCGCACCAAGGTGGTAATACACTATCTTCGCCATCTCACTGATACACGCAACATTTAGCCCGTCAGTTATGTACATCAGGTGCGTAGCTTTGCAATAATAAATGTGTAGGCCGTCTCGTGAGAAAATCAACATTGTGGATTCTGCTGAAAGTGTCGACCGGATCAGCCTAAGCATGCAACACAGGCCTAACCGGATAGACACTTTTCGCCTCCTGTGGATTTTATGTTTCAGGAAAAACTACTCTATACATATATTCCCCTAAGACGGAATGTGACGGCCGGATCAGTCTGCGCGGACAGCGCAGGCTGATATGGTCGATACATTACGCAGATGTCTAAGCCCGTCAGTTAAATACGTTGTGGATCAAGGTAACATTGCATTCGTGCACTGAATAGATTATCATTAGCCAACATATGTTTGTCCTTTTGTACACAAAAGATAAACTGAATGTTTGATTATTTGCATTTCTTGCTATTTCCTTTTAATGTAGTATGAATAGCCGTATGTTGTAACTGATACCGGTCACGGGGTATCTTCTCTATATAATATATATCGGCTGAGACCGGACCCAAAGCAATACCAATTGTCCAGAAGGTTTCCTTTAAAACCTACATTCAGTAGCCAGTACTGGTACACATTTAACGAACCAAATGAATACGTTGTTAAAATTTAAATTATAACATAATTTATTTATTGATTGTTAAAAATCTAACATTTGCAAGCATTGGTAACATACATCAACCGACTCTTCTCAAAACACGCTATGTGGTCATTTTATTATTTCAATAGATTAATTTGAAATTACTCCGAGTCGAAAGGAATGCGGTGACCAAACAGGAGATAACAGTTAATCCTCTGACATCCGCTCCTTCACACCTCCAATGTACCACTATCTTAATGAATACTTGCTCATTCGAATGGTGTTTAACAATGCTCTCAACTCTATTTCAGTTATATCACTTGGTACATTACCAGTTATAACGTGACTTAAGACAACATGCCACATACGCTATCAATCCTCCCTTACATACAACAAATCTGTAGGAGATGAGTTGAAATCAATTTAGATGCAAAAACCCTTTGAGAGAACATATACTTATTAAATAGATTCAGTTGGAATCATCGTGGCAAAAGTATAAATTACTAATTATGAGCATTTTCTTCTTTTTCCGTACTGTTTTCAATATCTTCCGCTGTAAATGCGCCAACATGCGTTTGAAAGTGGGGGAAAGGCATTGTGGAAAGGCATTGTACTCAAGATCCAGATCAACTTACAGCCTGATTTGGATCATAATAATTATTTACTCTTTTTTTCAGTCGTTCCACCAAAATAAAATAAAATGCTTCATACGTGTACATAAATCAATTGCACGACTTCAGCGTTTCAAGTACTAATATCCGTTTTGTTTCTATTGCTTTTCGCAAAGGTAAAAAAGTGCAAAAGTTGAAATACTAAAGCGCGATTTATTTAGAATGTTTCGACATTGAAATATATCTCGTTGACAGAGCACTTACTCTGGTCCATTCCAAACCAGTACTAAGCAAGGATATTTGATTTGCCAAAGGCATTCCACTATGACCGTTGCGAGCTAATCTAACCCGGGACAACCGCTTCAAAATCCATCACCCTTAAAACTCGGTCTTGCGGATTCGCTATTAAAACATGAAGAACCATATGAGTTATGATATGAGCACAATTGCTGTAAATACATGTCAATGCATTTCATCTACATATCGAGGGCTTGGCGTGAAACGGTTGTAACTCAAAACCTATTTTGAAAACCCTGGTTTAGGGGCAATTTTAACCCTTTTGTAAACAATGCAAATTTAGGTGCCATTGCTCAGAACGAGCAATGGCACCTAAATTTACATTGTTTACCAAGAAAAGTGATTTAACGCTTATAAAGACTTTATGGCGAGGTGATTAACCTTGGTAAAAAAAATACCAATTTAAGTTACAACCGTTTCACGCCAAGCCCTCGATATGTGCCCAGTAAGCTACGAAAATGGGTCTTGTCGTATTCCCAGTTATGTGTCAGGTTTGTTATATGTGTGTAGAATCGGAGGGAATACACCACTAGACATTTGAAAAATGGCTGATCTAGTGAAACTTCGTAACCACTGTTCAATAAGGTCTCATTTCGCCAGATCATCTTTAACTGAGTAAAACTCAATATGGTGTAATGGTAAGAGAGGGCAACAAAGGTTCGAACCCCGGTTGTGTCATACGAAATACTTTAAAATTAGTAGAATTGGTTTCCCGCCTTGGCGCTCAGGGTTGCGGGGATAGCAAAAGGACGTATGCCTTGGTGTCAAGATAACTCGTAATTTACTAAGGACGTGCCGTGATTGGACTGAAATAATGTTGAAAGTGGTGTAAAACTCCACACGACTGTACAATTAACCGACCTACAACGCTTTCATTACAAAGTAGAAAGAAATTTTCAATTAAATAAATACCTCGCGTCAAAGGTTCATAACATTGTGGGGGCCACACGAAAATGGACCGCTTGATGTTCAGATAGTAAAGAGCGGTCAGAATCATATTTTATATTGGTACATTATTTATTCTAATCCGTATCTAGATGATCACATGCTGATTTTATGTCACAATGGCGAAGAAGAAAGGCTCTGATCAACAGACTTATCTTGATATTTTCTGGTTCCAACGTTAGAGAAAGTGTGCATGTTCTATGGCGTGGCCCAATTAGATAAACAACCCGTTTGACTTGTCAAAACGGCGGATACAGCCTCCAAATTAGACGTGCGGTATTGACACTTCTAAATTCTGTGTCAACAAACCGACTCCAGTTAACCTGATAAGTTTGATAACAATATTACCGCCATTGTTGTCAGTACTTATAGTGTTTAGGGGATTTAGTTTAGGGGATTTAATTCATCTCCGAACCGTTTTTGATATATTGTTTCCATACCTCTATAACTAAAGTATTATGCTGCAGAGGTGTCAATATGCGTCTATAAGAGGGGAAATATTAATGTATACCCACAATTGAGATAGTGAATCGTGTTTCTGTCCTGTGACCATTTTGAACAAATAATTATCATGTTCATTTGGAATAAAATCCGAAGCCGTCCGTGTGATTTGTATGTTTATAGTCGAGGTCGTTTGAACCGGATACCAATCATTACATTTGCAAAGCAGTTTTTTTCGCATGCCGTTATATGAACTTAGCTCCAATTACGACTAAACATACTTGTAAGCGTAGCTGCTTTTGAAAACAAACTTTTACATGTTTTTTGGCGCATCTTCAGCAGGCGCATTTTAAAACCATGGTGACAAAAACAATTCCTCATTATGAGCAATTTTCTCTTCTTTTGGCAGGTTCCAGCTGTATTTATTAATTTAACCTTCACTTTCAGATAACTTTCATATTTTTGCATAGATGTTTCACATTCGTCTACTGCAGAGTTGTTGGTGTTCATTCCGTGTATAGGATGTTTTTCAGTACGTGTTTAGGCTTGCTGTATTAACATTGCAAGTTTCAATATGTCTTTGAATCGGTTCAGTTATTTGTAGCGCGTTCACTATAGCTCATTTCGCTCATTATATTGTAAGAGCGGTGTTTGGTGACTTGGGATCTAACGGACTCTCTGCAAAAAGTCCTTTAACCCTTTCCCTCATACGACAATTCTGCAGCAGACGACTTTGAACATATTTTGTCAATAGATAGAAAATCTCATAATTGAATGGATAACCTATGACAAAAAGTAGAAAACATTGTGTCAAAAGGTGTCAAAAGGAAAAATTTCTTCTTTTGTCACAATGTTTTCAAATAGCCGTCTGCTGCAGAGGCGTCAGAAAGCGTCTATATGAGGGAAAGGGTTAAAGGTAAAACTAGTCGGGCTACCCTTATTCTTGTTTTCGCACCTTGGACTAAATTGCATCTAAATTGACAGTGTTCGAGGAGAGGATGTGAAAATGCACAGGTTCGCCTGAGTATTCACTGTTTGCAGATGCATTAAACCCATAAATTGCTAGACGTTAGGTAAGGATGTCTAAAGAAAAAGTAAGCACCGAGTACAATCTGATCCCTACTTCCAGATTAAAGCGGCAAACTTAGTTAATTCAACTGAGGCGTCCGACTGCGTTCATTTGGGTAACATCACATATATGGCATGTGAATCGAGTTCCGATAACATGATTAAGTTGAAATAGTTCACATGTCTACATAACATTTCGTACTATCCGTAACAACCAACATGAATGACTGTCGGTCTAATTATAAGTTAAAATATTAAAATATAATTTATAAAATAAAAATAAGTCCAAACAATGGCGACGATTCATTCTGCTTTAGATATGTTGTCATAAACAGCATAACGGTGCCAGATTGTTGCTCAAGCCCAATGCTTTCAACATATATATGGTCCGTTTAAGGCTATAAGGTGTCGTGTTGCTAAGTACTGCGTATGGTAAATACTCAGGTGAGCCGGTGCATACGCACTATCTCGCCAGAGCGTTTACTCCGCGTATTTGAAAGAACCATAGATGAAGGACCATGCGAACATAGGTACACTGCCATACATCTAGAAGTATAGCCTACATAAATGCATTGCTTTACGCATGCACAGGAGATGCAAAATACCCATTTCGATTTTTAACGACACTGAGTTCGCCATGACTCTTTGCACGTATATATTAAAGGCCCGGCTTAATAAGCTAATATCCTTATCAGAGTGCTCTCTGCATTGTTTGTTTTAGCTATCCTATCTATCACTGCTCGGAGTTAAACTTGATTTATAGAACTTTCAAACATTCTGATTTATTTGCCAACCTAACATTCCCTTTGGGAAAGAAATAAGCCGATCCCAAAATCGATCTTGGATATCAATATATTCTAATTTGAGAAAAGCATACATTGATATGATAACAAGAGTTATGTACACAATCGACTAGGCGAATATGGAATCTTATTACTAACTTTGATTGGAAAACTTGAGGCTTATTTCCACGTGAATCTAGTATAACTAGATCAAGTTAAATTGTAAACCAAAGGAAAAACCCGTCTTATAGGAATTACCAAGGAGCCCAAACATTCTGATATAGCTGTGCTTCTCTGAATATTTAATCAGAATATTCGCCTTTTGCTTCTCAGTCATCCAAGCAATGCTGAAACTGATGGTTTTAACGACAGGAGAATGGTGCTGAAATGCAAACCGTTCTAAGGCTTTATTTCCATAACCCCAAAGGAACCGGGTTTTTTCAAGTGCAGACAACTATCATGCGGATGTCGTATATAATCCCATTACTGCTCATAGTTTATTGGTGTATTACAATTTTTATTGTATTTGTTTAAGTTTTTCAACGATCCTTTTTTATTTCGTCTGAAAATAATATCGATGCATACGCAATGTTTTATCATATTCCTTACTGTTCGTTTGCTAGACGCATTTCATATGATCTCAATATATGTTATGCCATTTATTGTTAATATTGATGACAGCAAGGTTTCAAATCTGCCCATTCTTTGGTACAGCCATCAACGTCCAATCGAATCCCATAATACATTTTACAACTACATGGTTTTTCTTTGGCTAGATATATTCTTGCAAAGAAAATAGCTAATGGTCGATCAAAATCTTCTTTAAATTTTTCATTAAATTCAACTTTGTCTTTTGTCTTCTTTTCCCTTTTCACATGGAACAAGCGCAAATTGTTTCACTGCACATATACTTGTGATATTAGAATGACGTAGATATCCCAATTGAGTTTATTGGTGTTACCGTAACTAGTCGTAAAATGGCGAGTATATATCTTTGGATGGTTTTGTAATAATCCGTCTAACTTTACATTTATTATTGTTAACAAAGTTTCTTTCGCTATCGGGAGGTTCATATTCCTGCTTAAAATATCGAGGGCTTGGCGTGAAACAGTTGTAACTCAAAACCTATTTTGAAAACCCTGGATTAGGGGCAATTTTGACCCTTTTGTAAACAATGCAAATTTAGGTGCCATTGCTCAGAACGAGCAATGGCACCTAAATTTACATTGTTTGCCAAGAAAAAGGATTTAACGCCAATTTTAGTTACAACCGTTTCAGCCAAACCCTCCATATACATTTAAACTAAATTAACAAACGCACTAGGCCCTCTTATCTTGTCATTGATTCCAATGTTAGACAAGAATCAAGAGTTTAATGTTAAATACGTGTTTTTGAAATCTCCTTGTGTGGTCAAAATTGTTAAACTAATTACCTTTACAATGCCACTGCAGTTTGTGAAGTTTTCTGTCTCCTTACTATAGCTTCACCCTTTTCCAAAATCAACAATGGAGCCGTTCCATGAGAAAAATAATATTGTCGACTCTGCGTAAAGTTTCGACCGGATCAGCCTAAGCATGTCGCGCAGGCTAACCCGGATAGACACTTTCGCATCCTGTGTATTTTCTGTTTCAGGAATCATTACTCTATACCTCTATCCCCCTAAGACGGAATGTATCGCCCGGGATTAGCCTGTGCGGACTGCGCTGGCTTATCTGACACGATACATTACGCGGAGTCCATTATGTTGGTTTTCTCGTGGAACGGCTCAATGGATTGATTTTGGTTGAACGACGCTATCAACAATTGTTCAGTCAAATAACGGCGGCCAGTTCACCTTCCCATGTGTTTCCTGGCTTTCTCATACCAGTTATCCACACAACGCATTTCCAATCAGCTCGGTGCTTTACCACATAGACTGATATATCACTGGTTGAAGACGAACGACTCTTGACTATTGTCAAAATTAATCTGAAATAATGTTGGGAGAGATGGAGTTCGAGCTCACAATCACTAGATTAACAGCCCGCGCTGCTACCGACTACGCTACCGAGGTTCGTCGCCCCACATACAACACATCTGCAGCAGACGATTTGTCAACACAATGGATCATCTCTGTAAATCAAACTTTAACACTTTCCCTCATACGACAATTCTGCAGCAGACGACTTTGAACATGTTTTGCCAAAAAAATAGAAAATCTTTATAATTGAATGGATAACCTATGACTAAAAGTGGAAAACATTGTGGCAAAAGGAGAAATTGCACGTTTTGTGCAATTTCTTCTTTTGTCACTATGTTTTTAAATAGCCGTCTGCTGCAGAGGCTTCAGAAAGGGTTTATATGAGGTAAAGGGTTAAGTATAGAATGGAGATGAACACATTCGGGCAAAGAGGAAATTAACAGATAAAACTAATGATGTGCATTTTCCCCTTTTGCCCAAATCGGTTCAACTGAATTAAATAATTGTATTGTCATCTATAGAGATTTGATACATTTTTGTTTAGATAATTTCAAAGTCTTCTGCTGCAGATTTGTTTTATGTGAGAAACTGTTAAAGAACCATGTTCGCCATGAATACATTATATCCATTACAATCCACATACCAGAGGCCTATATCTGTCTCTCTGATTTCCTGTAAAACATGACCGGGCATGATTCTGCCATCCGTCAGTCGTTTGAAAATGCATTAACGTCACTAATTCTTTCAAATAAATATGGAAACATTTTGTTAAGACAGGGAAGATCTCTAAAATGAAATAATTAATGAAATAACATCAAATTTTTGTTGCAAAACTAAAAAAAGAACATCATGAACAGTATCTTGTTTTGTTACTGTTTTTCGTAGATGCAGATGCTTTCAAATGCGTAAACATGTCTCTGCATGTTTGAAAGGGGTTAATTTGGCAACTAGGAAACGTTAACCCTTTCCTTCATATAGACGCTTTCTGACGCCTCTGCAGCAGACCGTTTTTTAAAAACATAGTGACAAAATAAGAAATTGCTCAAAACGAGCAATTTCTCCTTTTGCCACAATGTTTTCCACTTTTAGTCATAGGTTATCCATTCAATTATAGAGATTTTCCATTTTTTTAACAAATATGTTCAAAGTCGTCTGCTGCAGATTTGTCGTATGAGGGAAAGGGTTAAAGGATGAACACTAAGACCATTCTGGAACATTTTTAACATGTCAGATCATTCATACGCTGGTAAGTTTTCCTGTTTATTTCTATTGTCTTACCACGTTTATTGTTCAGTATCAATTTCAGTACTCGCAGTACTTTAATCAGTGCTCTATCTTCTAAACGGTAATCTTGGATGGTAAACGGGTTAAGGGAATTGATGATTGAAATTGAATGGATACTGGTATTAGCAGATTAATTCGGAAAACGCAAACAGTAACGGTGATAAATTATCGCACACAGCTACAGTAACGCGTTGCTTGGATTCTTTACATCAAAGTCACATGCATTGTACTGTTTATCATAAAGGGGTCACGCCACATGAAAGTCGACCCTTCGGTTAACCCACCTGCAGACGCACTTTGATGCAATAGCAGCAGACGACTTTTGTTCTCAACTTTATTTAACAATTAAGCTATATTTTATGGAGAATTTTCAGGTTTAAGTCACCATGTTCTCAAAGTCGTCTGCTGCAAATTTGTTGTATGTGAGAAAGGGTTAAGTATGCGACTTTATCGCACTCTCCACTGATTTTAAAAACTCCGATAGTTGTTTTTTGTATGTGACATGATTTCTTTAACCCTATTCGCACATACAGGGAAGCTGCTGCAGGCCTTGTTGGTTTCTAGAGAGGGACTGAAATGTGCTGGTAGTAATCATTGCCAGACGCAATCAAGCTTGTTTACCCTCAGTCATGAGCAAAGACGTTAGCAAAGACGTTTTCCTCTGTGTATTTTAGGGTTTTAAAAAGTAAACCTTTCCCACATACAGACTCTTCTTTAGTCGACGGCCTTTGACGAGTAATTCTTCCTATTCCATTTGTCAATTTCTTTACTCACATCTTTTTGATGTTTCTAATTTTCTGGGTCTGAAGTTTGCTGTTGGGTCGGTCTTCGGTCATCGGTCATCGGTCATCGGTCATCGCCATTTGATTTATGTAGAAAATAAACCGTCGACAATGGGACGTCGAACAAAGCACATTGATAATAATGCAATGACCAATGGATGATCATAGGACCAACTTCACACATTAGATTATCAACATATTTGCATCAATGTTTTCAAATTCGACTGCTGCAGATTTGATGTATGTGGGAAACAAAATAATAGCGCAGTCACGGCTCTGTTATCGGAATGGAGCTATACTCTAATAAGGTACGCTTTGATAAACCTTAGATATTATGTAATGGTTTAAGAACTATTGACACACACAGATTGGGTCTTATAATCTGACCTGATAAAGCGAATGACCAGCCCGATCCTTATCCTAACGAGATTATCGCCCCACTACTAACATCTACACGCCATGTCTTTCTGCGGCAAGTATTTGCAAAACAGCGATTAAAGGACACTTTTGAAGCAAAATGAACTTTTGAATACACCGTATGGAAACCTTCAGTTGATTTAGGAATATGTAAAACATAGAACATCTGGTTTTTGTAATTCTAATTCAGAGCTGAAAACGTTGAGGTACTTTAAGAACTTTCTCTATTTAAGATATTAATTATTCTACACCATTGTTAAAAGGTGTCCGCTGCTGAGATGTCAGCAATTTATCATTTTTCTTTTAATATATTTGATTAAATTGAAATTACAATAACTTCTTAAAACATTCTATAATGAAACCCAACTTTTGAAGACATCGTACAAGGTGGGACAGTTCTCAAGCCATTCCAATCCGTTTAAAAGTTCACTTCCGTTCAATTTTGGTTCTATACTTTTTGAATATATATAACAACAATGCAAACAAAAAAGAAACATGTAATTATTCAAAAATAAAATATAAACAATACATACGTTCACTCCAAATAACCCCGTTAACATAATCAATAATTTCCACCGCATCTTCGAAATTCGAAAAATCTTTATAATAACTTAAAACTCATATAAAACAAACTCAATTTTCGAAACGTTTTGTTCTGTTCTTTTCACGTTATCTTATACTGTATTGGAGCCGAATAAATATTTAAACTTATCAATTTATTTTTTTAATTTTTTATTTATTGTCAACTTTTTTCTCTCTCTCTTTTTTTGGTAATTTATTCACAAAATGTTAAGATCCAATGTTATCAAAACTCTGGCCGCTGCACAAACCCAAACTGTAGAGAGTGAATGAGAGAGTGTATGCGAAACGAGGCTGCCGGTCAGTATTATGAAATAATAAGCGCTTATCGGCCTCTTTCAAATATTCATTGAAAAGTTACTGATTTTGGCGGCCTACTCAATCTGTGCCTAGTGTCACAGCTATTCGAAATACTCCGCGCCCTTTGATTTTAATAGGAATCATGACCCACGTCGGATTAAAATGGGAACTATTTCGTTTGGGGATACAACACATTGAGCATAAGACCACATTGTATATTAAGCACAGTCTCGTTCGAGCCTTCAGGGTCCGCGCAATGGCTACATAATACATACAGTGACGTATGATATAAATCCCGGAAATGCAAAATGCACATTGAGATTTGATTAAAATATTTAAATTGTCTGAAGAAATGATCACTGCGTTTGGATATGTTAGTAGAATTCCTAAAATTGTATATTCTTTTTATAACAGTTTGAGAAAAAAAAAAAAAAAAAAATGGATACAAGAAAACTAATCTGTATGAACTCCATCTTTGACTTTATAATTCTGAAATTTATCGTAACCTATTGGTTTACATTTTTGCTAGGTTTCCAGAGTTTCCATACATTTAATCTGCGTTTTGGCAATTTTGGGTTCTATTGAGTCTCCGGTTTGGCATTTTTTAATATTTCATTGGTACATATAAGAAGAGATTTACCTCACTGTTTTGTTTTTTAAAGAAACTGCTCATCTTAGACAATGAATAATACGCACAATATCACAGTGAAATACCTATTGTTCGCAGATGGAACAAGACCCCAAAATCACCAGGCGATGCTCATTTATGATTGACGCGACACAAATAGAATCGATCAGCGGGAATTACTAGAGGTCGACCTGCGTAGTAGTATGGTAGGTGGGTAATTAGGGCGGGGCGAGAACTGAAATGGTGTTTACTTTGGGGGCTTATCTTGTATTGTAAAAATGACATGACATGATAAATTTGTCTTTTATTTTCATATGCTTATGAGTAAACATTGCTATGGATAAATATCAGACGATAAATATATTTGAAAAATGGATGAGAAAATGAAGCTGTATGTTTTGACATGACGACATACCACTTGTCAGTTTTAAGATTAATTACATACCAGCAGTCCCAAAATCTGAAACAATGTAATACTAACAAAGTGGTAAAGAGTGAAGATATTGATTAGAATGCGCGGAAGTGCAATCTGATCTTAGCTTACAGCGGTTGCTCGTTAATAGCAGGGTGATTTTCTTATTGCTTGATTTAAATGAAATAGTGACTGTGAGATATGGTCATAACCTAATACTGAATTGATAACATGAGTATTATTTATTATTTGTTTTTATTTACCCTCGCCGTGCAGAATTAACTATTTGTCGAGCAGACAAAGTTAGATATAAGGGAGTCCGGTTGCGATACCCTAGCTCTTTCCGAAAAGACCCCTTGGTTCTTTTACGTGCCCGGTGTATAGCACCGATACACGCGAGGTTTTTTTTCTTGGAAAGGGCCAGTAGTTGAGTGGGGGACGCTTTAAATCATCCCTCAAATTTCCAGAACCCGTAGGGATGCTTTTACATGAGTATCGAATAGAAACACACTTATAAATGCTAGAACATCACGTACACACATCTATATCGAGTTATGTTCTATATAAACCTAGGTATATCTGTAACGCCCAAAAAGCATTGTACTCATTTGGACCGGAAGAAGGTTATAGATGCCTTTTTCCAACTGGCAAGCTTTACTGGACTGGAGGATTAATTAATTACAGGGAATGTTCACGCATCGTAAAGCAATTTTATTTTTATTTTACCCATTCGCTAAAACAGCGAATGTTCACGCATGGTAACGGAATTTTACCCATTCATTAAAACAGCGAATGTTTATGCATGGTAACGCAATTTTACCCATAACACAGCGAATGTTCACGCATGGTAACGAAATTTTACTCATTCGATAATACAGCGAATGTTCACGCATGGTAACGCAATTGTACCCATTCGTTAAAACAGCGAATGTTCACGCATGGTAACGCAATTTTACCCATTCGATAATACAGCGAATGTTCACGCATGGTAACGCAATTGTACCCATTCGTTAAAACAGCGAATGTTTACGCATGGTAACGAAATTTTACCCATTCGATAAAACAGCGAATGTTCACGCATGGTAACGCAATTGTACCCATTCGTTAAAACAGCGAATGTTCACGCATGGTAACGCAATTTTACCCATTCGATAAAACAGCAAATGTTCACGCATGGTAACGCAATTTTACCCATTCGATAATACAGCGAATGTTCACGCATGGTAACGCAATTGTACCCATTCGTTAAAACAGCGAATGTTCACGCATGGTAACGCAATTGTACCCATTCGTTAAAACAGAGAATGTTCACGCATGGTAACGCAATTTTACCCATTCGATAATACAGCGAATGTTCACGCATGGTAACGCAATCGTACCCATTCGTTAAAACAGCGAATGTTCACGCATGGTAACGAAATTTTACCCATTCGATAATACAGCGAATGTTCACGCATGGTAACGCAATTTTACCCATTCGATAAAACAGCGAATGTTCACGCTTGGTAATGCAAATTTACCCATTCAATAAAATAGCCAATGTGCACAGCATCTAAACTGGGCTTCCATTTAACCAGAATTCTCAAGTCTGTCTTTTCATATTTTCAAAGCAGAATAACTTGAATATCAGTTAAACGCGTAAAACTCGTTGAAACGTGCATATGCATTTGTCTACAGCAGATGACATTTGAAATCATTGTGGCAAAAAAAGAAATTGTTCATATTGAGCAATTTCTCCTTTTTTTGCGACAATGAATTCAACTCTGTACAATAATCATACCTTCATTTATAGAGCTTTCCTTCATTTTACCTTCATGCTTTCAAAATCAACTGCTGCGGATTTGTTATATGCGAGGGAAGGTTTAAACATGTTGACGAAGGGATCAACATGGGTCCTGTAGACCAATACATTTTGTTGCACCACACAAAAGAAGTGAATTAACGATACTGAGGATAACTTAACCCTTTCCCACAAACAGCAGACGACTTTGAAAACATACCCGAATTTCTTTTTGAAACCCCCTGTAAATGAAAGTTCAACACTTGTAAAGAGTTGAAAAACATGGAGACAAAAGGAGAAATTGTTCGTTTTGAGCAATTTCTTTTTTTGTCGCTATGTTTTCAAAAGGTCGCCTGCTGCAGAGGTGTCAGAAAGCGTCTATATGAGGGAAAGGCTACCAACCATTTATTTTAAAGTGTTAACATTTAGACGGAAAATGTACTGGTTGTACAACTCTTCCATTTATCCTTAAACATCTGACAACAAAATGGCGGATCGATAATATGCTAAGACGTTTATGTTTGATCAAAACTCAATGGATTACAATTAGTTATCAGTAAACCCTTTCATTTTAGGGGTATTCGAGGGATTGACACATCTGCGTCAGCCGACTTTGGAAAACATGCTAGTTCTCCTGTTCGACTCTTGTAATAATTTTCCTTATATTTGTAGAACATTTTAATATTTTTGATTCAAAAGACGTCTTTGGCAGAGTTTGTGAAAGCATTTTGACAGATGTATCTACGTAAAGTTAAACGCTGTTAACCCTTTCCCTCATATAGACGCTTTCTGACGCCTCTGCAGCAGACGGCTTTTTGAAAACATAGTGACAAAAGAAGAAATTGCACAAAACGTGCAATTTCTCCTTTTGCCTCAATGTTTTCCACTTTTTGTCATAGGTTATCCATTCAATTATGGAGATTTTCTATGTTTTGACAAAATACGTTCAAAGTCATCTGCTGCAGAATTGTCGTATGAGGGAAAGGGTTAAGGATGCATGCATGTGTCAGAAATGTTCCTTAAATTTCTATCAGGTACAAATAAAGTACAACGTGAGCATTGTTGAAATGTTATAGATTATTAAAATATGACGTCACGGGATAAATTGGACTCGGTCATTGAGTTTCGCATAAGAAAAGAGACAATGCAATGACTCTAAATTATGTTTATAACCAAGAAAGCAATGTGTCTTTCCACTAGACGTATATTATTTAGAGACATCTTAAACTGGTTCCACTTTCCCGCCCTGAATAATCTTTATGTTAGTATCAACTCGTATTGATTATGAAATGACAGTCCATGTACTCATTGAATAGTCTTCATTGACCGTTGGTCAGCACCATGACTATATCAGCATGTAAGCCAAGTGTACCACAATTATTCCTTATCCCACATGCAGCCATTTTAACGTATCTGCAGCAGACCACTTTTGAGAATATTGTTGCACAAGGAGAAAGCTCAATTCTAATTAATAGTTAGTTCTTTCAATCATAGCGAGTTTCCATGGTTTGCCTAAATATTTCCAAAGTCGTATGCAGGAGAAAGGTTATGTATGGGAAAGAGGAGTGCTGACATTACTCCAGTAAAGGTGTGTCAATACACATTGACATTAGTGGACAATCGGCAGGCTATATTTCGGTACAGGTCGTGACGTATTGTATATATCTGAAATCTTAAGGCATCATTAACGTAACATAGTATAAAACACTATCATTTATTTTGATAAGAAAAAGACGAAACACTGGCGATAGAAGCGGGGTTTTTAAAGCTTGAGAAATGTTATATTTCTTATGATCATTGCCTAAAGTAGTTCGTTGAAATGATAATGTCATGCTAAAACTCATTCATGAAAAGACACGTGATAGTGTTCGTATAAAAACGCGAAATGTAATGCTTGTGCTTTAACATGTATATAAGTGATAACAATATATTCATGTTAAAATAAATGTTTTGTTTCTCTAGATATTTATTGGTGCACATTAGAGATTGAACTAGGAAAGGATGCCCAATCTTCAAATCAAATAAAAAAAATCCATTATTAAAACGTTGAGATAAATACCTTCACAAATTCCAAACTTGTAGGGTTATTTTCCTTTATGAAGTTCGCTTTATCGGCGAAGAAATGCTACATTACGATGTAACTAAACATGTCGGATCATATTCACACATTTAAATTTACTTGTATGGTATTTATGTCGCTTTCAACATTTTTTCCCGTCATATCATGGTGTTTCCTATGTAAGTTACAAGTACTTATAATTCACATATGAGCCGTCCCGCGAGAAAAACAACATTGTGGCCTCTGCGTAAAGTATCGACCCGGATCAGCCGAATCATGCCGCGCAGATACGGATAGACACTTTTCGCCTCCTGTGGATTTTCTGTTTCAGGAATCATTACTCTATACCTGTATCCCCCTGAGACGGAATGTGTCGGCCCGGATCAGTCTGCGCGAACTGCGCAGGCTGATCTGGGTCGATACATTACGCAGAGACCATAATGTTGGTTTTCTCGCGTGGACGACTCATATTACGAGTCGGTCGTAATGCTAACCCCCACAATCCTGAGCGCCAAATGCAGGGAAGTTAGTACTACCGTTTCTTTTGGTATGACTCGGCCGATGATGGAACTCGCCACCTACCGTACCAGAGGCGGACGCTACAACTACACCACCGACGTGGTCAAACATTTGAAAACAGATAAACTTTCTATATTAATTCAACACCAACTATAGCGAATTAATGATACATGCTAATGCACTACACATGCTGCTTCATCCAAATGGTTGTTTGGTGTTTAACGCTCCTTTCACCAATGTTTCTGTTACATCCCGGTATTTTATTTGTAAGTTACCAGTACTACTGATCCATTTATCCGGACACCATCCAGTCAGTCGCAATGCTAACCTCGCAACCCTTAGCGCCTTGGATGGAAGCCATCACTTCAATTTTCAAAGTCCTAAATGTAAGAAGCCGTTTGCATGACCAGGCCCGGTAACGAACCCGCGACATCCTTCATTAAAATGAACCACCAGCCGAGACCCTGTAGCTCAGTCGGTAACGACGCGGGCTGTCAATCTAGGGTCTTGAGTTCGAACTTCAGATCGGCAAACATTCAGTCTACACTTGTGTATATAGTCCATATGAAAGAGCTGTTAATTGTGTAAATAGTCTATATGAAACAGCTGTTAACTGTGTTAAAAGTCTATATGAAACAGCTGTCAATTGTGTTAATAGTCTATATGAAACAGCTGTCAATTGTGTTAATAGTCTATATGAAACAGCTGTCAATTGTGTTAATAGTCTATATGAAACAGCTGTCAATTGTGTTAATAGTCTATATGAAACAGCTGTCAATTGTGTTAATAGTATATATGAAACAGCTGTTAACTGTGTTAATAGTTTATATGAAACAGCTGTCAATTGTGTTAATAGTCTATATGAAACAGCTGTCAATTGTGTTAATAGTATATATGAAACAGCTGTTAACTGTGTTAATAGTCTATATGAAACAGCTGTCAATTGTGTTAATAGTCTATATGAAACAGCTGTCAATTGTGTTAATAGTCTATATGAAACAGCTGTCAATTGTGTTAATAGTCTATATGAAACAGCTGTTAACTGTGTTAATAGTCTATATGAAACAGCTGTCAATTGTGTTCATAGTCTATATGAAACAACTGTCAATTATGTTAATAGTCTATATGAAACAGCCGTCAATTGGGTTAATATTATATATGAAACAGCTGTCAATTGTGTTAATAGTCTATATGAAACAGCTGTCAATTGTGTTAATAGTCTATATGAAACAGCTGTCAATTGTGTTAATAGTCTATATGGAACAGCTGTCAATTGTGTTAATAGTCTATATGAAACAGCTGTCAATTGTGTTTATAGTCTATATGAAACAGCTGTCAATTGTGTTAATAGTCTATATGAAACAACTGTCAATTTTGTTAATAGTCTATATGAAACAACTATCAATTGTGTTAATAGTCTATATGAAACAGCTGTCAATTGTGTTAATAGTTTATATGAAACAGCTGTCAATTGTGTTAATAGTCTATGTGAAACAGCTGTCAATTGTGTTAATAGTCTATATGAAACAGCTGTCCATTGCTTTGAATGACTTAGTGTAAGAAGTTCTGGTTTTAGAGTCAGAAAACATATGGGAAGTTGAACTGGCCGCCGTGATTTAACTTAAGAAATGATTGAAAACGGCGTTATATTAATCAAACCAAGTGAACCAAAAGGGGTATAACGGTCAATCTCGATACACGTGCAGAGCTAATCTTTACATGTGTAATCATTACGCGATGGATGGTTCTCCAGTGCAAGACTCTTTAGTAACTTTACCCCGTTTATTCTGCCAATTACCAGATTATTTTGTCCCCACACAAGTGTTAACATATCGAGTGCGAGCTTGCAGTTCATTGCTTTTGAACCTTTGGGAAAGGTCGGGATAACTTGTAACAATCAATTTCTTCTTTTTTTACAATGTTTTCTGTTGTTATCGTAATATAGGAAGTGTTTGATGTGACACGAATGGGGCCGGTCCGTTGTCCCGCTGAAGATGATCCAGACACTTGAAAACAACTGAGTTTCTGCCAACAATCTTAGAATAATCTTATATGACGTCATTATGCTTATTGTGCTCTCCTGGCTCGATTTAATGCCAGGGAATACACTTGTCCAAAGACATGCACAATGGTCGTCGTTATTGGGACGCCCACTACGTATCCCTGTACACACAATTAACCCTTCCCGTAAGTGTCCTGCCTTAAACATATTCTTAACTATTTTTAATAATTGTACTTTCGTATAATGAATCCTTGAAGTTGTGTGCTGCAGATTTAGAAAAATCTCATCTTGAGCATCATCATAAACATTTAATTCATATCCTTAATGAAACCAAATGTACAATAACTTATCAAAAGGTAATGGCAATGACATTAAGTGCATGAATTCTAAAGAAAAAAGGTTAAACACTTGATTATAAAGATAGGAATACCTGAGTTATGACATTATCACCACGTGCAGGTAAAATAAGAATGCATGTATATGTGTGTGGGTGTACGCATTTATAGGAGTGGCGACAGGTAGATCAGCTCGAGTGATACTTGAAAAACCCTGAGTACCCCATTGAAAGCACATAACTTGGCACAGTGTTTGAACAATTTTGATACATGATCAACTAAGAAATTTTAGACATAATTTTGAAATTGAATAAGAACATTTAGAGAACTCGTTTATGGTAAACGATGAACGGTTACCGACGACAGACAGTGGGCGATCAACACATTTCAACCATGGATGAGCTACAATAAGTAAGTAAGTAAGAAAACATGTAAACATTTTATTAAAGTGACATGTGTATAACAAAACAAACATATAACACAATGTAATGATGAAAAAACACCCGTCCCCGTTTTTCAGAAAAAAAGAAGATATTTACACAGTGAGTACATTTCACTGTTCCACCTAATAAACACATATACCTCCACAAGAACACAGCAATGAGTCGCTCATGTAGTTGGCATGTTATATATTATCTAAAATAAACATTGAAGTAAACAAACTAAACGAGTGAGTGAAAGAATGAACGGACGAACGGACGGACGAACGAACGAACGAACGAACGAACGAACGAACGAACGGACAAATGCATAAATAATTGAATGAATGAAGGAAGGATTGAATGAATAAATGAAAAAGGAAACCCCACAAGTACTCTCTCACCAGGACGGACGAACGAACGAACGAACGGACGAACGGACGAACGAACGGACGAACGGACGAACGAACGAACGAACGTACGAATGAATACATAACTGAATGAATGCATAAATCAATGCATGCATGAATGAATGAATGAATGTATGAATGAATGAATGAGCGAACACATGAATGAATGAATGAATGAAGGATTGAATGAATAAATGAATGAATGAAAGAAAGAATAAATGAATGAATGAATGAATGAATGAATGAATGAATGAATGAATGAATGAATGCACGAATGACTAAAAGAATGAATGCACGAACGAATGAATGAATGAATGAATGAATGAATAAATGAATGAATGAATGAATGAATGAATGAATGAATGAATGAATGAATGAATGAATGAATGAATGAATGAATGAATGAATGAATAATGAATTGTGCTCTGAATGCTGTGAATGCATGGTAATATGCACGATACAAGAGCTGTCGAAGGACAGCGCGCTCGACTATACGCCGCTTATTCACTAAAGCACCTTTTCATTATTTTGCACTTATAAATTGAATCATATATACTCTATATGTAAAAGCAAATCCATAGATATACACATTTAAATATATAATTTAAAATATCAATTGTATAAAAATGTATGAACATTGATATCAGTACTCAACTCCAAAAGTTGTAGTCTTCTTATGAAAATGGTTGAAAGATATAAATGCACACACTTTTTGAATAACTGCTCAAAGCATCAAGTGAAAAAACCCAAACATTATTCAGATGTAAGTGAAGATCACAACAAATTTCCTAAGTCAATCAAGGGCCATAAGTTATCTAACCTAATTTTGTGATAGTCCTGAACAAATGTGTGAAGTATGAGGTGATCTGAATGAAGGGTATTGGAGCTATACATGGAAATGCCAGCTTGCCCTAAAACATTAACCGGACTCCGACACCGGGGCGAGTAGTAAAGCCCCCATTTTTCTTCGAATAGTCGAGCTATATAGAAACGTAAATTTAACGTTGAGCTAAAGCCTAAACACAAATGTTAAAACTGATAGAGTCCAAAAATAGTAAAATCTTAAAAAAAGTTTTCCAAATGTTTGACACCAAAATCAGTTTGATATGTTGAAAGAAATGCATTTAATAAACAAAAGTTTATGAATTTATCTTAAATTCTCAAAATCGACCGAAAATCATGTTTTTTTACCCAAAAGGACGGTAACACCCAGCATCTTCAGCATATAATGTGAAGAAAGGTATTACATGTAATTATATTCCAAATATGAAAGCCCTATTACAAGTACGTATTGAGAAAAAAATAATAACAAAAATGTAGATGCCAACTTGCCCTAAAACTTTAACATCCCCCCTAAAAAGAAAAATCATGTTTTTTACCCCTAAAGGAAGGTCACACTCAACATCTTTAGCATACAATATAAAGAAATGTATTAGATGTAATTATATTCCAAATATGAAAGCAAATAACACAAGTACTTATTGAGAAAAAGTATAAAAAAGAAAAAAAAAAAAGAATGCCAACTTGCTCTAAAACTTTAACACCCCAAACTCATGTTTATTATCCCAAAAAAGAAGGTCACACTTAGTTTAGTTTAAACTTATTTATTTTACATCGATTGCGAAATAAGCCTTTGGCTTAGATTAATCACTCTCGATGTCTGCTTCCTGGAGACTTAACCAGTACTCGCGCCGTTTGTGTGGAAAAATCCCAAAGTCAGGACCCGCTCATCACGGGACTCGAACCAGGGACCTTTGATACGAGAGGCCGACGCTCTACCTCTGCACCACTGTCTTCCACAGAAGGTCACACTCAGCATCTTCTGCCTAAAAATGCCAATTTGCCCTAAAACTTTAATCACCCCAAATCATGTCTTGTTTTTTACCGTAAAAAGAACTTGAACCACAAACAAAAATCATGTTTTTAATCCAAAAAGAAGGTCACACTCAGCATCTTCAGCATACAACATAAAGATATTAGATGTAATTATATGATGCCGGGGCGAGTAGTAAAGCTCTCATTATTCTCCGAATAGTCGAGCTAAAAATGTTTCAATGTATACGGCAAACAGCATGTTGATTTCTCATATTACTACATATTTCACTGGAACGTCGTGTAATATATTATCTTTGAATCATACTTGAAGATAAAAGACTAGTAGTTTCGACTAATGAAGTCCCAGGTCAGATTACTGCCAATATCAAAGTATTTGGTATGACCTGACCGGTTATTGAACTATATGTTCCTTCTCTCACGTCAAACGGCCTGGACACTAAACCACCCATGTTTTCATTCGATTTATATAATAGGCCCTTCGGACAGTTGCCCATGTAATGTTATGTAATGTTATTATAGTGATCAAATGCTTTGATTGAGCGTAAGCTTTTAAGCTTCTAAAGACCCGTTTGATAAGTACACTTAATCATGGACACGCATCTCACAAGTGCAGATAAGTTCAAAAGACAGAGTTAGAGACAAGGGAGTCCGGGTGCGATACCCTAGCTCTTTCCGAAAAGACACCATGGATCTTTAACGTGTTCAGACACATATCCCTGGAAAGATCCAGTACTTGACCTGTGGTTGAGTGGGAGGCACTTAAAGCACCTCAGAAAAATCCGTAACCCGGACCTGGATTTGAACACCATGTATAGTTTAATATCAGTTACCACATTCAAACAGTCTGATCAGCGATTCGACTTTCTACCAGAATAGACATTAACGGCCAATTGATCGTATGCATTAAAGTGCAGGACCTGAGCAGACTGTGTGTCTACTTAGGCTTATCCAGATCTGCACTGATCGCAAAGTCTCGAGAGCACACTTTCTTGATTCGAAACTGGTAAATAGTTACAAACATTTAAACACTGATTAACAATTTGCAAATGTAGATAAGTGAAAGAAAGATTTTGGAAAAGATGTTTGCAAATCGTGACCTTGACATTGACTGTTTTATCAGTTTGAAAACCGATGACATAATTCACGTACAGGTGTTGGCAAGAGTGACAGGACTATATACATAAACTGAATTTTGATTGAATTTCTATTTACCGATAAATCGATAGGATTATACGCCTAGATATCGATACATGTCCCCCTACCTTTAATCCCAGGTTCAACTTAATTAATCTCATGTATGCCCCCTTCGTTGAATTTTGCCGAAACCTTTTATATACGATTCGATTCAATTTCAACATGTTATTACCCATAGTACAACAACATGTATAAATATTGGGAAATATTAAACAGCAATGTATCGATTTTATAACAATGGGGAAAGCCTACACAATGTAAAGTAGTTTTATGTCATTCTATCAAACTATTGAAACAACAATAATACATGGTCTTGCTTAATTAGAACAGAAACATTAGGAACAAATGTCGACAAAATAATTAAAACAACAGACGGAAAGCATGGCATCCTTTATGCTTTTCATGGAAACCTCATTTTGTTTGCATCTGCCATCCGAGATAATGCAGATTTATTAAATTGGATTGCAAAAACGTTTTTGGGTACATGTAGGTATTTATTATTATTATTATTATTATTATTATTATTATTAATTATTATCATTATTATTATTATTATACTGATACTTAACGAAATGTATTCATAATGATAAGCATTAACTTCGCAAGATGCCTTAATTCTGCAGAGGACTCTGTATTTAATAAATTTATAAATGATTGAGGAGAATTTGATCGGTATCTCTTTCTAATAAATTTAGATCGCTCATTGTCAAGGTGTGGACATGAGATGAGCTAATGTGTTTAAGAACCTACTTCGCTATAATTGCATAAGAAACATATACGTTCTTGTAATGGTGTATTAATCCAGCTGCCAGTTTCAATGTGAATCCTGGAATTTGAAGTTCGAAAACTAAACACTGTTAATGCATAATTCATAGGTAAAATCTGTCAGTAATTCTCAATTTTATATTCTGATTTAAAATATGAATACGTGATGCCTTTGTTAGAGTGTTGCATACTTGAGCTCCAAGTTTGTTTCATTTGATTAAGTAATATACGTTTGGTTGGAATTAAACGTCGTTTTAAAGGGTATTTCAGTAATATCACGGCGGCCTGTTCACTTAATTTGTTTTACCCCGATTTTCACGCACCAGTTCTCCAAAAGACACTTTGTTTTAAAGTAACTGGCTACCCTCTCACATAGATACTTTAGTCCATTGGTCGCAGGCGAATGATGCGTGTCACAATGACCTTACGATTAACACACGGGTAATCAGAAAGTATTAGGACTTTCTTTATAACGTTTGTAATAATTGATGATATGTGCATCCCAAAGGTTTAATTATGTATGCTCTACTTTTGGTGATTGAATAATTTGAATACTACTGTAGGTGTAATCATAAACTGTCGACAGAGACACGATTATGACACATCAATACTTTGCTCAAAAGTACCATTTCAAACTGTTTATATCTTAATATATACACCGACACATGATTACGAAATGATAGATCAATTTAAATGCCGAGGTGTCATCGATCACTAGACATGTATACATATAACAATGATAGGAAGAGAGAAACGTGTAAACACCATGGCATAGTAGGAAGAGAGAATCGAGTATAAAAACTGCATACAACCATTTCATGAAAGGAAGAGAGAAAATAGTGTAAACACAACATACAACCATTTCATGGTAGGAAGAGAGAAACGAGTGTAAACACCATGCCTTAGTAGGAAGAGAGAATCGAGTATAAAAACTGCATACAACCATTTCATGAAAGGAAGAGGGAAAATAGTGTAAACACAACATACAACCATTTCATGGTAGGAAGAGAGAAACGAGTGTAAACACCATGGCATAGTAGGAAGAGAGAATCGAGTATAAAAACTGCATACAACCATTTCATGAAAGGAAGAGAGAAAATAGTGTAAACACAACATACAACCATTTCATGGTAGGAAGAGAGAAACGAGTGTAAAAACTACATACAATTATTTGAGTGTAGGAAGAGAGAAACGATTGTAAAAACTAAATACAATTATTTGATGGTAGGAAGAGAGAAACGAGTGTAAAAACTACATACAGTAATTTAATGGTAGGAAGAGAGAAACGAGTTTAAAAACTACATACAATTATTTAATGGTAGGAAGACAGAAACGAGTGTAAACACTACATACAACCATTTCATGGTAGGAAGAGAGAAACGAGTGTAAAAATTGCATTCAACCATTTGTTGGTAGGAAGAGAGAAACGAGTGTAAAAATTACATACAACCATGTGTTGGTAGGAAGAGAATGAATGAATGTATATTGTTTTATGGCGCATCGACAGCTAAGGTCATTTAGCGCGCAATTAAATTTAATTATTCATGATCCCTGGGTAAACAAACCAGTACTAGGCTAGAAAATGTGCCTTGCCCAAGGGCACTCCACCATGACCGTAGTGCCGCGAGTGGGGATCGAACCCGGGACACCCGGTTTCGAAATCCCCGACGCTAACCACTCGACCACAGCGGTTTCCTGGTAGGAAGAGAGAAACGAGTGTTAAAATTACATAAAACCATTTGTTGGTAGGAAGAGAGAAACGAGTGTTAACATTACATAAAACCATTTGTTGGTAGGAAGAGAGAAACTAGTGTTAAAATTACATACAATTATTTGATGGGAGGAAAAGGAAACGAGTGTAAAAACTACATACAACCATTTCGTGGTTGAAAGAGAGAAACGAGTTTAAAAACTACATACAAACATTTCATGGTTGGAAGAGAGAAAGGAATAATTTTTATCGCCACCTCGCCGGACAGCCATTTCCCAGAATGACATAACTACTATGTCAAACTCAAGGTACTTACACTGTTTATACACTCATATGATTTATAGTTGTCCATTAATTATTTACATATTTGTCACGCATGTAAGAGAAAGATTTATGTTTAATCAGATCATGTTTATTTCGTAACAGTTTGCTATGTGTTGAAATTATAACACAAGTTATATTACTTTATGATCATCTCTCGTTCTCCCGGATAGAAATCGTTTATATCATCGATGGTGGGTCCGCCCCTGGCTCAAGGACGACAGGAGGCTTCGGTATGGACAGTACAATACATTGATGCAGGAACTCCGATATGAAGATGTCACCTCCTTCAAAAAGTATTTGAGGATCACGCCAACAATGTTTGACGACATACTCCAGCGGCTAACGTCTCACATTCAGAAAAAGGACACCAGGTTCCGTAACGCCCTTCTTGCTGGCCTAAAGCTTGCGATGACGCTGAGGTACATGGCATCTGGGGACACGTACACCTCCTTGGCGTATGACTTCCGTGTTGCTGCGGAAAGTGTATGCCATTTTGTCCCAGAAGTGTGTACTGCCCTGTTTCAGGAGTATAAGGATGAAGTTCTGGCCATTCCCAATAACACATAACATAAACAAGAAGACAAATAGACTTACTATCTTTGGTAATCTCTTTCAGGTTCTGATTCGGATTGCTCTTGTCATTGCTGCCTTTAATAGCCTAAGAAGAGTGGGATGTACTGGGGGCATCCCTTCGAGACTTTTTCATAGTTCTTTTCTTCTCAGCTTGGGCTGGCATATAGGGGTTTACGCCTGCATCCGAACTTGATTGTTCAGGGGCTGGCTGAATGGTTTTTGTCACATCCAATCTCATTTTGGGTAGCTTGCCATTGCTTCGCACCATGACTATATAGTGTTCAATTCACACCAAAAAAATGTCGATGTTGTCAACTCGATGAATATTGGCAAACCGACGGCATCGCTTCTGCTGTCGCTCTTTTATAGTTCGGGAAATACGGCGCCTGCTCGGCATCCGTTCTGCTGACAATCGGCATCTTCAGCGACGATTCGGCATCTTTTCATTACATGATCGGCATATACGCAAAACAGAACTCTTCTACTTGTCGTCTTCGGGGAGCTTTCGGCATCGATCCAGCTTCCTTCAGGGACCGCTCGGGATGGCTAAAAGATTACGAAGCCTCACAGAAGGCTTTCCGAAAATGCCGAGTTAATGGCGATTGGTTCCCGAACGTCACTAATGAATGCCGATGGTTTGCCGATGGTTTGCCGAAGATCCCGAAGTCGTCCCGAATAAACATTCGGCGTCCAAAACTTTTAAAATTTGGATGCCGAAGTTTTTTCGATCCCGATTTGGCCCCGAAATGCCGAGAAGGTTTCCAGAAGTGTTAAGGAATGACACGAAGGGTTCCAGAACATCGCAAAGACATGCCGAAACATCCCGATTTTGCGAATTCCGCTTTCGGGAACCCTTCGGAGGCCTAGTGGACGGCAGCTATTATACAACAAACAACACAAGAACTCTTTTGTCTACTTATGCCGAAACAAATATTTGATTGTTTAACGAATGAGATAGTTAAATAGTCGTCTCACTAGAAAAAAAAAAAAAAGACGGGCTAAATACAGAAAATAGAAAATATGGTAATATACCACGATCATAAGATCAACACAGCCGTCGTATTGTTACCATCGGCGCCGCTGTGTCACAGTCTTACTATAAAGTCATTATAACTCATGTTGAAAAATAACGTTCTAAAAAGTCCGAAGGATTCTGTTTTACGTACGTTCTTGATATGAGCGGTTCCACGAGAAAAACAACATTTTGGACAATGCGTAAAGTATCGACCCGGATCGGCCTAAGCATGCCGCGCAGGCTAACCCGGACAGACAGACACTTTTCGCCTCCTGTGGATTTTCTGTTTCAGGAATTTTCTATCACAATGAGACGGAATATGTCGGCCCGGATTAGCATGCGCGGATTGCGCAGGCTGATCTGGGTCGATACATTACGCAGAGTCAATAATGTTGGTTTGCTCGTGGAACGGCTCTTATCTTATATGACGAATTGGCGAACAGTGCAGAGCCATATCAGACAACGTTTTGTTTTCGCAGAACAGCGACCAAGTTGTAGATTGAAAATTGTATAGATCAGCGTTTTAACATCAAATCTCACAAACAAAGAAACCGAATTATTGATTTAAGCGCAAAAATATTTAGCACTCTATCTAATCGCATTGTTTACAAAACTCCACATAATTTGGACGGTCAAACCGAAAGGTCAACATTTCACACACTTCATAAATTTTAATATCCTTATTTCTTTGAGAAACAATATTTGACGATATTTTAAAAAGAAAACAAAACCACAACAGCAAAAAAACAAAAAAAAAACGCAACATCTATATATATTAATTAACTATATATAGTTAATTATTTTTTTTCTCCAAAAAATAAATGCTTTCCGTTCTGTAAGATAAAACCCTTTCCCGCATTCAAAAAGTCTAGATATTTAGTTATGAAGGGTTATATGATGTAAATGTAAATTGGTTATATAAATACAATATTGTTTAAACCAAAAAATCTAGGCAAAAATATGGAAAGTATCTGTAAATTAACGTATAATTATTGAATATAGTTGAAAACACTATTATTGCAAATAGAGAAGTTGCTCATAATGAGCTATTTCTTCTTTTCAAAATTCGTCTGCTTTAGAAGCGTTTTCAGGTGGGAAAGGATTAAATGGACAGACAAATACTAAGTGGGTCATATCATTAGATAAGGTAGTTTTAAGCGACCTGTGAAGTGAAGTCCTCAATCTGTTTATAATTAGATTCGCGTCTTGCAATGTTGTTTTACATAGTTTGTTTGTTTGTATGGTGTTTTACGCCGCTTTCAAGAATGTTTCCGTTATATCACTGTGTGGCATTTCTTTGGTACTTTACCAGTACAACGGTAACATTTAACCTGCCACCAGTCAGTCAGTCTTTAAGCTTACCCCACCACCCTGAGCGCCAAGGAGGGAAAGCCATTACTACCATTTTTAAAGTCTTCGGTATGATCCGGCCGAGGATCGAACCCGCGACCTTCAGCACCAGAGGCGGACATTCTTCCACTACAGCACCGACGAGGAGGTTTGTCATAATTAGAAAACAACAACACAAACACTCCATGAGTCACGGCATGATAGATATCCTTTAACCCCGGTCAGAGAATAGTAAAAATGTCAATTGAAAGCTTACATCATGCTGTGTTTAACCTGTCCCACAAATACCAAATGTGCAGCAGACGACTTCGATGACATGTATGAAAATATATAGAAATCTCTGTGAGTAAGAGTGTTATCATTGTAAAGTGTTCAAAACATTGTTGCAACAAGAGAAATCGCTTAGTATGAGCATTTCCTTCTTTTGCCAGAATGTTTTCAAGTGTCGTCTGCTGCAGATACGTTAAAACGCGTCTTTACCACTGAGATAAAGGGATTACCGTCGCACGCTATGGAAGGTATGCGATGGCACCGGTGTTATAGGATTTCATTGTTATACCCTTTCCCACATAAAACACGTCTGACGCAGACGACTTTGAAAACATCTGCAGGGCAATATGTATACGCCGCTTTCAACAATTGTTCAGTTATACCAGGAGGCCACCCATTAATTCCAGTTTTAATTATATAAATGAAAGTGTATATTAAGAATAAAGCAGAACACATTGTTTATAAAAGGAAAATTGATAGTTATAATTTTTCAATATTTTTTAAGCCGTCTGCATGTGGAAAGGGGATACATTCTACCTTAAAATCCCTTCCAAATCTTTTGTTCAAATCATCGCTTGTAGAAGATGACCAGTACTGACAAATTAGCGTTGACACGTTTGATGTTTGGATGGTATGTTGCCGTCTGCAGTAGTTCAGTTATATACCGGCGTTACCTGTTTAAATCACCAGAAGGACCGGTCTGATTGCTCCAATGAATCAGTCGAAATACTGAGCGACAAGGGGGGAAGCCATTCTACCAATTTGAAAGTCTTTGGTATAACATGACCGGGCATCGAACCCCGATGCGGATCGGTAACCACTAGAGGAGTCAAACTGCAAAACTGATAATAACCAATCAGGCCCAATCTGTTGATACCTGTAAAATATTACTCGCGTCTAACGTGTAGGTACCCGTGTGTTAATGTCACCCACATATATGTAGTCTTATCTCTAGCCGTTCCACGAGAAAACCAACATTATGGATTGTGCATGTATCGACCCGGATCAGCCTAAGCATGCCTTGTAGGTTAACCCGGACAGACATATTTCTTTTCCTGTGGATTTTCTGTACTCTATACCTTTTTCCCCCTGAGACGGAATGTGTCGGCCCGGATTAGGATCCTGATCTGGATCGATACATTACGCAGAGTCCATAATGCTGGTTTTCTCGTGGAATGGCTCATACATAATACATGATAGAAAGATAAACATGTATATTATTTAAGAAAGAAGAGCTGTATTCGCTTGGTATGCATACAGTTTGTACATTGTTACTTAGGTTGGAAAAGTATTCAAAGACACTGACAATTCGGATAATGAGTTATGTCATCAGAATGCCCCAAGGATGATGATCAAATCAACGTAAACTTTTAATACTGAAACCCCTATCCGAACATTCTCATCAGTCTCCAGCCTCCGTATATACATTTATATTACATATACGAGTACATAATTTCACTTTTTGACTGGATGTGAAGCCCTTATAATTTATGTCAAATATATCAAGAATTAAGAAAGAAATTCATAATTCAAATATCACTGGAAAAAAAATAATATTGTTGTTGTTTTCATCTCGTTACATCTGAGTCCAAAATGAATTAAGTTATTGACTTACAACATCACCCGTGGGATTTTTAACTATCGTTTCGCCGTTTGACAGAACAGAACAGAATTCACATAAACCAATCGAAATGACGCTTACATTCCGAAACTCTCCTACCCGGAGAGGCATAGAAAAAAATGGCTTCGCCCACGGATCGTAAATTTGCGTTCTGTTTATCGTCTCTAAAAACTAAATGTTACCGATGCAGCAGTACGATTTCATAATTACTGGTCATTTATCAGAAATAAAGGCGCGTCATGTCACATGGAGAAAGAAAATTCAACCAGTACAGGGATCTGATTGGCTGTTAGGCGCAGTACAACATTGTACTACATCCAATCAGAAACACTATGATTGATATCTGTCAAAACGGATGAAGTTGAAGTATAGCGGAGTCAACACGCAATGTGTGTCCGACGAGGCAAATCTTTAGAGGCGGCTTATATCTTCTTCTAAGTTGAAATGCGGACAAGTGACGGCTCTAGTGAAACGAGACCATTTGAATCCGAGTCGCCAAGATCGGAAGCATCGGGGATAGTTTACTTTGGAATAGAAGTCGTCACACTGGAATGAATAGTAAATTAAACTGTAATAAATTCTGAATAAAATTAAAAGAAACTTGAAATTGGGTTAACCTTTTGTCAGTGTTAATAGCTATAACATTTACATTGTATTCTAAGAAAACCTGTATATGCGTAGTACGACATACATCTAGAATGACAATTTTTAGATGACCGGTTTAACCCTTTTCCCTCATTACGACAATTCTGCAGCAGACGACTTTGAACATATTTTGTCAAAAAAATAGAATATCTCTTTAATTAAATGGAATAACCTATGACTAAAAAGTGGAAAACATTGTGACAAAAGGAGAAATTGCACGTTTTGTGCAATTTTCTTATTTTTGTCACTATGTTTTTAAAAAAACGGTCTGCTGCAAGAGGCGTCAGAAAGCGTCTATATGAGGGAAAGGGTTAAAGCGAAGGTTGAAACCTTTCCCGCTCACAGACGCATCTGCCTCAGACGACTTTTGAAAACATCAGTGAACATGCACATAATGATTAAGTTCTGCTTTTGCCACAATGTTTTTCAAATCTATCCAATAACAATGCTTTTATTTATTTTTTAAATGTCTTATATTTCAAGCAATATGTTTACAAATTCGTCTGCTGAGATTGACATATTTTGGGTAAAAATTAAATGTTTGAGGATTTGATCGATAAACTCTTATCAGAATGTGGACAAATAATTAGCTTGACAAATGTCTTTCTGGTGGGCCCGGGTCCGGGTTTTTTCAATGGTCGAATGGTATGACAGATATTGTTGATTGGGAAATATCGCCGTTTACTCACTCACAATCAATGCATAAATGGGAGACGCCCAAATATACTTTTCGATCTAAAAACTCGATGAATGCCGTAACGTGTTACGATGTTTCATAATTATATTAAAACTGATATTTAATGATATAGTTTCATTATATCTATACGAGTCTGTGTAAAATGTGACAGAGGACACGCGTTAATCTCCCCAGCTTGATTAAAATAAGTGTGGAAATACATTAACTCGGGTCACATTTTGTGTTGAATGGAAAATTCCCTTCGCGATCAACCGTGAGTGATTTATCTGGCGGGCATGATAAAGATGCGCTTTGTCGAAGTTTTGACGGCAATGGATTAAGAATGTAAACATATTAGATGAAAATAAATGGGGTAAATGCTATAACTATGTGCCGCCCCACCCTTCGAATGACCAAATTAGCTACCACTACCTTAACCTCGACTCTTCTGGCATAGGACTTTATGAAAAGAAATCGAAAATCAGGAAGCGAATGCTAGGGCTCCTCAGATGTTAAAGATCAATACGACAATGAGTCATGATGGTACACATACGCTGTGTAAATAAAACAAGGGGGCCATGATGACCCTGGATCGCTCACCTCAATTATGCGATGTGATTGGGAAACCTACCACAATAAATACATTTTTACCAACCAACATAACTAGTTGTTATCATGTAGAGTCCCCCCCCCCCCCCCCCCCCCCCCACCCCCACACACACACACACCTGGCAACCACATTATCGACCAATTATCATGGCTTGAAGAACTCAGTTAAAAGGTCACCCAAGGAACATTTCTACTAAAATATTCGAAAATCGGACAGAGACTTTTAGAGAAGAAGATTTTCAAAAGTTTTCACTTAAGCGATATAAGGAAAAACAGCCCCGCCCGTATGTGGCCATGTTTTTCAATCAATCAACATGGCTTGAAAGAATCTAATAGAGGGTCACCCGAGGAAAATGTCTACACAAATATTTTAGAAATTGGTCGGATACCTTTGGAAAAGATGATGTTTAAAGTTTCCACTATCACAAAATAAGGCAAAACAGCCCCAGCCCCTTGCGGCCATGTTTTTGACCAATCAACATGGCTTGAGGGAATCTAATAGAGGGTCACCAAAGGTACATTTCTACAACATTATTTGATTATTATCAGCCCACCAGTTTTGGAGAAAAAGAATTTCGTTTGGTTGCAACGGACACCAGAATTCTGCATGGATCCCAAAACAATGAAGGAATTCTTGTGCTGTCATTGGATGCTTTCTGTGAAGTTTCAACCCCAATTGACCCACTGGTTACTGAGAAGAAAATGTTGACGGACGTTTGACGCACGACGGACGCCGGACATAGGGCGATCACAGGTGAGCTAAAAAATCCAAGGCATGCGTTTCAAACTTTTAAAAAGATAATTGACTCCGGACATGTAATACATCATTCAATCCAAAGACATGGTACTATCTTGGATGTACAAAATGTAAAACGAGTTAAATTGCATTAAAAACAGGTTCTTGATTGGTTAATGTGAATGGTATTACTACGCTTCTATCGTGAATGCATGTCGCTGGTAAATCATGTAAAGTATTGGTTTGACAGTCGATTGATTCACTTTAATAGAGCCCGCCCACCTGTTATTAGCAAGGGGCTCTTTAGAGCCAAATGCTATAGTAGGCGAATTCCAAAGACATTCACCGAAATCTAGGCTGTAATCAGTCCCTATTGATTAAGTCTTATTATAATATCGCCAATGAAGAACTTTAAATATATCTTTCCATAGTAAAGATGTCTTACTATTCGTAGATTGTATATGATCATTACCGATGACACATACACA